>CAUYUJ010003386.1:0-79642 GCA_963575745.1 Prorocentrum cordatum | reverse complement strand
CGTGATATGGCATCGCTGGTTTTTGTCTGTGTGTTCGTTGCCCATGTTGCGCTCTTGGGGGCGGGTGTCGTTCGGACGCGTTGCGTGGGGAGTTTTGATGGTGAAGCAGTTCCTGGGGGTCGTCTCTCGATGGGGCGAAATAGAGTCGTCGTCAAGATGCTTCTTTGGGGGGCCTCTTGGGGTCTGTTGAGAGGCCGTTCGGGGGCGCCTGGGAGACAGGTTTGAAGCCTTCTGGGGCTTCTTTTGGGCCTCCTGGGAGTCTCCTGGGGCCTCTTGGCGACATCTTGGGGCCTCTTGGAGGCCTCTTGGGGCCTATTTGGGACCTCCTGGGCGCCTTCTGGGACGGAGGGCTCCATTTTTGAGTTCTCGGTATCCCTCCTGAGTCCCTCTTGGGCCCGTCTTGGGGCCTCTTGGTCCGTCTTGGGCGGCACTTGGGCCGTCTTGGGGGCCCTCCTGGGCCGTTCCGGGGCCGTCTTGGGAGCCTCGTGGCCCGTCTTGGAGCGGTCTTGGGGGCCTCTTGGGCCGTCTTGGAGCGTCCGGAAGCCGAAAAAGCCAGAACACAAAAAACATCGAAAAAAACCAATGAAAATCAACGATTTTGGCCTCTTGGGGCTCTCTTCGGAGGCCTCTTGGAAGGCTCTTGGGGCGTCTTGGAGGCCTCTTGGGCTGTCTTGGAGGCCTTTTGGGCCGTCTTGGGGTCATCTTCGGCGTCTTCGAGCGCTCTTTGGCGTCTCGGGGGCCTCTTGGGCAGTCTTGGGGGCCTCTTGGGGCACTCTGAGCGCGCTCTGGGGAGCCTGAGAGGCCGCACCCAGAAGGAAAACCATCTCTAAGTAGACTTGGTCGGGCGGCGGTCGGGCGGCGACCGGGCGTTGTTCGGGGTACTTTTCGCCGGGGGACCCCCAGGGGCCGCCCCGCGCGCGCGAACTAGAAATACTGTTAATACTGTTAACCAGTTACCGGAGATCTTAGCACGCCCTGGCCCGTTGGGCCGGCGAATTTATAATCTTTTTTGACCTTTTTGGGGCATTTTTGGTGCATGTTTTATTTTTCGATGAAGATCCCCCTGTAGGGGGACACGCCCGACATGACGGTACGAGCTCCCTCTCAGCAGCAGCACGCGGCTTCCCGCCCACGGCTTCTCCGCGGCGCTCCCACGGCCTCCTCCGCGGCCTCCCCGAGGCGCCCCCGCGGCGATCCCCGCGATCTCCTCCGCGGCGCGCGCACGCGCACGCGCGCAACGCGCGCGGCTGCAGGGGCGGCGTGGAGAGCCTGCAGGGTCGGGTGCCGCGGTGCAGGGCAGCTGACCCCGGGCAGGCCTGCCGCTCGTCGCGGAGAAGATTATCCCAGTGCGACCCTACCTAGGAGTTGGAGCCCCTAGGAAAGCAGCATTGGTAGTAACAGTAACGCTAAGCTAAAGCCAAGCTAAAGCTAAGCTGAAGCTAAGCTAAAGCTAAGCCACAGCTAAGCTAAAGCTAAGCTAAAGCTAAGCTAAAACTAAGCTAAAGCTAAGCTAAAGCTAAGCTAAAGCTAAGCTAAAGCTAAGCTAAACAAAGCATATCAATCTGACACGGCTTGTTTTCTGAAGAAGCCTGAGGACGTATTCCCATCAGCGCCAATTCGGCCGCTTTCGTGTCCCGTAGCGCTCCCGACTCCGCTAGCGCCTTCGCTGGTGGACGCGACCGAGAAATTCCCATCAGCCCCTTGACGCCTCCTGCGCCTTCGCTTGCGGCTGCGACGCAAAATAACTCCCATCAGCCCATCTAGAAACGATGCCCAGAGGAATTGCCTCGATCAGGGAAATTGGCAGCACACAGAGGAAGGGTCCCCCAGTGGAGGCCTCTTGGAGCGTCTTGGGGGCCTCTTGGCGGTCCCGGTCGGGCGTCTGTTGGGGTCTCCTGGGCGCCTCTTGGGGCCCTCTTGAAGCGCTCTTGGGAGCATTGGGAGCGCTCTTGGAGCCCTCTTGGGCCATCTTGGAGCCATCTTGAGGCCTCGGATGGCCATCGGAAGCGAAAAGGCGAGAAAGCCAAAAACATTGATTTTCTCAAGGTTTTGGAAGGATTTGGCCTTTTCGGGGCCTCCTTGGGAAGCTCTTTGGCCACTTGGAGCCGTCTTGGAGCGCTCTTGGGGCCTCTTGGAGCATGGTGGGAGCCATCTAGAGGCATCTTGGGATATCTTGAATCATCTTGGAGGTCATCTTGGGCTCTCCCAGGCGCTCTTGGAGTCATCTTAAGCAGGGCCCCCCCCCCCAGGAGGCCGAAATGTGGTCAAAACCGTGTGCTAAAATCAATGATTTTGGCATTGTCGCCGAGGCCTTTTAGAGCGTCTTGGGTGCCTCTGGGGGGCCTCTTGGGGCCTCTTGGGGGTCTCTTGGGAGCCTCTTGGGGGCATCCTCGGGGCCTCTTGGGGGCCTCTTGGGGCCTTCTGGCCACTTCTTGGGGCCCTCTTAGGGCACCTTGGGGAGCCTTGGGAGCGCTCTCGGGGCCATCTCGGAGGAGATCGATCAAAGAAGGGGGGTCCCTCAATTAGCGTTGCCCCCCCAAGAGGCCAACATGGGGCCAAAACCGTAATAAAACCAATGATTTTGGCTTCCTCGCCGAGGCCGTTTTGAACGCTCCGACGACTCGCGAAACGCCTTGTCCAGGTCCAGGGGAAGGGGTAGCGGGAGGGGTAAACTTCTCCCCGAAGGGGAAGAAGGGGGTGGAAGAGGAAACACCCTAAACCACCTACGCCCTAGAGGGTTGGTGGGATTTGACAACGTGCCTGCTGCCTCCAAGCTGTCAGCCCAGCTCCCCCTTGCGCGCAGCCACCGCGAGGTGGTTGGCCGCGATGGCGAGCGCTGCACGCTGGCCCTTCCGGGGGAACCTGCTGGGCATACTGGATTCCGGAGCCGCCTGGCCGTAGATGATGCCCCGGGATCCGGCGCAGGCGGCGCCAGACCAGCACCGGGGCTCGCACGCCTCTGGCGTGTCCTCGAGGCGCCAGCCCGATCCCCAGCCCAGTTCTCCCACTCCCCCTCGATGGTGTGACCCACCGACTGGGCATATCCGGCCATGGCATGCTGCACGGAGCGGGCATATCCTCTTCGCCTCGCTGGGCTTGCTGGCGTCGGCAGCAGAGGTCAGGTGCGCCCCGCTGCAGTTGGTCAGCGGCGGGCGAACGGGTGGAGCCAGCGGGGCCAGGTCTGGCAGTGGATGAGGCGCGGATGGGGCGGCCTCCGCGGCACCGGGCTGCCTTGGGGCTGGAGCCAGGCCGATGGGCACCCGGTGGGGCGGAGAGATTGCCCGTGGCTGCAACAGGGGGCACCTCCGAAAGCTGGCGTTTTGGAGCGTCCAGAGGAGCGAAAGGAGGGCGCGGTCGCCGACCCACGGTGGGAGCTCGGCGGCGCCTCCGGGGAGTGCCGGGTCTGCGGCGCTCCAGGCCTGCTCCTGGCTCGATGATCCTCGGGACGTGTGTTAGCCCAATGTGTGTGTGTGTGTGTGTTGCCCCGTTCAATCCAACCAGTCGATCCTCACATCGCCTTCGCCGTAGTGAAGGGCCTCAGTGGGCAAAGACACGTGGCGCTAGCACACGTTCTGAGGGTCATCGACTGGCACCCGCTCGGGCCGATGGCCCAGGAGGCCAGGTGCGCAAGCAGGAGCTGCTTCTGCGCCAGCTTCCCGCCGTTGACGACGGAGCCCTGCTCCCAGGTTGCGAGCAAGAAGGCGCGTGGGTACCCTGTATCGTGGTCCATGGGAGCCAGGGCCGCCGGGGGCCAGCCAGTCCGGGTGCAGGGGCAGGCCACGCGCAGAGGGGGGTAGGGGGAGGGGGGAAGGCTTCTTAGGAGCACCCCTGCTTCTTAGAAGGCGCTGGCCTTCTCTATAGACGTAAGGCCGGGGCCTTCTAGGAAGCAGGGTGCTTCTAAGAAGCCTTCCCCCTCCCCCTACCCCCCATTGCGCGCCGCCAGAAGGGGCCTGTCCAGTGCAGGCTCACGTCGGGGCCGTAGCTGAGCCGAGGGTGCCGGGCAAGGTCGAGAAGCTCGTCCTCGGAGAGGCGCTGCGGGCGTCCGTGGTCGTCGTGGGCGCCGTGGGGGGCGGCGGGCGCTGCTCAGGGGGCGGGGGCGTCCAGGGACGCAGAACACTCGGCGGCGCCGCGGGGGACGTCCCCGCGTCGAACGGGCCCCAGCATGGTTGTTAAACTCCTCGTCCTCGTCGTCCTCCTCCTCCTCCTCCTCCTCCTCTGCATTTTCACCCCTTCCTCCCCCCTGGTCTTAAGGTACCCTCTTGTCCTCGTTCTCTTCCTTCATTTTTGTTTTCGTCTTTTTGATTGGAGCCGGCTTTGTCAGAGCCGGCTATGTCAGCTCTGGTTTTTGGGGGGGACTCTCCCTCCCTGGCTGTCCTGGCAATCGTGCACCTGTGCGGGCCCCACCTGAGGCCATGTTCGCCAATCGCGGAGCCATCTTGAGGCCGAGAAGCCGCAGGAAGCAACAAGGGGGAGAACGCCAACATCATCGAACTCCGACATCGTAGGGTCAAGTCGGGTGTGTCCCTCTACAGGAGGAGGAGGAGTATCCAAAAACAGCCCAAGCATAGTCTTGGGACGATGTTCCACCTACCCTTGACCGTTTTTGCGTACGTATTAAGTATGTTTGATCTTTCGCCAGAAATCCGCCCGACCTACTTTCGGGACGGACGAAAGGGGGGGATTGGGAAAGGGGGGGTTACGGAATTTGCTGCATGCAGCTGGTTTCGGCCCCACCGAGGGGCCCATTCCTCGATACATGGTCGCCTCCGGCGCCCGGAGGCGCCGGGAAAATCAGCTACGCGAGCTGATTCTCAACCCCCCCCTTTGCTATCCCCCCCTTTCGCCCGACCCGATACTTGCGGGCCTCCTGGGCCGCCCTGGATCCTTTGGATCCGCTGGCATGCCGAGCCCTCCCGTCGCCCACGCTGCCTCCAGGACTCCAGGGGAGGGGTATTTTAAAACTTTCGCCCCAAATCCGCCCGACCTACTCGTGGGCCTCCTGGGCCGCCCTGGATCATCTGGATCCGCTGGCGTGCCGAGCCCTCCCGTCGCCCACGCTGCCTCCAGGGGGAGGGCGGGCAGCGCTCGGAGCCGGAGCGGGTCCCCGCCGCGGGGGGGCTCCTCCCAGTGGCAGCCCCGCAGAGGTTGCTTTCGCAGCGTCCACCATCAGCGCGACCTCCTTCTCCTCCTCCTCCTCCTCCTCCCTCCTCCTCCTCCTCCTCCTTCCTTCCTCCCCTCTCCTCTCCCCCCTCCTCCTCCCCTCTCCTTTTTTCTGCCACTCCCCCTCTTTCTGGCTCCTGCCGTGGCTCTGTTCTTGCTCCTGCTCCTGCTGCTGCTTGCTGCTTGCTGCTGCTGCTTGTTCTCAGCCTCGTGCTCTTTCGTCCCCCCCTCCTCCCCTCTACAATTTGACAATATGTATACTACTCTCCTCTCTCCCCTGGTGGCGTCTGGGAAAATGGCCGGCCCCTCTTCGGCGTTTTTTTTTTTTTTTTTTTTTTTTTTTTTTTTTTTTTTTTTTTTTTTTTTTTTTTTTTTTTTTTTTTTTTTTTTTTTTTTTTTTATTTTTATATTGTTATTAATATTATTAATATTATTATTATTATTATTATTAATTATTATATATATACAGGATTTCCCGGAAACGGATTCTCGCTTGGGTTTCCTTTCGAAATGCTGCTCTCGCTGAAGCGCTGGCTTCATTTTCGGGCTACCGCTCGTTCCGAATCGTGCTCCCGCTGCAGCGTAGGCGTCATTATTTCCAGCGCCATGCCACGGCATGGTTTTCGATCCTTCCACCTAGGCCCCAATTTCCAAAAAATGGCCTTCCCCAAGAAACCATCGGAAGTGATTGTACATTCGGTGCCGATTCATTGATTTGTTGGGCCGCAGAAGACCCCCCCCTCATTTTGGGGCGTCGCCACGCCATGCTATGTCATGATACGCGTCGACCTTCAACACCATGCTATGCCATGTAATGCTACGCCATGCTACGACATCCGATTGTGCGAATAGGGAGGATATTTGTACCCTGGTAAGGGATGGGAGGGAGGGGTAGGACGTCAGATATGACGCGCGCGCACCTAACCCGCCCTCCCTCGCTCCTTTCCCTCCCCCTCCCTCCCTTCGTCCCTCCCTCCCTCCCTCCCTCCTTTACCTCCCTCCCTTCGTCCCTCCCTCCCTCCCTCCCTCCCTACTCCTCCTCTCGCGCCCCCCCGCCGACGCAGGTGCTCTGGCGCACGAAGGCGATGCAGTGCGAGGGCGTGGGCAAGACTTGGGTCTCCGAGCTCCAGGCCAGGGCCTGGGGCGCCCCGGGGGAGCGCGGGGCGGAGCCCGCAGGGGGGCGGCCGAAGGTGCTGCGGCCCCAGAGCCCCTTGGGAAGGGGAAAAGATAGGAGGGGAAGAGAGATGATCAAAAAATGACTCGCGGACGATATCTTCGGGCAGAATTGGACACTGGCCTCTCGTGGCTCGGCGATGAAATCGCCGCGCCGCAGCCCCTAAATGTGTGCTGCCCCCGTCTGGCTGGCTCCCAGACCCCCTCAGGTCATGAAAAATCATGACGGAGGTTTTTCTCAATCTTCGGCCTCTGGAGGCCCTCGTCGGGCTTCAGGACCGTCAAGACGCGACTCGGGATGAAGAACAGGTCCCCTGGGAAGGGGTCCGGACCTCAGGGGGTCGACGTTGTGAAAAAGTCACGACGTCAGGGGTCTGGGACTGGCGGCGACCCCGCCGCCGGCGTTCAACGTTGAATGCTGGCGGCGACCCAGAATCGGTTGGCTTTGCACGATCTGACGTTTCGGGAACGGCCGATCGTTCAGGGGTGAACGATCCCCGCGGTGTCAGGAGCCAACGCCGGGCTCGTCACGACACGGACCTCCCGAAGGGGAAACCCCCAACACCTCTCCTCGTGCAACAATCGCGACTGGTCGGCTTCTGGGAGCCCTCGCCGTGCCCCGGGACCGCCGCGACACGGCCCGGGAGGAGAGCCTCGTGGGAGGCGGAGGAGGAGGCGGAGGGGCAGGAGGAGGGGGAGCAGGAGGAGGAGGAGGAGGGGGAGGAGGGGGAGGAAGGGGAGGAGCAGGAGGAGGAGGAGGGGGAGGAAGGGGGGAGGGGGAGGAGGGGAGGAGGAGGAGGTGGTGGAGGGGAGAGATAGGAGGAGGAGGAGGTGAAGAATTCAGTTAGTAGTAGTAGTAGTAGTTGTAGTAGTAGTTAGTAGTAAGTAATGTAGTAGTAGTAGTAGTAGTAGTAGTAGTAGTAGTAGTAGTAGTAGTAATTAGTTAGTGGTAGTAGTAGTTTTAGTAGTAAGTAGATCGGAGTAGGTCGTAGTAGATAGTAGTAGTAGTAGTTGTAGTAGTAGTTAGTAGTTAGTAGTTAGTAGTAGTAGTAGTGTAGTTAGTAGTTGGTAGTAGTTGTAGTAGTTGTCGTAATCGTTTAGTCGTAGTCGTAGTCGTAGTCGTTAGTCGTTTGTAGTTGAGTAGCTAGTAGTATATTTTAATTATGGAAGACGTTTCTATTACAGTTAGTAGTAGTAGTAGTAGTAGTAGTAGTAGTAGTAGGGGGAGGAGGAATAAGAAAACAACTACTAATAAGACGAATGCTAATACACATGAGTTATAGTAAGGATATGACGAGGATGATGATGAGGAGGAGACATTCGGATAATAATAAGAACAACAAGGGTACGAGTCAGACTAAACATGCGCATAACAATAAGACGACATCGGATACTATCAATACAAAGAACATGCTAATACGAATACGAATGATACTAATACTATGAATAATACTAATTCGAATAATAATTAATAGTAATGCTAATACTAGTAATCGTGCTAGTAATACTAATGCTAATGATAATGATAAGAATGATACTGCTAGTAACAATGATCGTATTACTTGAACTATGCAACTATTAATGATAATGTTAATAACCAGTACTACGAATAAGCGTAATACTAGCAATCATAATACTTACTAGTAATACTGCTAACAATAGCAATAATACGAATAAGTACAATACTAATACTCAGAAGCGTAATCCTTATACCAACAATAAGAACACAATAATAAACATGATAATCATATTTTCCCAATCAGAGCTTGCCTCTGTAGGGGTCCTAGCGGATTCATATGGTTAGGTTAGGTTTGCCGCCGATTTTCGCCGCACGCCCAGGTGCCCGGGTGCCCGGGAGCCTGGGGGTGCCCGGGTGCATGGGGGTGCCCGGATGCCCGGGTGCCCTGGTGTGCCCGGGCGTGCCCAGGTGCCCGGGGGTGCCCACGGGTGCCCGGAGGTGCCTTGGGGTGCCCGGAGGTGCCCGGGGGTGCCCGGGGGCCCGGGGACCCGGGTGCTCTATCGCCCTCTAGCCCTATAGTCACATAGCCCTATAGCCCTATAGCCATATAGCCACTTAGGCCAATAGCCTTGTAACCCTATAGCCCTATAGCCCGATAGCCCTATAGCCCTATAGCCTTATAGTCCTATAGCCCAATTGCCCAAGAGCCCACTAATTATCCCGGCAAAGCAACCTAACAGCGATGTGCAGGAGCATATCTGGAAGCATTCCCCTTCAGATTCAGATGAGAATCCAGTTGTAGAATTCTGCTGTTCTCGCAGTCGTAGTCGCATTCGCGATGACAGTCGCAGTGGCAACGGCAGTCGCAGCCACAGCCTCAGCCTCAGCCTGCCTCATCCTCAGCTCAGCCTGCCACTGCCTCAGCCTGCTAGCCCTCTTTCACGACTTGGTGACCGTTCCTTTCGCGCTTGCCTTCAGCCTCGGAGCCTCGCCCAGCCTGCCTCAGGCTCACCTGCCATCAGCCTCAGCCTCAGCCTCAGCCTGCCTCAGCATCAGCCTGCCTCAGCCTCAGCCTCAGCCTGCCTCAGCCTCAGCCTCAGACTGCGTCAGCCTCAGCCTCAGTCTGCCGTCGGCCTCGGCCTCAGCCTCAGCCTGCCTCAGCCTCAGCCTGCATCAGCCTCAGCCTCAGCCTCAGCCTGCCTCAGCATCAGCCTGCCTCAGCCTCAGCCTCAGCCTGCCTCTGCCTCAGCTCAGCCTGCCTCAGCCTCAGCCTCAGTCTGCCGTCGGCCTCGGCCTCAGCCTCAGCCTGCCTCAGCTCACATCCATCAGTCTGCCTGCAGCCTCGGCCTCAGCTCAGCCTGCCTCAGCATGAGCCGTCCTCATCTATTCTCTGCCTCATGCCTGCTCGGGACTTGCTGGCCCTCAGCCTCAGCCTCAGCCTGCCTCAGCCTCAGCCTCAGCCTGCTTCAGCCTCAGCCGCAGTCTGCCTTCAGCCTCGGCCTCAGCCTCAGCCTGCCTCAGCCTCAGCCTGCATCAGCCTCAGCCTCAGCCTCAGCCTGCCTCAGCATCAGCCTGCCTCAGCCTCAGCCTCAGCCTCAGCCTCAGCCTGCCTCAGCCTCAGCCTCAGCCTGCTTCAGCCTCAGCCTCAGTCTGCCTTCAGCCTCGGCCTCAGCCTCAGCCTGCCTCAGCCTCAGCCTGCATCATCCTCAGCCTCAGCCTCAGCCTGCCTCAGCATCAGCCCTCAGCCTCAGCCTCAGCCTCAGCCTGCCTCTGCCTCAGCCTCAGCCTGCTTCAGCCTCAGCCTCAGTCTGCCGTCGGCCTCGGCCTCAGCCTCAGCCTGCCTCAGCCTCAGCCTGCATCAGCCTCAGCCTCAGCCTCAGCCTGCCTCAGCATCAGCCTGCCTCAGCCTCAGCCTCAGCCTCAGCCTGCCTCAGCCTCAGCTCAGCCTGCTTCAGCCTCAGCCATCAGTGCCTGCCTGCCCAGCCTCGCCCAGCCTCAGCCTCAGCCTGCCTCAGCCTCAGCCTGCCTCAGCCTCAGCCCTCAGCCTCAGCCTCAGCCTCAGCCTCAGCCTGCTTCAGCCTCAGCCTCAGTCTGCCTTCAGCCTGCCTCAGCCTCAGCCTCAGCCTCAGCCTGCATCAGCCTCAGCCAGCCTCAGCCTGCCTCAGCCTCAGCCCTCAGCCTCAGCCTCAGCCTGCCTCAGCCTCAGCCTCAGCCTCAGCCTCAGCCTCATTCAAAATGTGGCCCGGGAATGGAGTTCTGGGAACTCGAAGAACACGAAGTGGCCTACAGTTGGCTCCGGGCATTCAAAATCATGCCCGGAATGGAGTTCTGGGAACTCGAAGACCACGAAGTGGCCTACAGTTGGCTCCGGGCATTCAAAATCATGCCCAGGAATGGAGTTCTGGGAACTCGAAGACCACGAAGTGGCCTACAGTTGGCTCCGGGCATTCAAAAGTATGTCCAGGAGTGGAGTTCTGGGAGCTCGAAGACCACGAAGTGCGTTACTGTTGGCTAAAAAAGAAGTCCCCGGATTCCCGCGGGAGTCCCCGGATTCCTGCGGCACCCGTCCAGCATTTGCCCAGACCCCCCTGGGGAGTCATGATGCTCTCTTTTGAGACCACTAGAAGCTTATCAGTCCTCGCTGTTAGGTAAAAACCCAATAGCCCAATAACCCAATAGCCCATCTAGCCCTAGAGCCCTATAGCCCTGTAACCCTGTGTCCCTATAGCCCTACAGCCCTGAAAAGATTATGATTGGGGTTCTTCTCCGGTACCATACTAATATTGAGAAGAAGAAGAAGCAACATAATAATATTAGTGATAATACGAAGAGAAGGAGGATGAGGATGAGGATGATAATGAGGATGAGGATGAGGATGAGGATGAGGATGAGGATGAGGATGAGGATGAGGATGAGGATGATGATGATGATGATGATGATGATGATGATGATGTGATGATGATGATGATGATGTGATGATGATGATGATGATGATGATGATGATGATGAGGGATGAGGAGGAGGAGGAGGAGGAGGAGGAGGAGGCGGAGGAGGGGAGGCAGGGGGAGGAGGAGGAGGAGGAGGAGGAGGAGGAGGAGGAGGCGGAGGGGAGGAGGAGGAGGTGGAGGAGGAGGAGGAGGAGGAGGGGGAGGAGGAGGAGGAGGAGGAGGGCGAGGAGGAGGAGGAGGAGGAGGAGGGGTCCGGGCCTTGGGCTTTGACCTTGTGCAGCAACCATGACGTCGGAGTGCTGAGAAGGGGGGAAATTGTGCGAAGTCGTAAGTCGGGCATATCCCTCTACAGGAGGAGTATTCAAAAATAGTAAAAAATAGTAAGGGGACGATTTTTGAACTATTTTTGAGCATGTTTCGACTGTTGTCCATTTTTCGTCCAAGATCCGCCTGTCGGAGGACATGCCCGACCTAAGCGAAGTCTGCTGCTGCATGCGGCTGGCTTCTGCCCCGCCGCCGGGCGCCTCTCCTCGACATGCATTGGCGCCTGTTTCCCGGCGCGGGGGGGGGGGCGCCGGGAAACTGGCCACGTGAGCTCATTTGCGAACCCCTCCCTCTCGCCAGGAGGAGGAGGAGGAGGAGGAGGAGGAGGAGGAGGAGGAGGAGTGAGGAGGAGGAGGAGGGAAGGAGGAGGAGGAGGAGGAGGAGGAGGAGGAGGAAGGAGGAGGAGAGAGGAGGAGGAGGAGCAGGAGGGGAGGAGGAGGAGGAGGAGGAGGATGAGGAGGAGGAGCAGGAGCAGGAGGAGGAGGAGCAGGAGCAGGACCAGGAGGAGGAGGAGGAGGAGGAGGAGGAGGAGGAGGAGGAGGAGGAGCAACGAGCACATGAAGCGACGCGCCGAGTCGAGACGAAGGACAGGCAAGAGGAAAGGGAAAATGTGAGAAGCACAATCGCACACAGGACGACGAGGGCACACCCTGCAATAGCCCAGCAAAGCATCACGGCCACAGGGCACACGCTCACTCACCAACCAGAGGCCTGGCCAGGAGCAACACAGGAACTGGAAAGCAGAACCTGGAGCAGACGCATGCAAGCACCGACGATCAACTCACCAGACGATGCCCTACACGCGGGAAAATACAAAACGAGTTAAAACGGAATTTAAGGCGTTAAATTCTGAAGCAACCCCAGCCACTGCACAGCAGGGTCTGAAACCTGGAGCCTACGGGGCATGGGGATGGGGTGCTTTCGGCCGTCACTGGGATGACGGCCCGAAGCGAAGTTATCTCGGCGCCACCTCCGCTGGGGGTTGGACACGAGAGCCTGCGGGTCGCAGGTGCCATACAGGTCGGAACGGGCGGCCTTCGCAGAGAAGGAGCCACACCTCGTGCATCCTATGATCTCCCCAGCCCTGTACAGGATGTGACCTCGGGCCGCCTCGGGCGGCACGAACGCATCCCCATCCGACGGGAGCACCGTGCTGGGAGGGGCAGCCGTGGCCCTACAAGGGGCCGCCAGACGGGGGCGCTTCTTCGAGCCGTCGAGGGCGGTCGCCGCATCGCGGACCACCCCTTGGGGACGCGACTCGAACCGAACCCTGGGCTTGACCTGCCTCACGAAAGGCTCCGCCAGCTCCCTGATTGGCCTGGCCTGGCTCCTGGACTCCTGGGCCACCCCATAGGGAGGAGGAGGAGGCGGAGGAGGAGGAGGGTCCTCAAGGCCCAGAGGAGGAGCAGGAGGAGGAGGAGGCGAAGTCCCTTCGGGATCCCCTGAGGCCTTCTTGGCCTCCAGCCGCGGGCACGCCACCTTGCCCTCCGAGGCCTCCGAGGGGTCCCTGGGGCGCTTGGTCCTAAGGGGCTCAGGCTCTCTGGGGGCTGACGGGGGCTGCGGGTCCACAGTCCTAGGCAGAGGGAAATCAACAAAACAAACCTGCGTCATCATTCGCCTCTTACCAGCGGCGGATCGCGCGAAGCGCGGACAATTAGCGCATTTCCAGCCACACAGCGCGCGCTCAGGTGCATGGCGCCTCTGGTGGCTCAGGAGCGGCGCGGGAGGCCGCCGCTCTCGCCGTGGCCGACCCCGTCGGAGTCGCTGCCGCCGTCGAGCTCGCCTCGAGACCGTCGGCATCCTGTCGGGCCTCGTCTCGACCAGCTCCTGCGTGTTGCCGATCCAGGCCGCGATCTGGCGGACTCGGTCCAGGAGCTCCCGATGCCGAGCACGCGCCGCTGGTGGGATGTCGTGCTTGGCGAGCCCCTTCTTCGCCGCCACGTCGGCATAGTCATTGCCCTTCTTGCCATGGTGATGCCTGCTGTCCTCCTGTGTCTGGTGGCTCTTGGCGTACTCGATGGTGAGGATGTCGCTGATGCCTCCGCCTCCATGATCCTCGAGCGCGTGCCAGAGCAGCCGCTACAAGTCGACGTGAGCCCGTCGAGGATGCAGGCACCACTGCTTGCCCTGGTTGATACCGTCGATCGTCATCATACAGTCGGTGTGTATGTGGAGGGGGAGGATGCCATTCCTGAGCGTCATGATGATGGCGTAGAGCTCGGCTCTGGGCACCGACTGCTGAGCTCCTGGGGGAGGACCGAACGCTGAGCCTTTCAATCGTTGGTCGTCCATGAGGGCCAGTCCCCAGCCCGCTCGAGCACCTTCAGGCCACCCAATGTGCGTGCGACCTGCTTCGTCGGTGTACACCTCGCCCGTGATCTGATGAAGCTGGCCGCCGTAGGCGTAGTACCAGATCTCCTCGCTAACTGGTGGAGGCACAACTGGGCGCTGATCTCGATCAAGCATGGCTCGGGTGAAGAGCATGTCGTTCTCAGAAGCCTGGCGCGCCTCATCAATGATTTCTTGATCCACTGCGAGCGCGCGCTCCTCAGCCAAGTTGGGGCAGCACCATAGTCGATGATGAAGCGTGCCCTTGCAGTCCTGGCAATACATGCACTCCTCCGTGTCCGAGAAGCCGTACTTGTGCAATCTCGCTTGTGACCTTTGGCCGCCGATGATGGTGCTGCGGAGCGCTGCGCGCGCTCGTACTGAAAGTCTCCACTTGCGGGCTTGACCACGAGTAGTGAGCAGAAGCTGGAGAGGGGCAAGCCAGTGCCCACATGCCTTTCGTGTAGGAGCCTCCGTCTCAGGTGCGTGGTCAGCTCGCGAGGCCCACTCTTCCCACTTATAGTTGACGAAAGACCTCCTCGCCAGAGCACGTACCCAATCAGGTGGATCAACTCTGAGATCAAGCTGGACGCCCTGGGCTGTGGTCCACTGGAAAGCGGACTGAGCTCTCCAACCCAGTTGTTGGAGGACGTTCCAAACCGCACCTGCAGGCCCCGCTACATCTTGCCACGAAGGAACTGGGCCCAGTCGGTGTCGCTGCTGCTGAAAAGCTTGATTCATAACTTCCCAAGGTAGAGCTCTGTCCGATGCCATTTGCGCCCAGGTGTAGACTGGTTCTGCCACCGCGAATCTATCAGGGTGTTGGTCTCGCCTCTGCTCCAACTGAGAAGCCAACCACGATGAGGTCCCCGTCGGTGTTTTATGCCAGCCCACACGCACCATCTTGGTCATGGAGCGCACGATGGAGCGAGATGCTCCGATCACCTGCACTCCGTAGAGGATCGCTGGACCAATCGATGGCTGAGCTATGGCGCGACCGATCCTTGCCATGGCGGCCATGCGTTTGAACCTGGGAAGACGTCGTTTGAGCTTGGTCATGCGATACCTGATAGCCGTGTACTGAACCTTGACTCCATCTCTGGCCTCCATGCCCAAGATCTCGAGCACCGTGCACGCCTTGAAGCCATGCTGCTTGACACGATCTGCCACTTGTCTTGCAACTCCTGGCGCCGAGGACGTGATCTTCGCCTTGTCCTGCGCGATGGGCAAGTCCAGCGCGCGCAGCACGACCGCCAATATCTGAATGATGCGAGCTGACTCCTCCACGATATGCTGAAGTGCGGCGACCACCTGCAAGGTGATGTCGTCGGCATATATGTCCAGCGTGTGGTCTACCTCCGTCGTGGCAACCGACTCCTCGAAAACGTCGAACGGCATCATCATGGCCAGCTGCAGGAGGAACATGGCCACCGAGCAACCTGGTAGTACCCCTCTTTGCACCTGCACCGCGTACGAGTACGACGATCCCCATCTGATGCGCCTCGGCGCGTAGTACATCGCCAGGCATAGCTTGAGCAACGGGGTAGGGAAACCCATCTTGGCTGCCGCCTGCAAGACGCGGCGCCAGCAAACCCTGTCGAAGCACTTGCTGATGTCGATCAGGGTTGTGACCACGGCCTTCGATGCACTACCTTGGTGAGCTTCGGAGTATATCATCGTCCTAGCGCCCACGTCTAGAGTCGACTTGCCTTCTCCTAGGGCAAAATATGGCCGAGCAGATCTGGCAGCCCAAGCCCGAACATGAGAGATCCGCACCTTGGCGTAGACGCGATATAGCGAGGGTAAAAGAGCTATCGGTCGAAATCCTCCTTGAGGTTTCGTGAGCAGCATGATGTGGGCCGATAGCATATTTGACGGCCACCTCGCCCACGATTCTGCTGCCCAGAACATGTAGAGCATCATCGCGAGGGCCGAGTCCGAGAGGAGAGACCACGCCCGTGGTGAGATGGCGTCCTGACCCAAACCCGTACGCCATCGGAATGTTCGAGCCGCCCTCCTCACCTCGTCTGCCGTGGGAACAGGGAGAGCACCCGGCGGCAGGCGAGCAACTTCAGCCAATATATCGTCGTCGGCGGTGTCCAAGAAAGGTGCCGCCTCTGCCATGGGATCCTGCTCCTGCTCCTCCACGCCGTTGCCGTCCATGTAGTACTGGGACTTGGTAGACTGGCGCGTGATGGGCGTGCCCTCCCAGATGCCGTTTCACATGTCCATCTGGCTGTCCGCTATGGCCTGCGGGTGGGAGGTGGCCTCGCCATGGCGAGAGACCTGGTTGTGCGTCCACGTGCGCAGCCTCGTCATATTGAATAGCGGCGCGGGACCAGAAGCCAAGGTGTCCCTGGCCCACTTGTGAAAGCCGTCGAGCCTCTTCTTGCCAGTGGCGCGTTCCTGTGCTTCAGCATGTGCATGACACTGATTGGCGAAGTCCTGCATCCAAGCGTGCGCTGTCTCTGGAGGTCGACTCTTGGTAGCATGCAATATCGGCCATATCATATCGAGCAAGAAGGCGCCAGCTGGTGTGTGCACATCCTGTCGGTGGCCAGGCCGTAGAAGTCGTCCAAGATGAGACCACCTTGAATTAGCCTTCGAGAAGCTCCTCGTTGGCCTCGCGTCGGCTTGTCCTGATCCGTGTTTTTCGTAGCCACGTGCAGCGCAAGGTGGGGGCGAGAAAGGCCCTGCCGTAGAGCCTGTCGATGTTGATGTCCCAGCTGTCGGTCCCGTTGAGAGCGAGGCCGTTGTGCATGGGACGCGCGCTCGCGCCTCCCGAGCTCCAGAGATTCCACTCCCCAGGCCATCCCCACGCGGCAGGGGGGCGCATGCCCTACCAACGTGGGAGGTCACTTGGGAAGCAGTCTCAACCTTCTCAGCTCGAAAGGGGCCAACGTCCAGCGGCGGCCCACAGAGTGGGCGGCCTTGGAGCGAAGTAGAAGAGGGCGAGGCCGTCGTCAATGATGAAGTCGAGCTCGCTCCCCTGGAGGCCTGCTTGGCCTCACTCGATGTATCAGGCTGGTGAGATCGCTGATCGCCATCGTCGTAATGCTCGTCCAAAACTGGCGTCAGCTCGAGATCGCCCAAGAGCGCGCGCACCTCGGCCAGGATATCGTGGAGCTCGCGCCAGTGGTGACTCATGAGCTGCCTGCCATATTCCACGTCATGTATGGCCAGCCAGTCGAAGTACTCCATGATGTGTCGCCTGGGATCGCGGGCCTCATCCCGCGCCTCGGTGCAGATGTCCAGGGCCAGCTCGTCCGCCGTCATTTCAGCAAGGGCGATGACCACCCACGCCGCGTGCTGAGGCAACCTGAGGCACTGCTTGACGAAAGGCACGCACCACTCGAACCAGGTGGATTCACCGCCGTCGGGCTCAGAAAGCTCTGGTATCCAGCGCGTGGCCCCTGCGACCTCTGCCGTGGGGTCCTCCCTGGGGCTGCGAGGGCGGCGCAGGGGAGCGCCCGCCCGAGTCTCCCAGGTGACGCGCCCTCGGGGGGGCAGGGCGCGCTGGCGGCCCGACGCTGTCGCGCTGGACCTGCAAGATGATGTCCTGAATGGCGATGGCCACCGCGCGGAAGTAGCGTGCCTCGCTGCCAGCCGCAGGGTGCGCTCCGCGTTTGGGCCCCCCGATAGGTCGCCAGACATACTTGGCACCAGCAGCGCGCCCTTGATGTTCAGGCGGGCTGTCTACCTGGTAGATGTGCGCCAAGTCCTGCTCCACGTTGTGCAGGAGGGACGCATGCAGATCATTGAATCGAAGCTGCGCCTGCCCAGCATCACCAGGCGGTCCACGAGCTGCGTCCTGCTCGCCCTGTTCCAAATAAGGTCGCTCGGGAGGTGGCCCACGTAGAGGATGGCAACCGACGTCAGCTGGATGAGCCCGTGGAAAGGCCTTCGGCATGCTGATGGTTAGCTGTCGGAGCCGTCGAGGTTGGGCAGCCAACTTGAATTGAATTGGTGAGTGTGGACGCGCTGGCCATGAGTCCACTATGGTAGGTGTCTGGCATGCCGCGCGCACGTCAGCCGAAGTAAGCCAGTAGTCGATCATGGAGTATCGTCCCGCTGCTGATCGGCATGTTCCCTCTCCTTTGCATTGCAAGGGCACCCCTGGGATCATGTCGGCGAAGCCGTTGGTGACGAAGTCTGCTGGTGACTGGTTCCAGTCTCCCCCAACGATGAACGGCAGGCCGTAGTAGCGCAGGTACTCCGCGAGCTGGTAGTACCGCATGAGGTTCGTGCTGACGTAGTCGGCGCTGCTGCACGACTCCATGTACATTGAGCCAATGAGCAGGCCACCTTGTAGGCCGAGATCTGCATGAACCAAGCACGACCACGACCTTAGGACTTCGAAGCCTGGTTGCCCAGACGGTCCTGGGGGCAGTGTGGTCTGCACATTCGCTCTGATGAAGATGCCCGCGCCTGCGCTCGGTAAACCCGTAGAGAGCCGTCGGCACGGTGAGATGTATGGAGCCCAGCCGTTGTTGATGGCCCAATGACGAGCTCGAGCAAGCTTTTCTCCATCCAGTCGGAGCTCTTGCGCCGCCACGACCTTGGCATCCCCTGCACCTTCACTCACAAACGCTTGACACGTAGTCCAGCAAGACCCATTGAAGGTGACAAAGCCAAGAGCCTGTCGACGCGCTCCTCGACGACCACGAACTCTAGTGTGTGCCCTCCAGCTCCCACGCCATGGCGTCGGCTCCTTGTGAGGGACGAAAAGGTGCTGACTGCCCTGCCTGCCCAGGCGGCGACCCTGGGGGTGCTGTTGCCGCTGCGCCTGCGTCGGCAGCACGCGGTGGGGCAGGAGCTGGGCTGGGTGCAGCTGGCGGCGGAGGAGATCCCAGGCTGCGCGCCAAGGTGTCCATGAAGTGGGTGGCGATCGCCTGCTTGTCGCCTCCTTGCTGCGCCGCCTGCTGAGCCATCGCGAACATCTGCTGCAGCTGGGCCATGCCTGCATCTGGCGGCGCCTGCTGCCCACGGGTGGCATCCGCAGCCGCTGCCGCGACGGCGGACTGGGCCTGGCAGACCTCCGCCCTGATGACGCCAACCTCGCTCTCCAAGGCGGCGAGGCGCTTCTTTGCATCGCCGAGCTTGGTCTCCATGTCGGTGACGACCTGCTGCTGCTGCTCCCGCTCGGCGTCCTTGGCTGCGAAGCGATCCTTGGCGCTGCGCAGGAGGTCGTCGGGGGCCATGGTGGCTCGCGCCTTGGCCTCGGCGGCCGCGAGCTCGCCGCGGGCCAGCTGGACCATGCCGTGCTCGTCGTCGTACAGACGTCGGAATTGAGCAAGGGCCTTCTTGCACTTGACCACTTCCGAGGATGGCTGCGGTGCTGCTGGCTTGCTGCTGTCGCCCATGGCCGAGTCATCACGCCACGGAGCGCCACGGACAGCAGGAGGACCGCGCGTGCGAGATGGCTGCCGACTGGGACGCCGCGGAGGGGCTTGCTGTTGCCCTTTGTCTGAGGTAGGGCGGCCGTCTCGATCTCGACCGCATCCCCAGCAAGTCGACCGAGACGGGTACTTCGTCTTGAAGCCGCAGACCTTCGTGGCCTTGCACGCCCAGACGGACTCGCCGAGAGAGCCCATGACGCCACCAGCTGGATGATCGCCGTGGTGACGGGCAAGAAGACGGCGGGCCTCGGCCTCAGCCAAGACCTGACGGGCGCTGGCCCGCCGCCGCCGCAATCGCCTGTGCCAGGCAGGGGAGGGATCGCGGCGCACGGCGATCCTGCTTGCGCCTCCGCCCCAGCGCTGGGCGGGAGGCTGGGGGCAAGAGGAAATCGGGCGCCCCAATGGCCCGAGCCCAATTGCCGCCTGGAGGAGGAGGAGGAGGAGGAGGAGGAGGAGAAGGAGGAGCAGGAGGAGGAGGAGGAGGAGGAGGAGGAGGAGGAGGAGGAGGAGGAGGAGGAGGAGGAGGAGGAGGAGGAGGAGGAGGAGGAGGAGGAGTCGCGAGCCCTTCCCTCTCTCCAGTCCGCGGCCCCGGCACGAGACCAGCTCCAGGTCTGGCGCCCACCGGGCTGGGCGTGTCGGCCGGCGGTCCACAGCACCCCTCGCAGCGGGGGCGTGCCTATGAGAGGGGTGGATTCTCGACGCCCTCCTCTGCCACCTCCGTGCTGCCGTGCGGGGGAGGGGGACACCCTCCGTGCTGCCCTCCATGCTGCCGTGCGGGGGAGGGGTCACCCTCCGTGCTGCCGTGCGGGGGAGGGGGGGGGCACCCTCCGTGCTGCCCTCGACCCTTCCAGCCCCTTCCCTGCCCCTGCCGTGGCCCTCGAGAGCAGCCGGGGCCAGCGCAGCCGAGACCGGCGTGCGTCCCGTGCGCTCCCCGCGGCGACGGCGCGGCTGCGACGGAGGAGGAGGAGGAGGGCGAGGAGGAGGAGGAGTCAGAGGAGGAGGAGGGAGGAGGAGGAGGAGGAGGAGGAGGAGGAGGAGGAGGAGGAGGAGGAGAGAGGAGGAGGAGGAAGAGGAGGAGGAGGCACGGCTGCGACGGAGGAGGAGGAGGAGGAGGAAGGAGGAGGAGGAGGAGGAGGAGGAGGAGGAGGAGGAGGAGGAGGAGGAGGAGGAGGCGGCGACGGCTGCGACGGAGGAGGAGAAGGAGGAGGAGGAGGAGGAGTCAGAGGCAGCGTCCAGGGGAATGGGCTCGGGGGGGAATGCATCGACACCCCATCGCCTGTTCGGCGCCGAGAGTGGCCCTGCAGTCCACCTCGCCTGGGAACGTGCGGACTTGCTATCGAGGCCTCTCGCCGATCTATCGGCGATGCATCGCAGGGTTCAGCTCGATGCTTCCCCCCCTGAGCCCGTCCCCCATGACGTTCCCTCTCGGAGCAGGAGAGGGGAGAGAGGAGGGAGGCGACGATAAACGAGGTGCACTCGCGCCATACGTCCTGCCCCCCTCCCATGCCTTCGCACTGCGTTGACTGATTTTTTGTTCGTAGAGTCAGGTGTCGCTGAAGACCTCGATCCCTAATGGGCATCTATATAATCAAAGAAGTCCTTCACTGAGGGAGTCAAGAGATGGGATGGCATGAGAGAGGCGGAGGGGAGGAGGGCAATTAGGTTGATGGGGCTCTTTTTTTTTGGTGTCGTCCTATGGACGTGTTCAGGCAATGCCGATGCAGCCGCAAGACTTTGGCCATGCTGGCAGTGCCGGCTGGTGACCGACAAGTTGCGCCACCCGATCAGCACAGAGGGTGAGGCGGCGGATGTGAAGGGGGGGGAGATCGCGGACCGCCTGGGCTCTCAGGCTCCGCCAAATGTCGGGAGGAGCAAGAACCACACTTACGCAATTCATCGTCGATTCCCCCCCCCCCAAAATATGGAAACTGTGGGAAGTGGGGGGGAAGACAGAAACCCCCAGAATGTGGGAAGATAGGGGGAATCTGGTGATCTCTGTCTTTATGTGTCCCATTCCCCTTCGAACTGTGTGAGCTGCCTCCGGGGTGTGCCCCATCGAGGGTGCTCCGCGCCTCCGAATCCTCCCGCCTCTCGGCCGCCCGGCGATCCTGCCCCGGGCGCCTCGGGATCCGAGTGGCAGGGGCAGTACTTCGGCCACTCGTGGCCTCTGTCAGGAGGCGAAGAAACCCACAGACACCATGAATCGTCGCTTCCCCAGAACATATAGGGGAAAAGATGGGCAGTGGGGAGGAAGGCAGAAACCCAGAAAATACACGGGAAAATGTGGGGAATCCTGTTATTTGTGTGTGTGTGTACTTGTTTGTGTGTCTGTGTGTGTGTGTGTGTGTGTGTGCACTCGGGGGTCCTCGTCGCGCCCCGGGGAGTTCGAAGACGGCCAGGGAAGGGGCGCCGGCCCCGGGGAAGGGGGTCGCGACGTCCGGGGGTCCCACGTCACGCGACAAGCTGCGACGTCGGGGGCGTCGCGAGGGCTTTGGTCAGGAGGGGAAAACACACACACACAGACACAATTAATCGGCGATTCCCAGAAAACATGGGAAAATGAGGGCAGTGGGGGGGAAGACAAAAACCCAGAAGATGGGGGAAAATATGGGAGTATTTTTTCTTTGTGTGTATTTCTTTGTGTGTCCCAGTTCCCCTTCCTTTGGGGTGGGTGGGAAGGGATGGGGGAGGTTCCGGTGCGACCTGGCGGCGCGGACTGCGCAGGCCGCCTCGGCCCGCGCTCGGGACAGGCACGGCCGGGGGCGTTGAAGAGGGGGGGTGGAGGAGGAGGAGGAGGAGGAGGAGGAGGAGGAGGAGGAGGAGGAGGAGGAGGAGGAGGAGGAGGACGAGGCGGAGGAGGAGGAGGAGGAGGAGATTCGAGGCAATATACTAGCTGAGTTTCTTTGGCCCCATCTTTCCCCAGGAGGCCACACGAGGCCCAGGAGGCCTCAGGAGACCACAGGAAGCTCCAAGACCACAGGAAGCTCCAAGAGGTCCTCCTAGGAGGCCCCAAGAGGCTCTAGGAGGCCCCAGGAAGCCCCGGGAGGTTTCAAGAGGCCCCAGAAGGCCCCAGGCTCTTCCGCAGAGATGCACTGATACTACTGAGACTCATTCACACTCCAACTCATTCACAGCCAGGTTCAGTCCCAGACCGTCAATACTCAAGCCCGTTTATATTCGAAAACTCTTGCGCCTAGACACTCATGGCGGACAGGTCCATGCTAATAGATGCACATATGCGGAGCTCCACGCAGTGCATGATTGTTGTTTTAGTTGTCTTTTCTCTTCCTGTTTCGGCGCGATCCTTGGCCCCCCTTCCCCTTTCACCGCGCGTGCTCCCCGGGCCCCCCCGTGCGGGCGCGCGTGTCCGAACACTTTGCATGCTAGCCAGCGGTCGTAGCAGACGCTGGCCAGCAGAGCGATAGTAGGCAACAGCGTGTTTCCTGACACCCGGTGGCACGAAAGACCGTCTCGCGTCTGCCATGGCAGCATTTTGGCGGCCGCCGGGTGCCACGGAGCACGGTGGTCTTGCTCGTCCAGGTCGCCCTGCTCGGCGGCGGCAGGGCAGGAGGGGGCGGGGGGCATATGCGGGCCCACCTGTCACCACCCACCAAACCACCCCAACCCAACCCGAAGGCTCAGATTTACCCTCGATTTCCAGTGGGGGGGGGTCCGGGAACATCGAAAAAACACACATGGAGCCCATACCCCCCCCCAACCCGAAATTCGGGTCTTCGGGTTGGGTTGGGGTGGTCTGGTAGGTAGCCCACCTGGCGCGCGCAGGCCCTGTGCAGCGAGGTCGTCAGCGACGAAGACTTCGCGGCCGCCGCGGAGCACTTCCCCGTGAACCCTCCGCAGTCGAAGGAGGACCCCGCCGGCGAGCAAGACCGGCGGCGGGGTGCACGCGAAGGGGGGGCCCGACGCGCGAGGATGGGAAGGGGCCGCGGGTCGGCGAGGTCGGATGTTCTATAGGAGGAGGAGGAGGAGGAGGAGGAGGAGGAGGAGGAGGAGGGGGGAGGAGGAGGAGGAGGAGGGAGAGGGAGGAGGAGGAGGAGGAGGAGGAGGAGGAGGGAGAGGAGGAGGAGGAGGAGGAGGAGGGAGGAGGAGGAGGAGGAGGAGGAGGAGGAGGATGGGGAGGAGGAGGAGGAGGAGGAGGAGGAGGTGGAGGGGGGGGGGAGGAGGAGGGGAGGAGGAGAGGAGGAGGAGGAGGAGGAGGAGGAGGAGGAGGAGGAGGAGGAGGAGGAGGAGGAGGAGGAGTCCAGGCCTTTGGGCTTCGATCTTGTGCAGCAGCTGTGACGTCGGAGTGCTGAGAAGGGGGGGGAGGTGTGCGAAGCCTTAAGTCGGCCGTCGCTCGCACGTCCACTCCCCGTGCACCTTTCGGTGTCGCGCGCGCATGCTTCGCAAGGTGCGGGGGCGGTTTTCATCCAAATCGTTTTGGACTAGTTTTGGGTACCCTCAGCCACGCGCAGAGGGGGGTGGGGGGAGGGGGGAGGGCTTCTTAGAAGCACCCCTGCTTCTTAGAAGGCGCGGGCCTCATCTGTAGGTGCAAGGCCGGCGCCTTCTAAGAAGCAGTCTCCTTCTAAGAAGCGTTCCCCCCTCCCTCTACCCCCTTGTGCGCGCCGCCAATACCCTCCGAGCCGACTCTCTTCAAATTTCCCTCCCAAATCCGCCCGTATGGGGGGACACGCCCGACCTGCTCCTGGGCCTCACCCGTGGCCTCGGCCGAATCCGGTTCGACCTCCTGGCCGCGGCGCGCCCTTGAACAGGTCCCAGGATCGATCCTACATGGGTTGGCCCAGACTTAAGTCGTGCGTGTCCCCCTACAGAGGGATTTTCGACGAAAAATAAACATACCTTAAAAATACCCCAAAAAGGTCAAACAATATTCAAAAAATAGTCCCCAGACTATTTTTGGATTATTTTTGGACTATTTTTAGGGTATTTCTTATTTTTCGTCGAAAATCCCCCTGTAGGGGGACAGGCCCGACTTAAGCCCAGACTTTCGGGGTCGTCGCGGAAAAAGTTGTGACGCCAGACTTTTCCAAGGTTTTGGCTTCGGGGGCTCGGAGCTGGGGGGCGATACCGAAGTGAAGCGCCCTGGTGTCTTTCGCTGTCGTGGATGTCTCACCTGGCTGCTCTGTCCCGTGGCTGTCCCGTAGTTTTGTCGTGGTCGTTTCGTCGGAGACCACGTTTACCATCTGTACCATATTAAACTGTGGGAATGCGTGTTGGAGTATTTCGAGTGGAACGGCGCTTTTTGCCGCTGCTGGCAGGGGGTGCGGGGGTCCCCCCCCCCGGAAAATTATTCGGAGGGGTTCCGCACCCCCCTCCCCCCAGGAAAATATAGTCGGAGGGGTCCAGAACCCTTCCCCCCCCTCCGCTGGCAACGACGACGATGACGTTGCCGCCGCCGGCAAACGACTCAGATGATGACGACGGCGACGACGACGCTGACGACGACGACGAAGCCGCCGCCGCCAGCAAACGACGCGGACGACGACGAGGACGACGACGACGACCACGACGCGACGAAGAAGCCGCCGCCGCCCACAAACAACGCGGACGACGACGACGACGCCACCGCTGACGGCAAACGACACGGACGACGACGCCGACGACACTGCCGCCGCCGACGACGGAGCACGGCCACGACAACGACGAGCATGACGACGACAGATGACGACGACGACGATGACGACAGACGACGCCGACGACGACGCCGACGATGACGACGACGACGCGCTGCGGATGCTCCTTTCGGGGGAGTGCTGCGTAGGCCCGCTGCAGTCGTCGACGACGACGGCGGCGACGACGACGATGACGAGGATGCTTGCGACGACGCCGACGACGATCGAGCCCTAGTGGGATGCGACTCAAGCTGGATCGAGTCCCGCTGGGATGCGGTTGAAGCTGGATCGGCCCCTGGTAGGATTTCGTTAGAGCTGGATCCAACCTTGGTAGGATAATCTATTACGGATGGAGCGGGTCCTCGTAGGATTCTGTTAGACTTGTAGGATTCGATTAGAGCTGGATCCAGCCCTGTAGGATTCTGTTGGAGCCGGATGGACTCCTAGTAGGATTCTATCAGAGCGTGGTCGAGCTGAGAGAAATGGACCGACCCTTACAAGCGTATTTTCGGAAATGTATAGAACCCTAGCGCGGTTCTGTCAGAGCTGCATCGAGAACTAGTAAGATTCGATTGGAGCTGGATCCAGCCCAATCGAAAGTCTCTTAGAGCCATGTCTCGTCTCAGTGGGTTTCTTTGAGAGATGTATTGTCCCCTACTGAAATTCTGGTAGTATTGGATTCAAGCATCGTAGGATTCGATTTGAACTGGATTGAGCCATAGTGGGATTATTATGTCACCTCTGGATCGAAAGCAAATAAGATTGTGTTAGAGCCAGGACTGAGCCTTAGGACTCCTTAGAGCTGGCTCCAGTAGAGCTGGATCAAGCCTTCGTGAGATTCTGTGAAAACTGGGCCGAGCCTTTGTAGGATTCCACTTGAGCTTGATCGATCCCCCATCGCATTCTATTAGGACTGAATCCATCCCGAGCAGCAGGATTCAAGTAGAGCTGGATCGAGCCCTGGTGGAATTCCATCCGAGCTGGGTCGAGTTCCAGTAGGATTCGATTAGAGCAGCCTTGTCATGATTTTATTAGAGCTGGATCTAGCCCCAGTAGGATTCTACTAGAAGTGGGGGAACTTGACCAGGATCGATTAGGGCTGGATCGAGCCCTAGTAGTATTCTACCAGAGCCGCGCTTGGCGCGGGCGCCGGCGACAGGTGCTGCGCCGCCGCCGCTGACGTCATCGTAGGCGTCGTCGTCGTCGTCGTCGTCTTCGTCGTGGTCATCGTCCGTCGTCGTCGCCGTCGTCGTCCTCCGTCGTCGTCGTCGTCGTCGTCGTCGTCGTCGTCGTCGTCGTCGTCTTCGTTGTCGTCGTCGTCGATGTCGTCGTCGTCGGCGTCGTCGGCGTCGTCGTCGTCGTCGTCGTCGCCGCCGCCGCCGCCGCCGCCTCCGCTGCCGCCGTCGCCGTCGCCGTCGCCGTCGTTGCCAATGTGGGCGTGGAAGACCTCTCGAGTCATTTTCCGGGGTCGGGTGGGGGGCCTGGGCCCCTCCGAATCGTTTTCTCTGGGGAGGTGGAGGAGGAGGAGGAGGAGGAGGAGGAGGAGGAGGAGGAGGAGGAGGAGGAGGAGGAGGAGGAGGAGGAGGAGGAGGGGGTTCGGACGTCGTGGTTCTTTGACCTCCCCATTCAGGGGTGGAGGAGCGGGGGGTCCTTTGGGTGTCAGACCCAATCTCGTTTGATCTTTCAGGCCAGCGGCGATGGATTGTGCTCCCTCGGTCGAAAAGTCAAAGGGCTAACCGGGGTCGGGTTTTTGGAAGAGTCGAACAAGGTTTCGGGATGCGCGGGACGAAGTATAACATATAGACGAATCACTGTGCAGAGGTAGTCGAATCAGAAAAGCTTGAACAGACAGCACACCCATGATCAGTGTTTGGACAAGCTATTTTTGTCAACGTGGGCTCCGAATGATGATATGCTGCGTTGTGGATGTGGGTTATGTAGTGTGATCTATGGTGTGTGATTGATTTTTACCCATGATGTGACACATCCCACGCTCTTGCAAAAATCCCACCCACCCACCCGCAACTTGGTTTGCAAAACCTCTTAAGACCGACTACGACGACACCGACGACAGCGACTACGACGACACCGACGACGTCTCCGACGACTTCGACGACGACAACGACGCCGACGCCGACGACGACGAAGACGACGACGACGCCAACGAAGACGACGACGAGGGAGGAGGAAGGACGACGACGGCGACAACGACGACAACGACGACAACGACGAGGGAGGAGGGAGGACGGCGACGACGCGAACGACGAACGAAGGAGGAAAGACGGCGACGCCGACGACGACAACGACGAGGGAGGAGGGAAGACGACGACGACAACGACGACGACGACGGCGACGAAATAGGAGGGACGACGACGAGACGCCGACGACGGACGACGACGACGAGGGAGGAGGAGGAAGGACGACCAGGGCGACAACGACGACGGAAACGACCACGGTGCCAAAGAGGACGACGACGACGAACACGAAGAAAGACAGAGGACGACGTAAGCGACGACGACGACGACGCGGGAGGACGGAGGACGGCGACGACGACGACGACGACGACGCTGCAAGAGCGCGCGCGCACGCTTTTGTTGAAAATCCGTGTTGCGAAACCTTGTGTTTTTGTAGGTTTTTTGGACGCGCGATTTTGAAATCCTTCCGAAATTGATGGGTTTTGAAGGATTCCGGCGTGCGCGCGCGACGACGCGCGCGTCTGCACTTCGTCCCGTTTTTTGCAGAGGATTCTCGCGACGGCACACACGCAAGGGCGTTCGACAGATTTCGACATGCGCGCGCGCGACGCCAGTTTGGTAGCATGTTGTATAAATCTTGAAAAAGCAATGATTTTCCTAAGATTTCGCTAGAGCTCGCACGGACGTTTTTTTTTTTTTTTTTTTTTTTTTTTTTTTTTTTTTTTTTTTTTTTATATAAAAAAAAAAAAGTAAATCAGTGTTGCAAAACCCTGTGCTTTTGTATTTTTTGTTGGAAACTCGATTGCGAAATCCTTCTGGCACCGAAGGTTTTTGAAGGATATCGGCATGCGCGCGCGACGACGCGCGCGTGTGCACTTCGTCCCATTTTTGCAAGGGATTCGTGAAAAAGTGTTATGCTAGAACAAAAAATGTCACCGCATAGTGTTTTTTTACAAGGGAAGCTCAGGGGGGGATACCGGCTGGCCTGGGACATTGTGATTTCATATTTAGGATGGGCATGTGGTCATAGTCATATGTGATTTACACACCCGAAAGGTGACGCGATAACGCCTGGGGGGGGGGTAGAGTCTATTCTGTTTTTAGAAACGAGACTTCACTACACTGCACCGACCCTGAGCATTGTTCGCGCAAGCCCCACCCGCCCACTCGCAACTTAGTTTGCAAAACTCATGCGGTGGCGATTGCGATGCATGCTTGGCGTTGGCTGGTGCATCCCTGCGGCCGCGCCAACCCTAGCACGCGCGCGCAACGGCCAGCTAGTTTGGCGCCACCGACGCGGCCGCGGTGGCGCTGACCGATGGGCGCATCCCAGCGGGCACACTTCACTGCGAGTCGGCGACGTGGGCGGGCACGATATCATGGCAACGCCGACTACGGTAGACGCGATGATGATAGTGGCGATGCTGGTGACGATGTTCGCACCGACGAAGGCGCGGCCAGCGCGGGCGCCGATGCTGGTCACGCCGACGACGATGGCGGCGTCCTCGTGTCGGTGGTGGAGGTTCTGGAAGGAGTTCGACATGTGCGCGCGGCCGACGCGCGAGAGCGGCCCGCATGGTTTATTTTGACGCGGGTCGTGCCCCTCCAGCACGCGCGCAAAGACGTGCGAATGATTTTGGCTTGCGGCGCCAGAGGGCCGTTTGACAACATTCCATGCATTTGTTGAACAACAAAAACCCAGGGTTTCCCCAAGAATTCTCAAGCGTGCGTTTTTTGCTCACTGATGTTGCGGCACCTAGTTGTTTGAGTGCTTTTTTTTTTGACATTCGGTTTTGAGGTCGTTCCGACACCGAAGGTTTTTTGAGGATTCTGGCATGCGTGCGCGACGGCGCGCGCGTGTGTACGTCGTTTCATTGTTTTGTGCAAAGAGTTTTCGCGACGGCGCGCGCGCAAAAGCGTTCGAACGATTTCGACATGCGTGCGCGCGAAACCCGTTTGGCAGTTTTTTTTTTTTTTTTTTTTTTTTTTTTTTTTTTTTTCTCTCTCTCCTTTTTTTTTCCTTTAATGTATTATTATTATTTTGATTATTATTATTAGTATTATTATTATTATTATAATATATATATATATAAACCAAAAAGAATAAGCAATAGCGCGCGCGCTTTCCCCCATTTTTCGGTGTGTTTGAACATCGTTGCTACGAAACCATGTGTTCGTAGATGTTTTATGGACACTCGATTTTGGAATCCTTCCGACACCTACGGTTTTTTGAAGGATTTCGGCATGCGCGCGCGACGACGCGCGCGTGTGCACGTCTCTTTTTTTGCAAAAGAAGTTTTTGAAATCTGATGGTTTTTGATGAATAAGTGTGGGCGCGTAGTTGGATGTTTCAGAAAATGGCGGGGGGGGGTCGATACCACCAGTTGGCTGGGATGGTACGAGTTCATGTTTAGGATGCACGATGGGACAGAATTGCAGGTAAATTGCAACACGAAAAGGGGGCGATAAACTCGTGGTGGTGGTGGTGGATCGTATTTTTTGTTTGGACATGAGAACTAACGACGAATAATTTAAGTTGCCAATTTCGCTTGCCATTTGTTCGGCAGAGTCTTTTCAGCCATGATGGTGGTCAATTCTAGGCAGTGGTTGGCGCATCTCCGCGGCGTCGTTGGCGCGCGCACGCTTACAAGCAGAACGGCCAGCTGGTTTGGGCGTCGGCTGTGGCCGCGATGGCGCTTGCCGGCTAGCGGGCGGCGCGATATCATGACGCGGCCGACCACGGTGGTAGCGATGATGGTGGCGGCGATGGTGGCGGCGATGGGGACGATGACGAGAGCAAGGCTAATGACGGCGTTCATGTTGGTGACGAAGATCCCGGTGTTTTTTTTCCATGTGTCGGTGACGAGGGTGATTGAATAGTGACGGCGGCGGCAATTGCGTGTATTAGCGATGGCGAACGAAGTGGTGTTACGATGGCGCTGATGAGGGTGATGTCAAAGATTTTGTGCGCGCGGAAAATCAATGTACCTGGCAGACATAGACGCTCAGTTCTTATTATCTGGATGTTTTGGTCAGATGCAGTTGGACAGCTCCATGTTGAAATGCTTGCGGCACCAATCGTTTTGGGTTGATTTTGGCACGCGCGTGTCGATGCGCTAGAACGTGGCCCGCTTATGATGCATTGGTTGCATGCTGGATCAACGCGGGTGCATCGTGAGGTGGGATGAGGACGGGGGACTTGGCCGACATTCGGGGCATCGTATTGTTTCGATTTTTGTTTTTACCAATTGCGCGCGGACAGAGAATCTGCAACATGTATGATGGACGCCACATATTCAATCGTACATTTTCACCAGTTGATTTTTGGTTGAAGCGGCTTGCACAGCTGCGCTGGCTCTGATTCAAACATACGCGCGCGTGTGGATGTGCCGTGGTTTGCAAGGTAGGGGTCCTAGAACCGTGATGCTCTTAGATAGACGGCGTTGTGCGCATTGTTTTATGTGACGACGAGGAGGGGGGTGGTAACTGGTTCATGGGAAATATTTGAATTAATGTGGCAGGTGATGCAGTCTCCCACGGCGACCGTGTAAGTCCAGGCCCGGGAGGGGGGTGGAATCTATATTTTTTCTTGAATGTAAGCCAGGGTCGACCCCAAACAGTATGTTTCCAACTCCACTGCTTGCGCAAACATCCTGCCATCCTACGCGCAGATTGTTTTGCAAAACCCATGTTGCCGCGATTGCAGTGACTGTTTGGGCATGGCTGGCGCATTTTTGCAGCCCCGTTGGCGCGCGCATCCTCGCACGCAGAGCGGCTAGTTTCTTTGGCACAGTTGGCGCGGCCGCGACGGCGCTTACCGATGGAAACGTGCCAGCGCGTGTCAAAGGCCGCGCTGACCCGCGCGCGCTTCAATGCGGGTCGGTGGTTCGAGCGGTCATGATGACGTTAGCAACGGCGGTAACGATGCTGATCGTGGTGATGGTGGCGTCGATGATGACGATGGCGACGGCAAGGCCAACGACGGCGCCAGTGCTGTCGACGACGATGAAAATGACGATGCCCATGTGAGGTGATTGATTGATGCTGGCGGCATTGGCTATGATTGACGATGGCCATCAGTTCGATAATGCGGTGGCGCTGATGAGGGTGATGGTCATGAAGTGCGCGCGCGCGTGAGTACAAGACAGCAGGTAAACATTTGCTTTTCAACAACTAAGCACGCAGACCTTTGTTGTCTATAGTTTTAGTGAAGAGCTCTGTCTTGAAACGCGTCGCTTACCAATGGTTTTGGGAGGATTTCGACGCGCGCGCGCTGCCGCACTCACGTGCGGCCGGCCTGGTGCGCTTTGATGCGGATGCGTGCAGTTGGCGCTTGTAAGACCAACGCTGTGGACGCGCCGCGTTGTGAGATGAAACAGCGGGTTCTGGACGAGGCGGGAAAATCACAGCGTGTGGACATTGTGCCTGTTTTGTGAGGAACTCCTAATTATTGACAAGGTAATTACTTAGTCTGTTGCAATAAGTGAGTGTGCGCGCGTGGTGTTATGACACATGCAGCGCATAGCGCCAGCCTGCTTAGAATGATATGAGTGCCGGCCTGCTTGGGATGATATATGTTCGCATGGAAAATGAACCCTTAGTGGGGGCAGGGTGGTGAATCTATCTTCATTCTGACAAAGAGAATATGCACGGACGTCCATGTGGTGTGAGCCTCCTGATGTAAATTATGTGGTGCAGTTTATGTGGTGTGAGCTATATTGCGGTGTCAGCTATGTGGTGCACTCCTGTGCTGTATGAGCTACACGGTGGAAGCTATGTGGCGCATTTTACCTTGCAGAGCTTGAAGTCGTCAATTCCACTGCTCGCGCAATCGCCCCACCCCTCCACCCGCAACATGTTTGGCGCAACCCATGCGGCCACGATTGCAGTGACAACTTGGCTTTGTCTGCTGCGCTAGCGCGAGCAAGCTCGCGCGCAGAGCGGCCTGCTGGTTGGCACAGTTGACGCGGCCGCGATGGCGTTTACCTATGAGAACTTTCCACCGCGTCTCAAGTGCCGCGCTGGCGCGCCAGCGCCTCACTACGGGTCTGTGACCTGGGCGGGTGCGACATCATGATATCGCCGATAACGGCGGCAACGATTGTACCGGTAGCGGTGGCGATGATGACGATGAGGACGGCAAGGTCAATATTGGCGCCGATGTTGGTGACGACGATAACGGTGACGATGTCCATGCGTCGGTGATGAAGATGTTCGCCGTTGAAGAAACACTTTGCCACCTCGCATAACCCCTTCCGCTCTCTGGCCTTGATATTGAACAAGCGCTCCCTTAGAAGAAGGGCCAGACAAATCTCAAGCCTAACATCTCGAACGCAATCTTTGCCAATAGTAAGGCTAGGGGATGGGACGTGAAATTTGGTTCTTCCTAGTTCGCGCGCTGTAGTCGCAATTTCTGTCTCTCAGCCGTTCGAAACTCGTGTTTTTTTACTTCTTCGGTGGTGACCAGGAGGCCGAATTCGTGTCCAAAACTGTTTGTGGTATGCACGGGCCGGAGATGCATGGCATGTTTTGTGTATTTCGCCCTCGCTGAGACTCGCTTGTTGGTCATGCGGTGGCACGGGTGGAGGTCATGGTGAGGACGTGCGCGCGCAGAAACGCAAGGAACTTGGTTTTTGGGCTGAATATATATATATATATATATATATATATATATATATATTTGTATGTATGTATGTATGTATATATATATATATATATGTGTGTTTCACATGTTGTTCTACACTTCCACTTTGGTTTGCTTCGCAAACCACTGGTGTCGGACGGATTTGGGCACACGCGCGCCTAGGGGCTTTGATGCTTTTATTTTGAAGTGCTTGCCGAACTGATGTGTTCGGTTTGCTTACTACACGTGCGCGCGCGTTTTTTCCTCGCAAAGGGACTCTTGACACGCTTCCTTTTGAGATCAACGAGTGTGCGGGCACAGTGCTATATGACCCGGGTGAGGGGGGGGGTCGGTGCCAGTTTGGCTGGGATGGTATGGTTCATATGGAGAATGAGCGATGGGGTGAAATCGTATGTACTTTGCAATATCCCAAGTGGGGTTTAGCTTTCTTTTCTATGTGGCGCGAGCAATGCAGTGTACGCACGCTGCGCCCATGGGGTTGCCACGGGCGGCACCGTGGCGAAGCCTCGCCAGACCCACCCAGCGCATCAGGCGGCCACGAGGCGGCCACGGGCGGCAGCAAAGCGAAGCCTCGCTGGACCTACCCGGCGCACAGGGCGGCCACGAGGCGGCCACGGGCGGCAACGTGGCGAAACCTCGCTGGACCCACCCAGCGGATGAGGCGGCCACGAGGCGGCCACGGACCCACCCAGCGCATAAGGCGGCCACGAGGCGGCCACGGGCGGCAGCGTGGAGAAACCTCTCCAGAGCTACTCAGCGCAGAAGGCGGCCACGAGGCGGCCACGAGCGGCAACGTGGCGAAACCTCGCTGGACCCACCCAGAGCACGAGGCGGCCGCGAGGTGGCCACGAGCGGCAATGTGGCGAAGCATTGCCGGGCCCATCCGATTCCTCAGTAACATCAGTACGAGCCCCCAAGCTCAAGTTCTCTTTGGCGACGTAGACACATTTCCAAGCCGACGCGAAGCCAAGCGCAATCCAAAAGCTGCACCACCCTCCGCATCCTCATCACCCGAAGGGTTTTCTTTCAGGTATCTGCATGCAGCGCGCCAGCTTTTCACTTATGCCACGGAACACTGTATGAGTTTAACTGTTGCAGGCTGGCTGGTGTGAGTTTTCATTTTGCTTGGCGCCCTTCGAGTTTGTATTGGGGTGGATGCCATGTTGTATAGGATATGTGGTCGTGCTCTCCTTTTCTCCTTCTCCTCTTCCTCCTCCTCCTCCTCCTCCTCCTCCTCCTCCTCCTCCCCCTCCTTTCCCTTTTCAGAAAATCGCCATCGTCCGTGTGGCCGCATTCGAGAATCGGCCAGGCGGCCGCAACATGTGATGGATTTCGTCTCTGGGCCGTGGCGTGCGGCTCCGCAGGCTCGAGAGGGCCGTGACGCGCGTCTCTTGACTTCTGTCTGGTCTGGTTGGCCGTAACATGTGCGATCTTGTCGGTTTACAGTGGAGACCCATGCGAAGAACCACCCTGCTTGCCTCCAGGTTGCCATGGGTTTCTTAGGATTCGATGGTTTTGCTACGGAAAGCGTGACGTTCCCACACCAAAAATCAATGGACGTCCTGGGCTCTCAGGGTTGGGTTTCTGGTGGAAAGTTTCTTGTGGACGGGCCTCCACTGTCTATCAGCTGTGTTCTCGGTGGGTTGGGGCTGTCTGGGTCGCGCACAGGGACGGGAAAGAGTGCCAGGCAGAAGGCGTCGACGAGCTGCTTCAAAGGCTTTTCGAGGGACCTCTTGGAGCGTTCCTGGGGTTTCTTGGGCGCCTCTTGGGATCCTCTCGGGGGCTGCCGTGTCCCTCTTGAGGCAGTCGTGGACCATCACGGCGGAGCCTTTGGCCTCCCTGGGCCGGCTTGGACATTTTTACTGCCTTGTAGATCGCCACGGGGGAGTCGGGGGAGTCGGGACGCCTGGGGGCCGCCAGGGGGGAGGCAGGGAGGGAGGGAGGGAGGGAGGGAGAGTGGGAGAGAGTGAGGAGAGGGAGGAGAGGTTCTTGCCATCGCTGCGTGTCTTGAACAGTGCTCTCAAAGAGGGGACGGGAAGGCGGGGATGGAGATAGGGAGGGCGACGGGGAGGGAGTGATGAGGAGAAGGATGATGATACAGTGTGGCACGTTTTTTGTTCTCCCTCCTCTCTTCAGTTATCGGGGGAGGAGGGGGAGGAGGAGGTGTTGGACCTCGTCACAGTGATTTTGATTTCTGTATCCTGCTCTCCCTCTCGGAGCTGGGCTCTCCTCCCGCTGCCGCAGGAGTACCTCTACCGACGGTTTTTCAACAAGCACTTTCCGTGCCTCGATGCCTCGACGCAGGATCGAGCCTCCTCTTTGCGTCCCTGCTGGGAAGGGGACATGTGGTGTCTCATGCTTGCTCTCTGTAATATTGTGACTGCTGTATGCATATGTACAGTCAACCCGCATAGTAAGGATGAGCGACTTTCCAAGGTTACCCTTACATCCTTCTCTTTCGGCCGCTTTCGCTGGCCGCGCCCCTCTCGCAAAGTGTCGACATGGCCTTCAAGGCCCTTTCATCCTCACCGTGCGTCCTTATTATGTGTGTCGACTGTATCTTGTTTGCGAATGTAACTTGGGTAAGGCTTGTCGCCGTTGTGATGATGACTGTTGTTGTTTCCGTCCTGCATTTAGCATGTCGATCACACCCACGCCAGAAGTGTCTTGAACGTGTTGTTCCCCACTGCAAGCATGATGGTCTCTCCACGCTCTTCATCGAGCAGCGACGACGCCTCGGGAGCTCTTGCTCCACTCGCGAGGCCCATGGCAGCACCGTGGATCTTCTCCTCGTGGGTGGAGGAGGTGGAGCAGGAGGAGCAGGAGGAGGAGGAGGAGCAGGAGGAGGGGGGTTTGTCCGGCTCGCTCCCGCGCCGCTTCCTGCGGCGCCCTGGCTCCCTCCTGTGACCTCTGCCAAGCTGCCCTCCCCCTCCTCGGTCCCCTCTCGCCCCCCGCTCTCCTCCACTCCCTCCTGCCTGGGACCACTGCAGGCACGAGCACAGACGCTCGGAGGGCCGTGTGGATGTCTCTGTATTCCCTCCGTCCTCCTTCCTCGCCTGGAGACACGAGCACTTTCTGGACCACTTCGGGCCTTTAACTGTTCTTCTGACTTTTCGACATGGTCACCACCTCCAAGAGGTATTCCGTGACAGTTTCATGGTGCCGTTGCACAGCTATTGCCCCAAGGACAAAAAAAAATCCCCCCCACCCTACACCCCTGGCGGCACGTCTGGTGGCGCCTCCGGCGAGCCCCGCGCGCCAGAGGGGGGGGGGTGCGCGGAGGCGGTTCCGGCGCTGACCCAACGAATGCACACGGACCTCCAGAGTTGTACTTCTATGCACTGTGCGGTTCCTGGTTCTTCTCCTCGCTTTCCTCCCCTTCCCCGAACCCCTCTCCTCCCCCCTCGTCCTTCCCGTCCCACTTCTTCCGCTCGTCGTCCTCGTTCTCCGCTCCTCCCTTGAGGGGGTGAGAGGACGGATGGGAGAGTTGAAAGCATGAAGGAGTGGGAGGGGGGGGAGGAGGCTGGGGAGGGCAAGCTGTCCGTCTCAAGTCCCTCCCCAGTGGAAGTATTTCTTTTCACATCGGCAACCTTTCTCTGGAAAGGCAAGGGATCATGGTGGGAGCATCGTGTGGGGAAAAAACGCATCAACGACCACATCAAGAGGCGAGCGCATCACGTGCACCCTCCATCCACGCAGCTGGCAGAAGCTTGGAGAGTTGAGATCGTGGCGCCGAGAAAGCACGGCTTTGAAGAGCGCGGTCTGGAAAAAGAGCCGCCCTTCCTCCGTGTAGTTGTTTTTTTTTTGGGGGGGGGGGGCGCGAAGTTGAGGGACCATGCAAAGGTGAGGAAGCCTGCGCAAAAGGTTGATTCTGCCAGGAAGGCCAATGCCAGAACTCGACCTTCCCAGAGAACTGCGCATCTTTGTACCCGCTGGAATGCTAGAAGCTTCGGGAATCTATGGGCGAGGGCCCAATTTCGGAGCCCGCCCATGCATCAGCGTCGCGTCGAGGGGGAAACTGAGAGGGGGCAGGCCTTCTCAGAAGGCGGCGGGGCTTCTCAGAAGCCCTCCAGCCTTCCGAGAAGTCCTCGGTGGATTCGGAGATGGCTCACACTGCCGTTTTTAATACATGCTCCGCGTGCGGATCATGTACTGAAAATAAAGGGATTTTAGCATTAAAAACAACGATGAGTTCATGCATAAGTTTACTCATAGATTAATCATGCATTTACAATCCTATATATTTTTCAACATCCAATGTATTAAAAACTGGCCTGTAGGCAGAAGGCCGGAGGCCTCCTGAGCCTTCCCCGAGAAGGACTGCCCCCTTCTGCCCTCCTCCCTGGGCGCGCCGCCGACCGTAGCAGTTCCAGAGGACGACCCTGGGAGCCTTTTGGTGCCACTCCGTCTGGCTCTCCTGCGCCTCCAGTGGTCCGCAGCGGCTTGCTGGCGGCGCTGGAGGCCACCCGTTGGCCACTGGAGGCCATCGGAGGCCACTGAGGGCCCTTGGACGAGCCGCCGGAGGCCGCGGGAGGCTCGCGGGGGACAGCCCGGAGGCCTCGCGGGGGACCGCTGGCGGCCAGTGGGGGCCACTGGAGGAGCCACCGCGGCTACTCGGGCGATGACGCAAGGCTTCCAGGAGCGTCTGCTGCAAGCCGCTGGCGTTCTCCCAGGCTGAAGGCAGAAGTGTGAGGAAGGCCCGCGCGAGCGCCTGATGGCGAGAGAGGGAGCCGCCCTTGCATGCCTGCAGCTGCTGTGACGCGCAGGCCTCGGGGCCGTGCAGCTTGAGGAAGCACCGGGCGAGGGCCGGGGCCTGAAGACAGGCTCTCGCGTCCGTGGCGCCGACCGCGACTTCAGGCAGCATGGGCCGCAGCACGTGGTGCGCACCCTACCCCTCCACCTCCACCTCGTCGCCGCCCGTGGTCCCTCTCCCTCCACCTCCTTTCCTTGTCGGGGGCGCATCGTTGATGCATCTTGGGTTTACTCTGGTCCTCCTCCTCCTCCTCCTCCTCCTCCTCCTCCTCCTCGAGGAGGAGGAGGAGGTGGAGGAGGAGGAGGAGGATTCCTTTTCCTCGTCCGCGGCGGAAGGGGGGCGCCCTTGCACAGGTGTGGGAGGGCGGCTGCAGAGCCGGCGGCGCCGCCTGGAAGTCCGAGACCTACACCCGCGCAGGACCTTTGGCCGCCCTCCTCGCCCCGAGCCGTCGCGCCGTGGGGAGGAGGAGGAGGAGGAGGAGGAGGAGGAGGAGGAGGAGGAGGAGGAGGAGGAGGAGGAGGAGGAGGAGGAGGAGGAGGAGGAGGAGGAGGGAGGAGGAGGAGGAGGAGGAGGAGGAGGAGGAGGAGGAGGAGAGGAGGAGGATCGGATGATGATGATGATGATGATGATGATGATGATGATGATGATGATGATGATGATGATGATGATGATGATGATGATGATTGATGTATGATGATGATGATGATGATGATGATGATGGATGATGATGATGATGATGTGATGATGATGATGATGATGATGATGATGAGATTGAGGGGAGGAGGAGGAGGAGGAGGAGGAGGAGGGAGGAGGAGGAGGAGAGAGGAGAAGGAGGATAGAGGAGGAGGAGGAGGAGGAGCATTGGATGATTGCAGGATTAGAAGATTTGGAGGCATTGAGGAGGGCTGAGGATCGGAGGAGGAGGAGGAGGAATTTGAGGATGAGGAAGACGAGGAGGAGGATCGGAGGAGGATCGGGGGAGAAGGCTTGGATGAGTATGAGGATTGGAGGAGGGGGATTGAAGGATCGGATGGTCGCAGGAGGAGGATCGGAGGAGGCGGAGGATCGGAGGTGGAGGATTGGAGCACTAGGAGGAGGAGGAGGAAGAGGAGGAGGAGGAGGAGGAGGAGGAGGAGGAGGAGGAGGAGGAGGAGGAGGAGAGGAATCCTGGGCCGCGATCACAGAGCACGCGGCCCGCCTGCGTGGGAGGAGGATGAGAAGGGGAAAGAGGGAGGGGAGCAGGAAGATCGAAGCAATCGCCTCGTGTGAACGCTCTTGCTGAGACGCTGAAGAGTCACGCGCGAGAGCACACACATAACGTTCGAGCAGGGCGCGCGCAGCGGGACCGAAGTAAGGTCACACACATATATATATATATATATATATATGTATATATACATATATATCTTTGTATTCATAATGGTATACACATATACATATGTATATATATATATATAGAGAGAGAGAGAGAGAGAGAGACAAAGAGAGAGAGATCGAGAGAGAGAGAGAGAGAGAGAGAAAGAGAAAACGAGATAGACAGGGGCATCTATGGAGAGGTGGAGTCGCCCGCAAGGGCATTGAGGCGGCTACGACGGCACGGCTCCTCCTTCCCCCCTCGTCCACTCACTTGGCGGCTCACCCAGGGGACAGGGCAGAGGGGGCGGGCTTTCTCAGAAGGCTGGGAATGCCTCTGGCCGTCGCTTCTCCCAGACTGCCAGGGCTCTTTTTCCCCACATCCTGAATGGGGTTCTTGTTTTCCTAGAACGCTCTCTCCTTCCCCTTCTCCTCCTTCTCCTTCTCCTTCTCCTTCTCCTTCTCCCGCCTCCCTACTATACCATACCAATGCGTACCATACCAATCCCATACCTACCTACCATACCATACTTACCATACCGCTCCTGCCATACCATACCATACCTACCATACCATACCATACCATACCATGCCATGCCATGCCATGCCATGCCATGCCATGCCATGCCATGCCATGCCATGCCATACCATACCATTCCATGCCATACCATACCATGCCATACCATTCCATGTCTTGCCATGCATGCACCAGATCTCTACTTTTTATGATTAAAGACCCCCAGCCCCCGCCTAGCCGACCGATCGCAGCCCCGCCGTCCTAATTATAAAGGCAATACAAACTTAATGCTTTCTCGCCAACGTGTCGTCGAGTTGCGAAAGTGTAGCAGGAATAAAACGGAATGAACATCGCTTGGGTAACCCTAAGCGGGTGGTCGCGTCCTACCTATCACAAACAATGCACAGGCAACGTTTTTCTCGTCAGCATGGATTTTTTGTCGTCGACGCTGCGAACAGTGTAGCAGGATTAAGACGGAATGAACATCGTTTGGGTAACCCTAAGCGGGTGGTCGCGTCCTACCTATCAAAAACAATCCACAGTCAACGTTTTTCTCGTCCACATGGATTGTTTGTCGCCGACGCTGTGAAAAAAGTGTAGCAGGAATGGGACGCGGCGCACATCGCGCGCGGACGCTTGGCCAACCCTACGCTGGACCCCCCGTCCTACCTGCCAAAAAACACCGCAACGTCGACGTTGTTCTTGCCAACATGTACTTTCTCCTCGTTGGCGCTGCGAATCGCGTAGCGGGGATGGGACGTGGCGCGCATCGCGCGGGGACGCCTGCTCGTCGACATGGACTTTCTTGTCGTCGACGCTGCGGCCCGTCGGGTTGAGGAGCTGGGCGGGCGGCAAGTCATAATGCCTCAAGCAAGTGCGGTTTGCCGCACTTCGCTCGCTGGACATGTTGTCGCCGACGATGCAACGTGAGAGGCCCGAGCGGGGCGCGGCGTACATTGTGCGCGGTCTTGTTTCTCGTCGACGTTGCTCAATACGCGGCAGGAAAAGGACGCAGTTCAGGTCGCGCGCTTAACGTCTAGCCGCCTACGGTATAAGATGAGCGACAGGCGTCGGACGTGACGCACTTGCTTCTTATGTTGTGGGAGGGCGGGTGGGAGTGGACGGAACCCTCTGGCTCGTTCGAGCTGGTTAAGTTGACCATACCATACCAAACCATGCCATACCATACCATACCGTACCGCACCGTACGGTACCGTACCATACCATATCTAGCATGCCTACCATAGCAAACCTGCCATACAATACCATACTTACCTTATCATGCCATACATACCCTACTTACCATACCTCCCATACCATACCATACCATACCATACCATACCATACCACTACTACCATACCAAAGCTACCATATCATACTTACTACTCCAGGGAGGCCACGCCAGATCGAGGACAGTATCGGGAAACCATACTATTTACAAGGGTTCGTGCCCCTCCCACCCTTCCAGGAAGGCCCCGCCAGAGCGTGGAGGGTATTCGACAACCACTTTTTAACAGGTTCCGTGCCCGTCCCAGTTCTCCAGGGAGGCCCCGCCTGAGCGAGGGGGTATTCGAAAACCATATTGTGTATCCGATTTGTTGCCCGTCCCACTTCTAAGGAGGCCCCGCCTGAGCGGGGAGGGTATATTCGAAAACCATTTATGATCATACCAACCAATGTGATGTCGCACTGCGTTGTTTCGACCGACCGACCGTGCCTGGGATGTGCGCTGGTTTGAGATGTGTGCTGGCATGTGTGCAGGGACGTGTGCTGCCTCCGTGTGCGGGGATGTGTGCAGGGCTATGTGCTGCCTCCGTGTGCTGGGATACTTGCTGGGAGGTGTGCTGGCTTCGTGTGCTGGGATACGTGCTGGGAGGTGTGCTGGTTTCGTGTGCCGGGATACGTGCTTGGGAGTGGGCTGGGTGCGTGCCGCTCCCGTCTCCCGTGTGCTCTGCCTGTTCCCCCGCGCCCCTCCGCCCCGTGCCTTCCCTCCTGCCCGACCGTGCCATCCCGTCCCCCTGCTCCCCCCCGCGCCCCTCCGCCCTGTGGCCCCCGTCTGCTTATTCCGACCGACCGACCGATCGTGCCCCTTTCTCCGCCCCGTGGCCTCCGTCCGATTATTCCGACCGGCCGACCGACCGTGCCCACCTCTTCCGCCCGTTGGCCCCCGTCTGCTTATTCCGACCGACCGACCGTGCCCCCCCCTTCTGCCCCGTGGCTCCCGTCTGCCTATTCCGACCGACCGACCGACCGTGCCCCCCCCACCCCCCCTTCCGCCCTGTGGCCCCCGTCTGCCTATTCCGACCGACCGACCGTGCCCCCCCCCCCGTCCGCTCCGTCGCCCCCGTCTGTTTATCCCGACCGACCGACCGACCGCGGTCCCCCCCCTCCGCTTCGTGGCCCCCGTTTGCTTATTCCGACCGACCGACCGACCGTGCCCCCCCGCGCCCCTCCGCCCTGTAGCTCCTGTCTGCTCATTCCGGCCGACCGACCGACCGTGCCCCCGCGTTCGCTACGCGTTTGCTTATTCCGACCGACCGACCGACCGTGCCCACCTCTTCCGCCCCTTGGCCCCCGTCTGCTTATTCCGACCGACGAACCGACCGATGTCCCCATTTCGGCCACGTGGCCCCCTTTTGCCGGCTGACCGACCGACCGTGTCCCCCGCCCCCCCCTTGCCCGACCGCGCCTTCCCGCCGCGTGCTCCCCCCCGCGCCCCCCCCTGGCACCGTGGCCCCCGTTTGCTTATTCCGACCGAACGACCGCCGACCGTGCCCCCCCCGTCCGCCCCGTGGCCCCCGTTTGCTTATTCCGACCGACCGACCGACCGTGCCCCCCCTCCGCCCCGTGGCCCCCGTCTGCTAATTCCGACCGACCGACCGACCGTGCCCCCCCCCTGCGCGACCGTGCCCTCTCCGTCTCCTTGCCCCCCCCCCGCGCCGCTCCGCCCCCCGTGGCCGCTGTCTGTCTGTTCGACGACCGACCGACTGTGCCCCCCCTCCGCCCCGTGGCCCCCGCTGCTTCTTCCGACCGACCGACCGACCGTGCGCCCCCGCCCCCCCCGCCCCTGGCCCGTGTCTGTTTGTTGTTCAGACGACAAACGGTCCCCCCGCCCGCCCGCGCCTCGTGGGCCCGTCCTTTATTCCGGCAGTGGCCGACCGTGCCCCCCCCCCCTCCGCCCCCCTGGCTCCGTCTGCTTATTCGGCCGACCGACCGTGCCCCCCCTCCTGCCCGACTGTGGCCCTCCCGCCCCCTTGTTCCCCCACGCGCCCCTCCGCCCCGTGGCCCCCGTCTGCTTAGTCCGACGACCGACCGACCGACCGTGCCCCTCCTCTCCGCCCCGTGGCCCCCGTCTGCTTATTCCGACCGGCCGACCGACCGTGCCTCCCCCCTCCGCCCCGTGGCCCCCGCCGACCGACCGCGCCCTTTCCCGTCCGCCTTGGCCATCCTTCTGTCTGCTTGTTCCGACCGACCGACCGTGCCCCCCTCGCTCCAGCCATGCCCCTGCCCCCCCGCCCGTGTCCCCACGATGTGGACAGTTCAATACTGCCCCAAGGGAGCCCGAAAGAGCCCCAGACGGGCCCACACAAGACGTCCAGTAAGCTCCAGAGACGCCCAATAGCACCATGGCCCCGAAGAGTCATAGAGACGCCACCAGCTCACAGTGGCATAGCAAGTTCTTCACGCTATAGCTCAGCCTGTCGCAGCACTCGCGCGCTTCCCCGAAACTGCCACAGGTTGGCGCCACCTCCATCTCCCAATGTCCCACATCCGTGATTGTATGATCCTTGGCACGCGTGCCTCTTGTTTATCAGGTTTCGTGCCCTACCCGCTCCTCCAGGGAGGCCCCGCCTGAGCGAGGAGGATATTCGAAAACCATGTTTTTTTTCAGGTTTCGCGCCCCTCCCACTCCTCCAGGGACGCCCCGCCTGAGCGAGGAGGGTCTTCGAACACCATGTTATTTATGAGATTTCGTGCCCGTCCCACTCCTCCAGGGGGACCCCGCCTGAGCGAAGAGGCTGTTCGAAAGCCATGTTATTTTTCAGGTTTCGCGCCCCTCCCACTCTAGGGAGGCCCCGTCAGAGCGAGGAGGATATTCGAAAACAAAGTTATATATGATCCAGGGTCGAGGGTTCACGGGCCCCCCCCCTCCCCCCCCCAGATGGTATGGTCCCAGGATTCCTCGGGCCCCCCCCCCACAGATGGTATGGTCCCAGAGACGACGACGACGACGACGACGACGACGACGACGACGACGACGACGACGACGACGACGACGACGACGACGACGACGACGACGACGACGACGACGACGACGACGACGACGACGACGACGACGACGACGACGACGACGACTACGACGACGACGCCGACGACGACGACGACGACGACGACGACGACGACGACGACGACGACGACGACGACGACGACGACGACGACGACGACGACGACGACGAGGTACGACGACGACGACCGCGACGACGCCACGACGACGACGACGACGACGACGACGACTACGACGACGACGACGACGACACGACCGACGACGACGACGACGACGACGACGACGACGACGACGACGACGACTACGACGACGACGACGACGACCGGAACGGCGACGACGACCGACGGCGACGACGACGACGGCGACGACGACGACAACGACGACCACGACGACGACGACGACGGCTGCGGCGGCGACGACGCCAGCGGCGGCGGCGACGACGACGATGACGACGACGACGACGACGACGAGGACGACGAGGAGGACGAGGACGAGGACGACGACGACGACGACCGACGGCGACGACGACCGACGGCGACGACGACGACGGCGACGACGACGACGACGACGACCACGACGACGACGACGACGGCTGCGGCGGCGACGACGCCAGCGGCGGCGGCGACGACGACGATGACGACGACGACGACGACGACGACGACGAGGACGACGAGGAGGACGAGGACGACGACGACGACGACGACGACGACCTCTGAACCACCACAGCACCACACCACATCCACAGGGGGGGGGAGGGGGGCACCGCAGCGCAGCACCACGCCACGCCCACTTCTGAACCACCACAGCACCACACCACATCCACGGGGGGGGGGGTGGCACCGCAGCGCAGCACCACGCCACGCCCACCCACAGGGGGGGGCGGGGGGGACCATCGCGCGGGGGGGGGGCCCAATGGCATCAGCATTGGGGGGGGGGGGGGGCAAGCCCTGGGTGGACCATATATGCTGTTTCGTGCCCTCCCGCTCCTCCGGGAGGCTCCGCCTGAGCGAGGAGGGTATTTCGAAAACGGTGCTATTTATTAGGTTTCGTGCCCGCCCCACCCCTTCAGGGAGGCCCCGCCTGTCTGAGCGAGGAGGGTATCCGAAAACCATGTTATTTATCAGGTTTCGTGCCCCTCCCACTCCTCCTGGGAGGCTCCGCCTGAGCGAGGATGGTCTTCGAAACACTGTAATTTATCCGGTTTCGTGCCCCTCCCACTCCTCCAGGGAGGTCCCGCCTGATCGAGGAGGATGTTCAAAAACCATCTTATTGATCAGGTTTCGTGCCCCTCCCACTCCTCCAGGGACGCCCCGCCTGAGCGAGGATGGTCTTCGAACACCATGTTCTTTATGAGGTTTCGTGCCCCACCCACTCCTCCAGGGACTCCCCGCCTGAGCGAAGATGAGATTCGAAAACGATGTGATTTATAAGGTTTCGTGCCCCTCCCACTCCTCCCAGGGAGGCCCCGCCTGAGCGAGGAGGGTCTTCGAACACCATGTTATTATCAGGTTTCGTGCCCCTCCCACTCCTCCAGGGAGGCCCCGCCTGAGCGAGGAGGGTCTGCGAACACCATGTTATTCATCGGGTTTCGTGCCCCTCCCACTCCTCCAGGGACGAACGTGCTTCCTGAACAGCGGTGGTCTTCCTTCCTGCTGCTCCCTCTCCTTGCCTTCGTCTGTCGTTTCTTTGGCACGTACTTTTGCGATGGCCCTTCCATTCATATTGCTCTGATTTCGCTTCGTTGATCCGGCGAAGCCCTCAACATCCTTATGTGGGGAACCCTGTTAGCATAATTGAGAAGCCCCGCCTCCTCTTGAGAAGGCCTGCCCCCTCCCACTCCTCCTCCTCCTCCTCCTCCTCCTCCTCCTCCTCCTCCTCCTCCTCCTCCTCCCCCTCTTCCCCCTCCTCCTCCCCTCCTCCTCCTCCTCCCCCTCTTCCCTCCCCTCCTCCTCCTCCCCCTCCTCCTCCTACTCCTCCCCTCTCCTCCTCCTCCTCCTCGCCTCCTCCTCCTCCTCCTCCTCCTCCTCCTCCTCCTCATCCTCCTCCCTCCTCCCCCTCCCCCTCCTCCTCCTCCTCCTCCTCCTCCTCCTCACTCCTCCTCCTCCTCCTCCTCCTCCTCCTCTCTCCTCCTCCTCCTCTCCCCCTCTTCCTCCTCCTCCTCCTCCTCCTCCTCTCCTCTCATCCTCCTCCTCCTCCTGCTCCTCCTCCTCCTCCAGGGAGGTCCCGTCTGATCGAGGAGGATGTTCAAAAACCATCTTATTTGTCAGGTTTCGTGCCCCTCCCACTCCTCCAGGGACGCCCCGCCTGAGCGAGGAGGGTCTTCGAACACCATGTTCTTTATGAGGTTTCGTGCCCCTCCCACTCCTCCAGGGACTCCCCGCCTGAGCGAAGAGGATATTCGAAAACGATGCAATTTATCAGGTTTCGTGCCCCTCCCACTCTTCCCAGGGAGGCCCCGCCTGAGCGAGGAGGGTCTTCGAACACCATGTTATTATCAGGTTTCGTGCCCCTCCCACTCCTCCAGGGAGGCCCCGCCTGAGCGAGGAGGGTCTGTGAACACCATGTTATTCATCGGGTTTCGTGCCCCTCCCACTCCTCCAGGGATGAACGTGCTTCCTGAACAGCGGTGGTCTTCCTTCCTGCTGCTCCCTCTCCTTGCCTTCGTCTGCCGTTTCTTTGGCACGTACCTTTTCCGATGGCCCTTCCATTCATATTGCTCTGATTTCGCCTCGTTGATCCGACGAAGCCCTCAACATCCTTATGTGGGGAACCCTGTTAGCATAATTGAGAAGCCCCGCCTCCTCTTGAGAAGGCCTGCCCCCTCCCACTCCTCCTCCTCCTCCTCCTCCTCCTCCTCCTCCTCCTCCTCCTCCTCCTCCTCCCCCTCTTCCTCCCCCTCCTCCACCTCCTCCTCCTCCTCCTCCTCTCCTCCTCCTCTTTCCTCCCCCTCCCCCTCCTCCTCCTCCTCCTCCTCCTCCTCCTCCTCCTCCTCCTCTCCTCCTCCTCCTCCTCCTCCTCCTCCTCCTCCTCCTCCCCCTCCCCTTCTCCTCTCCTCCCCTCCTCCTCCTCCTCCTCCTCCTCCCCTGCCTCCTCCTCCTCCTCCTCCTCCTCCCTCCTCCTCCTACCCCTCCTGCCCCTCCTCCTCCTCCTCCTCCTCCCCTCCTCCTCCTCCGCCTCCTCCTCCTCCTCCTCCTCCTCTCTCCTCCTCCTCCTCCTCCTCCTCCTCCTCCTCCTCCTCCCCCTGGGTGCGCCGACGCTCCGCTCCCTCCCCCGTCGTCCGCGCCGGGCGGGCCTCTGCCTGGCCCGCAGGCCTGGTGGACACGTCGCAGCTCATGTCCGACGACGGCGTCTTTCGGGCCGCGCCCAAGGTTGCCGCAGGTGCCTGCGCGGCCTGGCCCGGGTGCGACGGCCGCTGCTCCCGTGGGGGGGGTACGGGCGCGGGCCTGGAGCTGAATCGCAAGGGAGGAAACGCAACCTGGACCGGACAATTTGCGTTTACAACTACACGGCCCTGGGCGTTGACTAAACAGCCCTGCCCTGTTCGATTCCTTCGGTGGGGGCGTCTAGTAAACGGTTTCGCGTGTCGGGGTGGATATGATGGGGGTGGATTTTTCGTTCTTTAGAAACGGGCGTGTCCCTCTGCAGGAGGAATATTCAAACATCGTCAAAACATAGTCTGGGGACGATGCTTCGACTGTTTTTTTTTTTTTTTTGCGCGTGAGTGTTCTTTGATTTTCGCCCACAACCCGCCTGCAGGAGGACATGCCCGACCTAACCCTGGGGGGGGGAGCGGGACTGCAGTATCATCTTCAGCTTCCCGGAGCTCCTGGAGGCCTCGCGCGGCACGCGGCAGCTGTCCCACGGCTCGGCGGTCTCCGCGGTGGTCTCCCGTATGGTTCCTCCGTCTGGTCTCCCGTGTGGTCTCCCATAACTTATATATATATATATATATACATACGTGTGTATGCGCGCGCGCGCGCGTGTGTGTGTGTGTGTGTGTGTGTGTGTGTGTGTGTCTGTGTGTCTGTGTGTGTATGTGTGTGTGTGTGTGTGTGTGTGTGTGTGTGTGTGTGTGTGGGGCTTGGTGGCAGCTTCTTCCCCACGTTGGGTGATCTGGTTGATCAGGAGATCCCCGGTCACACGTGCGGCCCCTGATGCCAAGCCCACCCCCCCACCACAGGTCAAAGACTGCAGCTGGGGCACTCCCTCTCTCGCGCATCTCCCTCTCGCTGATCATCGCTCCTGCGTATCACTATTGGGAAGACAGGGTACTAGGTGCTGATGGGCATGATCGTCGGGAGGGGAATGTGCACCTCGTCGCACACGGGGAGCCTCGAAAGACTTGTGATCTGAAAGGATCCTCAGGATTGAGGACTGAGGCTTCAGGGACCAGGCCGAGGACATGAGGACGCTCCAACGCATGTCGTGTCTCAAGGGCACGGTGGTGGGTCAGAGAAGCGTGCGAACGTTACTGTCCCAACCGACCCAGGCTCGCCCAACGTCCGAGAGAGGGGCGGGAAGGGGGTGGGCCTAGAATCAGGAGGGGAAAAACCGCGCATGCACAGTTCATCGTCGACTCCCAGGAAAATACGGGAACGTATGGGAAGTGGGGAGGAAGACGAAAGTCCAGAAAATATCAGAAAATATGGGGCATCCTGGGATTTGTGTCTGCTTATTGGTGTGCCCCTGGGCCCCTGTACCGAGGTCCGTCGCCCGTCATCTGTCCGAGCCGCCGGCTCCTGGAGCTCTGGACCCCATCCCCAGGACTGACCCTCCATCCTGAGCTTCGATGCTCGTTTTGGGGACCCTCCTGGGGCACACCTGATGGACCTGTTCGACTCCAGTCCGGCTCCAGTGCGACTCAAGCTCGACTCAGGTTTCCATTCAGGTTCGACTCAGGTTCGGCTCGACTCGACGGACGTTCGACGCAGCTTCGACGCACGAGCGGAGCGATCGGCTCCAGAAAGGCCCCCAGAATGAGCATCTCAATGAGCCGTGCTTGGGCCGCCCCAGGGCTCGGGAGCAAAACCCCTGGGCGCGAGAGCAGCAGACAGCACGCGGCGCGCACTGCGCGAGCCGCCAGAGGAGGAGGAGGAGGAGGAGGAGGAGGAGGAGGAGGAAGGGAGGAGGAGGAGAGGAGGAGGAGGAGGAGGAGGAGGAGGAGGAGGAGGAGGAGGGGAGGAGGAGAGAGGAGGAGGGAGGAGGAGGAGGGGAGAGGGAGGAGGAAGAGGGAGGAGGAGGAGGAGGAGGAGGAGGAGGAGAGGAGGAGGAGGAGGAGGAGGGGGAGGGGCCTCTCTGCGCGCCCGAGGTGCCCCGGCTTGAGCGAGGCCGGCGCGTCGCGCGCGCCCGGCGCGGCCCGAGGCTGCTTCCTGGCCTCGGGCCGGAAGAGGCCTCCAGGCCGGCGGGTGCGCGGGCCGGGCCCAGCGGCGTGCACATCGGGGGCAACGATAGGGGGGATGGTCAGCCACGCGCAGAGGGGGGTGGGGGGAGGGGGGGAGGGCTTCTTTTAGCAGCACCCCTGCTTCTCAGAAGGCGCGGGCCTTGTCTGTAGATGCAGGGCCGGCGCCTTCCAAGAAGCAGCCTGCTCCTAAGAAGCCCTCCCCCCTCCCCCCACCCCCGTGTGCGCGCCGCCAAGATGGGCACAGGGGGGGATGCATCGACCCTCACTCGCCCACTGATCTCGGGATCGTTGAACCGATCCCCGTCCCCATCTCCATCCCTGTCCAGACAGCCACCACAGTACCACCGCAGTTGGGGCTACACCCGGCGAAGCCCGAAGGGAACGGCCTATGTCCCCATCTAGGGGGGTAAATCGGCCAGTGGGGCCCAGGCCACGCCGCTGGGGATGGGGGTCGGATAAACGATGCTCATGATCATAGGGAGCAGACAACGGCACAATCATAAAAACTCGGGGGTCCGCGCGGACTTCTCGGATGGCGTTGGAACCCCCCCTCCCTGGCGCGCGGAGCGAGCCTGGTGCGGCGCCAGAGGCGCCGCCAGGGGTCTTCAGCGCCGATCCGAGAATTCCGCGCGGACCTCCTTATGTTTATGTCATTGTTCGTTCCCCTATGATCGCCGAAAGGGACCCGATAGCCCCACCCCGCCGAGGAAGGCGCGGAATCACTATCGTGGGCCCCTCGCCGATCTAGCGACGATGTCTCGCCGATTCCAGGTCGATGCACACCCCCCTATGCCAGTAACCTCCCCTATCGTTGCCCCTCAGCACAGTGGGGGGAGGGCAGCCGGGGGGGGGGCGGGCCTCCCCAGAGGGGGGCGGGGCTGCTCAGACGCCCTCCGGCCTGCCGAGAGATCCCTGAGGTCCTGGCGTCCCCGTCTCTGCGAGAGCCGGGCGTGTGTTTTCGCCTCTTTTGTGCTCGGGCCCCGGGGACCCCCCCAGAGAGATGCGGCTCGAGGCATGGCGCAGCAGAAGCTGGGGTCCAGGCCTCCGGTAGTTTTTTTTTTTTTTTTTTTTTTTTTTGTTTTTTGTTTTGTTTTTTTCTCACGATGTCGCAGTCTTTTCGCTGCGTCGGACCTCGGGGAACCGCTCCGTGGCTTCGGAGGAGGCTCAGCACCGTGTAACCGATTCCAACCCCCTTCTCCATCCCCGTCCAAATCCCCACCATTCCACCACCCCAGTTGGGGGAATGCCCCTCGAAACTCGAAGGGAGCAGCGTACATCCCCATCTGAAATCGGCCAGTGGGGCCCAGGCCACGCCCGTGGGGATAGGGAGCGGTTCAACGATGCTTATCGAAGAAGAAAACACGCCATTAGGCGCTCCGCGCGGATTTCTTGGATCCGCGCTGGGCCCCCCCCCGGCGGCGCCTCCTGCGCCGCCCCTGGCGCGCTCCGCGCGCCAGGGAGGGGGGTCCAGCGCGGATCCGAGAAATCCGCGCGGACCTCCGAGTTGTTATGCTTATGCCATTCTTCGCATCCCTGTGGAAGCCTCGGGACCCTTCCGAGAAGGCCCGGCCCCCTTCCTGCCTCCCCCCCCGGGGCGCGCCGCCGCGCCAGGCGGCCCCTCCACGGCTGCTCTCGGGCGGGCCGGGTTTCTCCTCCTCCTCCCGGCAGGAAGAGTTCGGATGCAGCTCCTGGGAGGTCAACTTCAGATTTAGCCCTGGTCTGAGATCCGGCTTAATCCGGCTTGCTCCCGCTTGGTCCGGCTAAATCCCGTTTAATTCCGCTGAATCCGGCTTAATTCCGCTTAATCGGAGGCCTTTTCTGGCGTAACAGCTTTCCAGTGTGGCTTAATCCTCCTTTATCCTTCCGACGAAGACCTCCCAGTAGATGCCTCCTAAGAAGAGGGATTCCACTTAGGAGGGGAGAAGCACACAGACACAATGACTCCACGACTTCCAGGAGAATGCGCGAAACTGTGGGAGTTCTGGGGGGGAGAGCGAGAAGGCCCAGAAGCTGTGGGAAGGCAGGGGGCAGTCCTGGGATTTGTGTCTATTTACTTGTGTGTCCCAGGGCCCCCGTATCCACGCCTGCCCGGCCACCCTCCCGGTCCTGCGTGGGGCCGTTTGGCGTCAGGGCGTGGGGGCCGTTCGCCCCGCCTTTGGAGGCCAGGCCTCGCCGGCGGCGGCCTGCGCAAGAGAGGCCCCGACGCCGCTCCGCGGGGCCGATCCGCTCCCCGAGCCGCACCACAGGATGGTCGGAAGTGCATGTTTGGCCAGAACCTCAGCGCGCGCTTCGCGCGCGCTGTGGTTCTGGCGAGCTCCAGCCCCTGACAGTCTCGCAGTTGCGTGCACAGGCGCATGCACACGTGCAGCGTCACGACTTACCCGCAGATGGTTCCAACACAGGGTGAATGAGTATTAAGAACGTGGGCCGTTCAGAGACGATTTCGGACGAGGCGCGCTACGAAGATTCCAAGGGCGCCCCAGGGGAGTGTGGCAGAGAACTCCAAAGGGCAATCCAAGAGGATCCCAAAAGCGCCCTGAGAGGGGCCCACAGGGGGTCCCAAGAGAGGCTTGAAGAGGGCCCCACGAAGCCACAGGACGCAGTACAGGAGGGCCTCAACAGGCGTCCCAAGAGAGCACGACGGGGGGCCCCAAGAGTGGCCTCCCGAGGGTCCAGGGACGTGCCCCCGCAAACGCCGGAGAGCCCGTCGTCCCTCCCTGCCACCGTGCGTGGGTTGTGTGCCAGAAGCCGTCTTGAAGCCTCCGGGGGGCCGCTCGGGAGTCTCTTTTTGGGCTTCTTCGGGGCCTCTTGGAGCCTCCTGGGGGCCTCTCGGGGGCCTCTCGGGGGCCTCTCGGGGGCCTCCTGGGCTTCCTGGGGGCCTCTTTGAGCCTCTTGGAGCCTCTCGATGGCCGTTCGGGAGTCTCTTCTCTTCTGGGCTCCTTCGGGGCCTCTTTTGGCTCTCCTGGGGCATCCTGGGGGCCTCTTGGGGGCCTCTTGGAGCCTCTTGAGGCCGTCCTGAGGCCCTCCTGGGCCGTCTCGGGCGCCTCTTGGGCCGCTTGGTGGCCCTCTTGGGCTGTCTTGGGGAGCTCTTGGGGGCCTCTTGGGCCCTCTTGGGGCGAGGTTGGAGGCTTCCTGGGCAGTCTTGGCGTGTCGGAAGCCCGAAATCGCGAGAGTGCGACTGACATGGAAAAACACAGTGAACATCAATGATTGTGGCTCCCTGGGGCTCTCTTGGAGGTCCTCTGGGAGCGGTCATGGGGCCTCCTGGGGACCTCTTGGACCACCATGGGGTCATCTTGGGCGGCTTGATGCGCTCATGGGCCCTCTTGGCGGCCTCTGGGCGTCCTCCGCGGGCGCCGAGGAGGGCCCTCGAGGCGCAGGGAACGTCCTGGAGCGCTCAAGAAGGCCCGCCGGCTCCGGGGACGAAAGTGGGTTGCGGGAGGAGGGGGGTGGGAGTTTTGAAATAGTGTGCTGCCCTCCGGCCCGGGGAGCCGGACGCCGCTTCTGTTGTCTAAATCCTGTGCGCCACAGAAGACATACGCGGAGAGGGCCGACAGTCTTCCAGGCAAGGTCGGGGGAGAGAGAAGAGAGACGTGTCCATGATGTGCAGTTGTGGAGGATGGAGGATCGGACGCGGCTAAGACGAGGATAAATCGGTTCCAGAGCAGGGCTGGCCTCAACGCTGTTTTGCTGGACTTCGGCCGTGTTTTGTTTTTCGTCGTGGCAGGGAGGTAGAGCAAGCCGGAACACAAGACGAAAACAATACGAAACACAGCGCTGAGGTCCAGCCCTGGCGACGATGGGGGGCATTTCCCGAGGCTCTCGCAATTTCTTTCGCGCCCGGCGTTGTCGCTCAGCTTCGGGCCCCAGGACCATCGCGGAGCGATCTCCAGCTCGAGGGCTGCCGCAGGAAGACAGGGTTTGGTGCTCCCGTGGCGATTTCCCGCGACGTTTTTTTTTTTTTTTTTTTTTTTTGTTTTTCTTTTGTTTTTTGCCTCTCGCAGCTTCGGATCTCGGGGTCCTGCAAAGGCCCCCAAAGCAAGGACGCGGAGGCGGGCCCAGGTCTCTGGCGCCGTCTTTCCCTGACTCGGCTTGCCTAAGGGGGTTCTTGCTTGGTCAAGGGTGGGTGCTTCGGGGGGCCACTTTGCCCGTTGCTCGTTGCTCGGAGGTTCCTCGGGTTCCTCGGGTTCCTCGGGTTCTCTGCCCGTGGTGCCTCGGGAGGTTACTTTGTCCGTGGCTCGGAGGTTCCTCGGGCTCCTCGGTTTCCTCGTTGCTTGGAGGTTCCTGGAGGTTCCTCGGGTTCCTGGGGTTCCTCGGGTTCCAGTGCCAAGCAATGCCAAGCAATGCCAAGCACTGCGCCCATGCAATAGGAAGCTTCCCCCAATTGGGGTTGCGCCAGGCTCATTTTTTCCTTCGTTGCGACCCTCCCCCCGCCACAGAGCTTTCGGCCCCAGCCCAGCCCCGGGGCAGGTCTTTGCTCAGGAGGGGAAACAGCACACAGACGCGATCCATCGTCGATTCCCAGGAAAATGTGGGAAAACATGGGAAGTGGGGGGGAAGATATGGGGGATCTTGTTATTTGTGTGTATCTATTCGTGTGTCTTTGGGCCCCTCGATTTGCTCTTGTCCTGGGGGCGCTCCCTGATGGCCCCGCGCCTGCAGAGGGGGGCACTCAGAGGCCCGAGGCCGAAGACGACCACACGGCCGCCTCGTCTTCCCCACCGCGCCGGCGATTCGTGGAGGGAGGAATTCTGGATTCGTGGAGGGGAGAAGACGCCGCACAGACACAGTTCATCGCCGACTCCCAGGAAGTATGGAACAACACAGGAAGGGGGCGGGCGGAGACGAAAGCCCAGAAAGCATGGGACGATGAGTACAGGGGGCCCTGGCATCTGTGTGTATTGATCTGCGTGTCCCCGGCCCCCTTCCTGGATGCCGTCCCTCTCCCTGTGCAGGCCTCCTGGGGCCGCCCCACGGCCGCAAGGGCCGAGGGGCCTTGGCCTGCGCGAGAGCAGGCTCCTGCCCCGGCGGGCGCGCGGCCGCCCCGACTCCCGCGGAAGTGCACGTGGGCGGCCCCCGCGCGGCCTCCTCCTCCTCCTCCTCCTCCTCCTCCTCCTCCTCCTCCTCCTCCTCCTCTCCTCCTCCCTCCTCCGCCTCCTCCTCCTCCTCCCTCCTCTCCTCCCCCTCCCCCCTCCTCCTCCTCCTCCCTCCTCCTCCTCCTCCTCTTGTCTTCTTGTCCTCCTCCTCCTCGTCCTCCTCCCCTCCTCCTCCTCCTCCTCCTCCTCCTCCTCCCTCTCCTCCTCCTCCTCCTCCTCCTCCTCTCCTCCTCCTCCTCCTCCTCATTTTCTACTCTTCCTATTCCTCTCATATCCTACTCTTTCCTATTCTCCTCCTCCGCCTCCTCCTCCCCCTCCTCTTCCTCCTCCTCCTCCTCCTCCTATTCCTCCTCATTCCTCCTCCTCCTATTCCTCCTCCTCCGCCTCCTCCTCCTCCTCCTCGTCCTCGTCCTCCTTCTCCTCCTTCTCCTCCTCCTCCTCCTGGTCCTCCTCCTCATCCTTCTCCTCCTCCGGGGGACAGAGCTTGCCGCCACGGGTCCGAGAGGGCACGTTTCCACAGGTGTATTCGGCCACGCGCAGTGGGGGGTATGGGGGAGCGGAATGCCTCTTCTTAGCGCTCCCCCCGCTTCTTGGAAGGCGCGGGGGCCTTGTCTAACAGATTGAGGCCAGGCCCTTCTGAGAAGCAGCCTGCTTCTAAGAAGCCTCCCCCCCCTCCCCCTACCCCCTTCTGCGCCCCGCAATGTTCAGAAACCAGGCGAAGGCTCGCAAACCCGTGGGCTGCAAACACGGAGCTCCGGGACATGGTTCTTCTTCTTCCGGGAAGCAGCCCGTCGACTATGTTCTGCGTTGAGAGTTTTATTCTGGGAGGGTTTTTTTTTTTTCTTCCAGGAAGTCTGAGAGAAGCAGTAATACCACACATTACTAATGAAACAACCCAATCTAATTCTTTATATCTTGGTTGTTTTTGTTTTTAAAACATTAGAAGACCGTTTTAGCAGCCACGGATTTGCCAGCCTTCGCCCGGCGCCCGAAATGTACGCTCTCCGAGGTCCGCGCGGGTCTCCTGGACCGTCGCTGGGCCCCTCTGGCGGCGCCTCCGGCGCGCCGCCCTCCGGCGCGCTCCGCGAGCCCGAGGGGGAGGGGCCGCTGCCGCCGAGCCCAGAGATCTCCGCGGACCTCCAGGTTCGATGCTCGTTTTGGGGACCTTTCTGGGGCCCACCTAATGGATCTGTTTGCCTCCAGTTCGACTCCAGTTCGACTCAAGTTCGACTCAGGTTCGACTCAGGTTCGACTCAGGTTCGACTCAGGTTCGACTCAGGGCCGACCCAAATCGACTGACGTTCGACGCAGCTTCGACGCACGAGTGGAGCGAGTGGCTACAGGAAGGTCCCCAGAACGAGCATCCAATTCTGTGCGTGCAGATCTCTCTCGTGATCGTGTTTTACTCGTGGCTCTGCCGATCGTCGCAGGCCCTCGCCCCCCCCCCCTCCCCCCACTCCTGTGGAGCGGATCTCGGCTGCTTTTGGCGCCTGTTTCGAGCAGGTGGAGCCTCCCCCATGATGGACGCACTGCGGCAAACAGTCGCATTAAGCAGAGGTCTGGAGCCAGACCCCCCCTCCCCCTCCCCTTCCGCCCAATGTCGAAACGCCGAATAAGGAAACGCTCACCTCCTGCTTCTGGGGAAGGAGGGCCGGCCACGCGCAGAGGGGGGCAGGGGGAGGGGGAAGGCTTCTCAGAAGCATCCGTGTCCCTCAGAAGGCGTGGGCCTTGTCTGTTCATGTGGGGGCGGCGCCTTCTACGAAGCAGCCTCCATCTAAGGAGCCTTCTCTAGGGGAGCGAAGAATGACATAGTCATAAAGACTCGGAGGTCCGCGCGGATTCCTCGGATCGGCGCTCGACCCCCCTCCCTGGCAGGCGGCCAGGGGCGGCGCCGGAGGCGCCGCCAGGAGGCCCCAGCGCCGATCCAAGAAATCCGCGCGGACCTCCGAATTTTCATCTGTATGCTATTTTTCATTCCTCTATTCCCCCCTCCCCCTGCCTCCTGTGTGCGCCGCCAAGAAGAGGGGTCCTGAAGCTGAAGGAGACGGGTCCCGGACTCCTTGGGCGTTCGCCACGGCCAGCTCGCCACCCCGAGCCTTCTGAAGCTCCAGCCTACCTGAAGCCCTGGTCGCCAGAACAGATTCTCGAGCACCAGGAACGCACCTACCCTGACTGGAGGGATCTCACGTGTCGGGCCCTGGGGGACGATGCCCCTTCGACAGACACTGTCGCGATTCCTCTCTGGGTGCTCGACTTTATTTCTGGGGTGTGGCCCCCAAGTGCGATGGGAGCACCACAGTCGCACACTGTAACGCCCCCGGGGCCGGCCCGCGGAGAGCCCCCTTATGGGGTCCGCGGGCGGCGAAGGAGGAGGAGGAGGAGGAGGAGGAGGAGGACGAGGAGGAGGAGGAGGGGGAGGAGGAGGAGGATGAGAGGAGGGAGGAGGAGGAGGAGGAGGAGGAGGGAGGAGGAGGAGGGGAGGAGGAGGAGGAGGGGTGGGAGGAGGAGGAGGAGGAGCAGGAGGAAGATGAGGAGGAGGAGGAGGTGAGGAGGAGGAGGAGGAGGAGGAGGAGGATGAGGAGGAGGAGGCGAGGAGGAGGAGGGAGGAGGAGTGAGGAGGAGGAGGGGGGGGGGGGGGGAGGAGGGGAGGAGGAGAGGAGGAGAGGAGGAGGAGGAGGAGGGAGGAGGAGGAGGAGGAGGACCCGTGCCCGGACCCTCTCGAGGAATGCGAAGAAGTTGTGACGGGAGGCGTTGCCCCCTCTTCGGCATTTGGGGGCCCTTTACCAGACCTCGGGAGCGTCAAGAAGACGCCTCGGGTTCAGTCGGGCGTGTCCCTCTGCAGGAGAAACATTCGGAAAGAGAAAGCATGATCAGTCTGGGGACGATTTGTCTCCTACTATGTTTGATCATGTTGGAGAATTTTTTTGACTACTTGTTATTGTTCCTCCAAAATCTGCCTGTAGGGGGACGTGCCCGGCCTAACACCAGACCTTGGGACCGTCAAGAAAACGCCTCGGGATGATAAACGGTCCTGGAGAATGATGGGTCGAGGTCTCGGGGGTCGACGCCATGAAGAAATCATGACGTCGGGGGTCTGGGTTACTCTCATGCCAAGCAGGGGTGGGCTTAAGTCGGGCGTGCTCCTCTACAGGAGGAATTTGCAAACATAGTAAAAAATAGTATGCGGACGATTTTTCGATATTTGTTTTTTGTCTATTTTTGAATATTTTGTTGACTATTTTTATTTTTCGTCTAAAATCCGCCTGTAGGAGGACGTGCCCGACCTAACGCTGGGGTGTGAGGGGTGTCCGCCGTACGGTCGGTTCGGCGGCTGCGTCGCACTCGGTTGCGTTCGGTCGGTTCGGTCTAGTTGGTTGTTGTGTCGTTGCTGCGTCGGTCTCGTTCGGCCTCGATTCTGTTGGTCGGTTCTTTCGATTGCGATGTCGCGGTGGACGATTATGGGACTTGGGGTGGGCTCGAGCGGGCCGAAGTTCGACACTACCCAAGCCAAGGCATTCAACAGTCTATCACTCCATCCACGGAAGCTGGATCGGCCGCCGTTGAAGCTTCAGTGCTCGAATGGTTTTCGCTGAGCTGCTGGGTCTCTGGCCCGCTCTGGTCTTTTTATCACCCCCCACCAAAACACTCCAACCCAACCCGAAGCCCTCGATTTGCCCTCCATTTCCGGTGGGGGGGGGTCGGGGAACGTTGAAAAAACATATAGAATCCGTCCCCCCCCAAACCCGAAATTCGGGTCAAATTCGGGTCTTCGGGTTGGGTTGGGGTGGTCTGGTGGGTAGTCATTTTATTGTGCAGGCCACACGACCGGTGCCGCCGACCCGGAGGGCGGGACCTCCACCAGGACCCCCCGCTGGCGCCACCCCCTGGGGACCCGCTGGGACCCTCGGGGGGGGGGCGGCACTCCCGGCCCGAGGCCGCCCCCCCCCACCGCGCGGGACCTTCCCCAGGCCCTGGCAGCGCTCGGGCGTGTGCATTTTTCCCCTCGGCGAGGGCCATCGAGGAGCATCCTTGATCAGTTCGCGAGAAAGCCACGCACGAAGCCGAACAAAAACCCGGGGAATGGACGTCCGAGCGATGGCCAGCAGGAGAAGGTGGTCCCCTCATCCCCCTGTCCATGGGGAGGATCCCCCCCGGGACCCGCCAGGACCCCCGGGGGGCCGGCAATCTGACCCGGGGCTGCCCCCCCCTACCTCTCCCCCGGGCCCCCCCCCCCCCCCTGTCAGAGAGGGGAAAAAGGGGAGGGAATCGTCTTAAGGATGGCGTTTCTTTTCTCTGTTCGTTCCTCTATCTCTTGGGTCTGGCGACGACGACGACGAAGACGACAGCGTCTCACACACGCCGAAGGGTCGGTGGATTTGTCCTCACTTTGTCCGCCAGCTGCGCAAGAATGTCTTGGATGTTCAGTCTCTCCTCGATTATGATTTCCTCTTCTGCCACGCGATTCTTTACAAACGCTGTCTCTGCCTCATGCTTGTGTTCGCGATTACTGATGCTCAGTAGGCCCGCACTTGGTTCCATAAACATTGTCACCAACGAATTCGCATGTTCATTCGTCAATTCTTTTCTGTTGATTTATCAAGGAGTTGGTCTGCGTGAAACGCCGCTTTGACGGAGTCAGTGTTGCCTTTGTTATATGAGGTTCTCCAAAGTTGACGAGGTTGTACTCGATCCATTCTTGTCTGTTGCACTGTATTGCTTGACCCGCTCTCGTTGTCATAACCTCGCTCCGCTGCCGTGCAAACCTAACATATCGATGATGATGACGATGGGACGCTCTTTTACGGTGATCGGACGGTGCACATTCGCGCGTGTATGTTTTGCATATTGGCTAGGCGGTTATGAATGCTTTAGCCAAGCGTCACGGATTGCACAGTAACCTGAGGGGTGACATCGAAACAGGGTGAGGATGATAAAGAGGATGATAATGATTCTGATGACCATGATGATGTTGATGTTGTTGATACTGATGATGATGCTGTTGATGATGATGGTGGTGGTGGTGGTAATGATGATGGTGGTGGTGGTGATGATGCTGATGCTGATGCTGGTGCTGATGCTAATGATGATGATGATGATGATGATGATGATGATGATGATGATGATGATGATGATGATGATGATGATGATGAAGATGATGATGATGATGATGATGATGATTACTATGATTATGCTGATCATGATGATGAGAAGGAGATGGAGGAGGGAGGAGGAGGAGGAGGAGGAGGAGGAGGACCAGTGTAAACCCAAGAGTCATCAACGATGATGTAATAAACCCTCCCTCCAAGCTCCCTCTTCATAGGCCCCTACAACGACAACCGTTTGAAGACACTGAAGCATGTCAAAGCAGTGTTCTCGGGATTCCAACGCCAGGGATCATCCTGACTTTTGCGTTTTGACGATCCGGAATCTTGCCAGAACGCCATCTTGGAATTTCAGCACCGCGGATGAACGTAACTGTTGTACCCTCATAATCCGGAATCCTTCCAGAAAGCTATTTCTGGTATTTTGATCGTGGGAATCAGTGAATAGAGTGCAAATCTTAGTCATGAATGTGCGCGGCGCCAAGGCGGGAGCCACATTTTGAAAAGGAACCGCCCTCAATCGGTGAAGCTCTTGCAAATTCTTGAAACGAATGCGCGCGGCGCTGAGGCGAGAGCCACATTTTGAAAACGGGTTCCCTTCAATCCGTGAGATTCTTGCGAATTGTACAACGAGTTTGCGCGGCGCTGAGGCGGGAGCCACATTTTGGAAAGGAGCCGCCCTCAATCCGTGAAACTCTTGCAACTTCCTTAAAACGAAAGTGCGCGGGGCTGAGGCGAGAGCCACTTTTCGAAAACGGGTTCCCCTCGAACAGTGGAACTTCTACAATTTTTCAAGACATGTGCGCGGAGCTAAGGCGAGAGCCACATTTTGAAAACGAGCCGCCCTCCATATGTGAAGCTATTGCCACGTTTGAAGCTTCAGGGTCATAAGTGGTGAGGTAGTTTCAGGCGAAACGCCCGGCCCGCCCTAAAAACTGGCCTCGGGGTGCGACAGGGATAAGTTATTTGTAAGGAAAAGGAGAGGAGGAAGAGGAGGAGGAGGAGGAGGAGGAGGAGGAGGAGGAGGAGGAGGGCTCTTGGCGGCCTCTTGGGCCCACTGGGGGCCTTTTTGTGGCTTCAGAGGGCCCCTTGGGAACTCTTGAAGGCCTCTTGGAATCTTGGAGGCCTGTTGGAGGCCTCGTCGGGGCCTCTTGAGGGCCTCTGGGGGATCGTGTGACCCTCTTTGGGCGCTTCAGGGCCGTCTTGGAGGTCTATGGGGCTGTCTTGAGGCCCTCTCGGGGCCGTCTTGGGGTCTCTTGGGCCGTCTTGGGGCCTTGTTGAGCCGCCTGGGGGCCCTCTCGGGTTTCTCTGGGGTTGTCATCGGGCTATCTTGGAGGCCTCTGGGGCTGTGTTCGGACGTCGGAAGCTCGATATGGTGAGACAAACAATGATTGAGGCGCGATTTGGTCCAGAAATGCGATTTACTACGGTGTTCTGGCTCGATTGCCCCGTTTCCTGGGGCTCCAATCCTGTGTGCTTTGCGTACGTGCCTATCGATTGCCCTTCGCCTGTGGCTCGAATCCCATGCGTTCTACGTCTGTTCCTATCGATTACACCTTTATTGTAGCTCGAGTCCTGTGTGTTTGCGTATGTTTCCACATCTTGCCCCTCTCCTAGGGCTCGAATACCGTATGTTTTACAGATGTTCCTATCGATTATCCGTCTTCTGTGGCTCGATTCCTATCTGTCTTATTTTACGTACGTTCCTATCGGTTGCTCCTTTCCTGTGGCTCGAATTCTATGTTCTTTACGTATGTTCCTATTGATTGCCGCTCTCCTGCGGTTCGAAAATACCAGATCTCAAACGAATGGTTTAATTTCGAGAACATAATTTTGAACAGAGCCCATAGCCCTATTCAGCAAAACTTTCGTCGAGCTTTTTGAGCGAGCTAGCCCGCTGATGCTGTGAAATTACTCTAGAGCTTAGCCGCTTCGCTAATGGGGAATCTCCCCAGGCTTCCCTGGGCCCCGGGACGGAACGTCGGATGTGAATTTGTATCCGTCGTGAAGCCCGGGCGTCTGTGGTGATAGGCTTGAGTATCGAGAGCACGCGAGAGTACAGGCGAGTGGATTGCCTGTTGGCCACGCGGGGCTCCTGCGGATGGGGCTCACCATCCACGACCTTCACAGGGGTGCCGCGTACCATCTGAGGCGGCGACTCATGTTCCGTGAGTACCATCTCCATGCCCACGGACGCCAGGAGTGAAGAAGCGATTGACCAGGGAACAGAAACCGGGTGTTATAGGTTTATGTGGCTTCATATAAAACTGTGAAGCGCCCCTTGTGCGCGGACCAAGTCTTAAGTCGGAATTGATCGGGTGTTAGGCCCAGGTAGACCGGGTGATAGGTCCCCATCCGAAAAATCAACCCCAAGACAAGGTATAAAACCTAAAACCTGGTTGCTGAACCCTGGTTAAGCCAGTCTTGAAGGAGGACGCCAGCGAGCTTGGCGGTCGCACCGATTTTGGCGCAGGCGCGCGTGGGGTCGTAGCCGATATGCTGCAAGGTGGGAAAGGACCGACTCTGCGCGCGCGGTCGGCGTCCAGCCGCGCGTGCGCGCGCACGGCGGACCACGCCCTGCGCCACCTCGTGGGCGCCTCCGCACTGGCCCCGCGCGCCGCGGAGCCGAGGCGCACCTCTGTGGCAGACTGTCACCACCCACCAAACCACCCCAACCCAACCCGAAGGCTCAGATTTGCCCTCCATTTCCAGTTGGGGGGGGTCGGGGAACATCGACAAAAACACGTATGGAACCCGTACTCCCCCCAACCCGAAATTGGGGTCTTCGGGTTGGGTTGGGGTGGTCTGGTAGGTAGTCACCCTTGGCATCGCTCGGACGTGTGCGTTTTTGCCTCGGCGAGGACCATCGAGGAGCATCCTTGATCGCCTGGCGAAGAGAAGCCGCGCACGAAACCGAACGAAAACACGGGGAACGGACGTCCGAGCGATGGCCAGGTCCGCGTGGCCTCGAGAGGGTGCGCGACGGGCCCAGGTCGTCGAGCCGCTTCGCGCTCGCGAGCTCGAGCGCGCGCTCGGGGGTGTCCGGCGGGAGCTCCCGAGAGCCTGCCGTGCGCTGCGCGTCGGCCGCGAGGGGCGCCCCCCTCGGGCGGTGGACGCCCTCTCGCGCGCCCCGCGCGGCGCGCGCCGCCCGGGGAGAGGGCGGCCTCCGCGCGCGCTCCACGGCGCGGGCGCAGAGGGGCCGTGGGGCCTTCCGGATCCCCGCGCAGATTGAAGCGCTGGGGCTGCTGGTACACCTTAGGCGATGCTTAAGAAAACTTAAGTTTTCGTCCAGAGTCTCGATTATTCTTAACTTTTCAATGTAAATCCTAAGATTTGAACGGACATTTTGGGTTTTTTATTCAATTTCTGAGACTATGAATTTCTTAACCCATGATTTCTTAAGCATTTCGCAGGGTGTAGTCCCCCCATATCGCTGGACCCCCCTGGCGGCGGCTCTCGCGCCGCCACTGGCGCGCCTCGCGCGCCTAGGAGGGGGTGTCCTCCGCGCGGACTTTCGAGAGGTCTGCGCCTCATTGTGCTGATGCCGCGCGGACGGCGAGGTCGCCCGCGGCAGCCATGGGCTACCGAAGTGCACAGCAAGGCTGTTGGCTTGCCGGCTGAGGCGCGCCGTCTTGCGCGCCCCCTCCTGACTCGATTCCGTGCCGTGCCCTCGCGACCGCGGTGCTGCCCAGCCTGTTGCGCCCTCCGCTCTCGCGACCGCGGTGCTGCTCAGCCTGCGCCGCCTCGCTTATCTTGCAGCCCCCCAGCGAACTTGCCGCTGCTTCGCTTAGATGATCGTATCCATCGGCCACCAGACGGCCGATGTGCCCTCCAGCATACTCGACAAACATTTTCCGTTGATCGTTGTGTCCATGTTCAGTACCGTCCTCAGATTGTATGTTGACCTTGATCTCTAACATCCTCAACACGTAATACCTATATCGCCATGATATCATCATGACACCGCGACCGAATGATTTCTTCAGCTCATCACGTCATCGTCGCCCCGTCATGCGCCCCCCCCCCCCCAGTCAGCATCGGCGCCGACAGTAGTCAGCGCCAGGACCAGCTACGACGCCGATTAGCGCCACTTAGAGTTCTGCACTGTGCAGCATCATTCAGCAAAGTTAGAATTCTTATAGATACCTCCACCATCAGCAACGTCATAATCACCTTGAGCAGCGTTGGTGTCCTCATGTTGCTGCTGTCCGGAGCCCCGTAGCTGCTCGAGTGAAGCGAAGGCGACAAGTTCCGGGCAGCCTGTCGGCGCGGGCTTTCAGCTTGCTTGCGCGGTGCTCTTCAGCTTGTTTGTGCTGCGCAACCTGCCTGTGCAGTTCTCGTCAGCCTGCTTGCGCCACGGAAAGGTTTCGAGTTTGAGAAAAGGGACAAAATGTAGGAACATAAGTAAAGCACAGGGTTCGAGCCACAGCAGAGCGGCAATGTATGAGAGCATACGTAAAACAAAAGGATCAACATAATCGTCATCAGTATAACCATCATCAAACATATCACCTCAGTCGTTTGCATATGTGGAAAAATCCTGACATCCACACGCCTTGGCTGCTATTCGGGTGTTGTGTTGGGGTAAGTTTGACAGACCTGGAGTCCTCTTGGAACCCTCCTGGGCCGTTGTGGAATCATTTCGGGCCAACTTGGAGGTCATCTTGGTTCTCTTGTGGCCATCCCGGTTCTGTTTGAGGCGTCCCAGGGCCATTTTGGTGGCCATCTCTTGCATCCTGGAGGCCATCTTGGGCGGACAGCCCTTTGGCACCCTTCTGTTGTCGCGCTTCCCATGTCATCCGTGTAGCTGGCTCCTTGGACCGAAGACAAGTGGGAACCTGATGGGAGGGTTCAAAACAGTGACATACTGAGTGCGCCAAGCGCCTTTTGGATGAACGCAGGGGGTGGCGGATCCATCTGGTTTCGGCATATCCCGCCACCACCGTGCTTGGGTCGCGCGGGCCAGCGGCCTCCGAGAGGCCTCTTTTGGGGTCCTTCGGGGGCGGCTTCCAGAGGTCCAGAGGTCCTCGGAACTCCACAGAGGGCTGGGCCCCTAAGCTTGGATCCTCGAAGCTCTTCTCGATCCCCGTCGTGGTTCCCGACTTCCCGCAGATTACAAACTGTGCTCAAGGCTCCGTCAACGGAGCGAGTTGCGCCGGCTTGTCTTTCGCTCGCCGCCATCTCGCCGCCCCGCGGGGCCGATCCAGACCTCCGACGACGTGAGGTTTGCCAGGTCGTGGACACTGTTCCAGTCGATGGGGCGTCGGCTATTCACTTGCATCAATTGTGGCCAGGTCGATCATAGTTCCAGAGTGTAATCATACTATAAACAATTAGAGGTTTGCATATCTAATGTCTATGTACGCGTGCACGTATGTATTCATGTGTATGTAGGTATGCATGCAAGCATGCGTTTTTTTATAGGTGTATGTATGTATGAATGCATGCATGCATGCCTGCATGCATGTATATGTATATGTATATGTATATGTATATGTATATGTATATGTATATGTATATGTATATGTATATGTATATGTATATGTATATGTATATGTATATGTATATGTATATGTATATGTATATGTATGTGTATGTGTATGTGTATGTGTATGTGTAGATGTAGATGTAGATGTAGATGTATAGGTATATGTATATGTAGATGTAGATGTAGATGTATATGTATATGTATATGTATATGTATACATGTATATGTATATATGTATATGTATATGTATATGTATATGTATGTATATATATATATATATATATATATATATATTATATATATATATATATATATATATATCCCCGTGCACGACGCCCGGGCGCCCGGGGCGGCTGCCCCGAGGGGGCATGGAGGTACCGGGGCTCATTTTTCTTGTGTTCTTACATGGTTTTCGCGTCCTGGGCCTCGGAGGCCGCCGCCTCCGACCCCCCGTGGGAGGACGGGGCGGCCGGGGAGTCCAAAATAGTCCAGGATGGCCTCCAGAGGCTCCCAAGACGGCCCAAGCGGGCCAGACGGCCCGAGAGGCCCCCCAAGGCACTCCACGACGCTTCAAGACGCCTCTCCAGAGCGCTTCAAGAGGCCGAACTCGTCAATTTTACGAAGGTTTTCGAACGATTTTGGCCTTCCAGCCTTTTCGGCTGTCCGACGTTCCAAGACGGCTCAATAGGCCCCCAAGAGCGCCCCAAGACGGCCCAAGAGGGCCCCAAGACGGCCCCAGAGTCGCCCAAGACAGCCCAACAGAGCCTCAAGACAGCCCCAAGATGCGCCCAAGAGGGGGACCACGACTCCAAAATTCGACCCTCCCGCTTGAAGAGTGCCCCAGGAGGCCCCAAGGAGCCCCCAAGAGGCCGCAGGAGGCCCCCAAGAGGCACCCAGGAGGCCCAAACAAGGCCGAAAGAGTCCACAAAACAACCCCGAGGAGGCCCCACAACGGTCCCAAAACGGCTAATTACCAAGAAGCTGCGAAACTGCCTTCACGACGTCCACGACAGGCCAACCACGAGATCCAAACCAACACCCATGAGGCCTCTGACCCACCACCCAGGGCACGGTGGCGGGAGCAGTGACAGCACTTGTGCACAGCATGTTCCGGCGGGAGCCTTCCGGAACACGCTGCAGGAGGAGGAGGAGGAAGATCAGGAGGAGAGAGAGCTGGAGTGGGAGGAGGAGGAGGGGGACGAGGAGGAGGAAGAGGCCTCCAAGACAGCTCCAAGATAGCCGAAGAGGCTTCCAAGAGGGCCCTGGGCGGCCCACGAGGGCCCCAAGGCGGTGCCTGAGGCGCCCAAGACGGCCCGAGAGGGCCCCAAGACGGCCCCAAGAGAGGCCCAAGAAGGGAAACACGAACCGAGAATCCGAGCTTTCTACTCCGAGAGGTTCTCGGGAAGTCCCAAGAGGCCCCCAATCGGAGCCAAGAGGCCCCCAAGAAGCTCCCAAGAGGGCCGACGAGGTTCCAAGAGATCTCCCAAGGGGACCCCAACAGGCACAACTCATTGTTTTACGATGGGGCATTTTTTCGGCCTTTTGGCATCCCGATGCTCCAAGACGACCCAAGAGGCTTCCAATACCGCTCCCATATAGAGGAAGAGGCCTCCAAGAGGGCCCCAAGATGGCCTGCGAGGGCCCCTAAGACGGTGCTTGAGGCGCCCAAGACGGCCCGAGAGGGCCCCAAGAGCCCCAAGAGAGGCCCAAGAAGGGGAACGCGACCCAACAGCAGAGCGTTCCCCCCAAAAGGCCCACAGGAGGCCGCAAGAGGCCCCCAAGTGGTCCGACGAGGACGCGAAAAAAAAAGCTTCCCGAGGGCCCAAAAAGGCCCCTGGGAGACGTCCAAGAGGTAGTAAAATAGCCCAAGAGTGCCCTCGAGGCGTCAAAACTGCTTCCAGGAGGCCCCCGGGAGGCTTCCGGATTGCCTCAATTTGGCGGCAGGTGGCCTCAAATCGGGCCTCCACGCAGCCAATGACGGCTTCAGATTGATTGCAGAACCGATGCCCCCAATGGACCCTCAGACGCCCCCCCAAGAGGCACCCAAGAGGTGCCTCCAACAGCCAATTGATGAAGCATGCGGAACACCCCAGAAGCTCCTCAGATGCCGTCGCGCGCCTGTGCTTGATAGCGTTGTCCAAGATCGTCCAGCGCCCCCCCGGCCTGGGCTAGAACCTGTGTGCGCGCGCAAAGCGCGCGCGATGGTTCTAATATGTATGTATGTATGTATGCATGCATGCATGCATGCATGTATGTATGTATGGAGGCTGATCAGTACTGGGTGTTGTGTTGTAGACTTTGGGAGCGGAGGAGGTTATTTTGAAGTTTAGCTTGGACAGGGGGCCTGTGGAGTAGTGGGTGCTGTGTTGGAGACGAATGCTGGTTAGTACTGAGTGTTGTGTTGAAGACTTTGGGAGTGGAGTAGAAGGCTATTAATTCCAAGTTTAGCTTGGGGAGGGAGCCTGTTTAGTATTGGTGTGGTGTTGGAGACGGAGGCTGGTGAGTACTGGGTGTTGTGTTGTAGACGGAGGGAGTGAAGTAGAAGGTTATTTGTAAGTTCAGTTTGGGGACGGAGCCTGTTGCGTGTTGGGTGTCGTGTTGGAGACGGAGGCTGTCGAGTATTGGGGGTTGTGTTGTAGACGGAGGGAGTGGAGTAGAAGGTCATTTTTCCAAAATCGGCTTGGGGAGGGAGCTTGTGGAGTAGTGGGCGTTGGAGACGATGGCTGCTTAGCACTCGTTGTTGTGCTGTAGACGGAGGGGGTTGAGTAGACGGATCTTTTCAAGTTCAGCTTTGGGAGGGAGCCTGTTGAGTATCGGGTGTTGTGTTGGAGACGGAGGCTGTTGAGCACCGGGTGTTGTGTTGTGGACTGATGGAGTGGAGTAGAAGTTTCTTCCCAATTTCAGCTTGGGGAGGGAGCCTGTGGAGTAGTGAGTGTTGTGTTGTAGACGAGGGCTGATCAGTACTGGGTGTTGTATTGTAGACGAATGGGGCTAGAGTAGAAGGTCCGAACTTGAGCCGATTGACTCTTTGAAAGAGGAGCCTCAAATTTGAGTGCGAAAATCGTAGGGGGCATCTTTGATTTCATAAGCCACGTGCACAAAGGGGGTTCATGATACGTGCGGCGGGCGGTGTGTATATATATATATAGGTATAGTTTTTGTTTTTTTTTTTGTTTTTTTTTGTCCTCTCTCTCTCTTTCTCTCTCTCTCTCCCTCTCTCTATATACTCTCTCTCTATATATATGGTCACTCCCCCTCCCATGACCTACCTTTCGGCGCTGTGTGTGAATCGTGGCTCTCATGATCTACCTTTCGGCGCTGTGGGTGGATCGTGGATCGTGGGTGGAGGGAAGCCCGAGTGGACGGAGGGGAGCACAGGGGGAGGGGGGAGGGGGGGGTCGGAAAAACAACAAAAAACACAAGGAAAACCAAAGAAGCCATAACAAACCATTAACAACCACACTAACACAAATATAACCAAACAACCAAAGGATCTGGGCGTCGGGCGGGGGGGGGGGCTGACAAAAATATGGGAGTCGGCGGGATGCCGACGCCCAGTTTTTTTTTTTTTTTTTTTTTTTTTTTTTTTTTTTTTTTTTTTTTTTTTTTTTTTTTTTTCTTTTTTTTTTTTTTTTTTTTTTTTTTTTCTTTTTTTTTTTTTTTTTTTTTTTTTTTTGTTTTTTTCTCTCTCTCTCTCTCTCTTCCTCTCGTATGAATATGTATATATATATGTATATATATATGTATATATATGTGTATACACACATATGTATATATATATATATGTTACCGGAAGGGTGGAAGGAGGAGGACGAGGAGGGTAATGCTTCCCAGTGGGGCGTAAGGCTCAGAAAACACTCAGGGCGTAAGGCTCATGCTGAAGAGTGTGACACTCGGAGCGTAAAGCTCTCCATAAGGGCGTCAGGCTCAGAATGCACCCAGGGCGTAAGGCTCATGCTGTCGAGTGCAACACTCGGAGCGTACAGCTCTCCATAAGGGCGTCAGGCTCAGAATGCACCCAGGGCGTAAGGCTCATGCTGTCGAGTGTAACACTCGGAGCGTGAAGTTCTCCATAATGGCGTACGGCTCAGAATGCATGTCGGGCGTAAGGCTCATGTTGTCGAGTGTAACACTCGGAGCGTAACGCTCGTAATAGGAGGCGTAAGGCTCAGAGGACATGTCGGGCGTAAGGCTCATGCAGTCGAGTGAGCGAGCGCCAACTGGGGAGGAGGAGGAAGAGGAGGAGGAGGATGAGGAGGAGGAAGAGGAGGGAGAAGACTCAGGCTCAAACCACCCGGGCAACCAACCAACCTGCAACACCTTGCCGCCATGGCATTCCTGCTGAAGGCCGCTTCCTGCAAGTCCCAGTCGCATGGGAAGGCTCTCTTTCTGGCGCGCTCAGCGCCGACATGACGTTCAGCCGCCCTCTCGGGATGCTTGTGTTGGACGGCGTGTCCGGGATGGCCGAAATTGGCATCGAACCGGCAACGTGTCCACCAGAACTACGGGACAACATCCGCCACGCTTCCACTGTGCGTAATACGCGCGTCTCCCGACCAGAGGGAGTGTTTCGCCAAGGAGCTGCGGGCGACGCTCGGCGACGTTTGTAAGCCTTACCAGTTGCAGGTCGGTAACTGGCTGAAGTGCTTAATCGGCGTTTCCGTCTTGGAATGCAAAGGACCCAGATCAATCGCAATGGCTTGCGTTCTCCTTCTGGGGAGGAGGATGACCGCGGCAGTTTTGGGCGACTGCAAGATATTCCTTTTCCGCCATAACTGGACCACTGGGTCTTGGTGCCTTCACTGGGCCACTCGTCCGCAGCGTGACACACTGCTGCCAGACGGGCGCCCGCTGCCCAACCAGCTGTTCATGCACCACAAGTAGTCTTTCACCGACATTCCACATGTGGCCAGCTTGCTGTCGACATGCGATACAGACACCCAGCTTGTCGAAAACGGCGATGTCGTTGTGGCGGGGTCGGACGGATTGTGGGAGAACCTCCCCGACGACGACGACGACGTCCAATGTGTCATGCGCGACTCCGCGCGCAGTTACGACCCGCGCGTGATGGCCAAGAGATTGCTTGACGCGGCCCTGGCGGCGCAGCGCAAAGAAGATGGCCTTTCCTGTTTCGTTGGCAGAGCGTGTCCCGCGCCTTCTGTTTAGAATAGCTGATAGCTTGCTCGTGGAACATTACGGCTTTTTGAACTCGCAGAGGAAAAACTCTCTGCTTCCCTTAGGCCCAGGGTGTCGCGACCGTGGTGGGCCGCATTCGTTAGGCGCAGCGATGCGCATCTTAGCCTATCTTGGCTTCGGTCCCCAAAGAGACAAACAGGTCTGATAACTTTACGTTGGATTTTGAATTTGCCTCTTTACCCCTCGCGGCCTTGACCGGCGCAGGTTCGCGGCCGTGATGGGCCACATTCGTTCGGCGCAGGGATGCGCATCTTAGCCTATCTTGGCTTCGGTTCCCAAAGAGGCAACAAGTCTGGCAACTTTATGTGAGATTTTCGAATTTGCCTCTTTGCCCCTCGCAACCCGTGCTGGCGCAGGTTCACGGCTGTGGTGGGCAGCGTCCTTAGGCGCAGGGATGCGCATCTTAGCCTATCTTTGCTTCGGCACCCAAAGAGACGAAAAGGTCTGATAACTTTATGTTGGATTTTTGAATTTGCCTGTTTGCCCCTCCCAGCCCTTGCCGGCGCAGGTTCGCGGCCGTGGTGGGCCGCGTTTCTTCGGCGCAGGGATACGCATCTTAGCTTATCTTGGCTTCGGTTCCCAAAGAGACAAGTGTTTGTCAACTTTATGTTGTTTTTTTTGAATTTGCCTCTTTGCCCTTCGCGGCCCTCACCGGCGCAGGTCCACGCCCGTGGTGGGCCGCATTCGTTAGGCACAGGGATGCGCATTTTGGCCTATCTTGGCTTCGGTCCCCAAAGAGACACGAAGGTCTGATAATTTATGTTGGATGTTTGAATTTGCCTCTTTACCCCTCGCGGCCTTTGCCGGCGCAGGTTCACGGCCGTGGTTGGCCACGTTCTTTGGGCGCAGGGATGCCCATTTTAGCTTATCTTGGGTCGGTTATAGTAGTCATAGTCCTTCTCATGATCGTGATCGTCCGCGATCGCGATGCGGCGCCGAGTGCGGTCTGCGCAGTGGGCGTACTGGAACAGAGGGGAGGACCTGTGGACTCGCACAGGTGACATGTTGCAAGAGCTCTACGGAGCCGTTGGGGAGATTGTGACCTGTGAAGTGTTTTCTGTGGCTTGGAATGCAGAACGTGTAGATCATGGGAAGGGGGGTGAGCATATGGGTCGGGGGCCTTCTCCCAGTTTTCCCTGGTCGCCATGGCGGTTCCAGGCTCCAAAACGAATGTGTGCGACGCTCGCGCGAGAGCCACATTGTGAATACCACCCGCCCGTCATTCTCGACGCCGCTGCGCAGTTTTACGAAGGATGTGCGCGGCGTTCAGGCGAAAATCACATGTTGAATACAATCCGCCGTTCATATTTGCAGCTGTTCGTTGCAAGCGTTCGGGACGAATGTGCGCAACGCTAAGGCCAGAACCACATTTTGAAAACCGCATGCCATTTCAATCGTCACGACCATATGCAGTGAGTCGCAGGCGATGCGCGTGGCCCGCCCAACCGACACGTTTGAGGATGCGGGTGGGAGGAGTTATTCATAAGGGATGGATGATGATGGGGAGGAAGAGGAGGAGGAGGCCCAGAAGGCGGACGAGGAGGACGACGAGGCACATGATACCAAAGAGGGGGGCTAGAAACATGACGAGCAGGCGGAGGAGGAGGACAAGGGGAGCCATGCGGTGAGGCTGTCCTCCTTTGCCCGCTGAGGGTGTCATTGTCGCTGTCGGCACAGATCATGCTCAGCCCTTGCGTATATTTGTACGCATGGGCACTGTTCTGCTGTCGAGGGCCAGGGCGTACTATAACCTACCCCCGCGAGTTCCGCGCGTGTTTTTTTGCGTGTGCGTGTGTGTGTGTGTGTATGTGTGTGTGTGTGTGTGTATGTGTGTGTGTGTGCGTGCCTGTATGCATATATGAATGTTTGTAATCTGTTTATGTATGCACACATATACATATGCTTTGTACATATATATATATATTTAGAGGTGTGTATGTGTGTATGTGTGTATGTGTGTGTATGTGGATGTTCATGTATATATGTATACAGTTATATATAGGTGTTGGCATGCGTAGATGTTTAGGTTTCGGTAAATGTGTAATTATGTGTATATGTTCATGTCTATGTGTATGTGTATGTGTATCTGGTGTGAACATATCGATATATACGTATATGTATATTTATGTGTATGTGTATATGGTACGTATATGTCTATGTTCATTTAAATTTTAGGTATGCGTATATGAACATGTATACGTATATGTATATATGCATGCATGTGCATCTGCGTATATACATGTATAGGTAGATGTGTATGCATTTGTATAGGTATATGTATGTGTATATGTAGATGTATGATTGTATATTCGTTTCTATACATATACATCCATACGCACATACACATACATACACACTGCATTGATGCTTCGCGCCATGCACGTTGACCCCCCGCGTCTAGCATGCACGCAGAACGAGAAACATGCATGCCAACCAAAACAACAATCGCTCTTGGTTGCAGTTTTCGCTTTCACGGCTATTCCATTGTTATTCCGTCTCCCTCCCTCATGTATCCTTTTCCTCTTCCGCTTCCTTGTTCTCGCCTTCGTTGCCCCGCGAACTTTCCCCCGTACTCTTCAGATTTGTTTGCGGAGGCTCCTCCGAGGGGGACTTATAGAGAACCCCGTGTTCGAACTTTATGTGCTCTTTGGGCGCCTTCTGGCGCCTTCTGGCGCCTTCTGGCGCCTTTTGGCGGCCTCCGGGGGGGTCCTCGGGCTACCATGCCGCGAATCATGTTCTCGGGTCGCAGCTGTCTTGTGGCAATTTCGGTCCGTCATGGGGCCCTCAGTGGGCAGTTTCTGAGCCATTTTGGGAAGTGTTGGGGCTCTCTTGGACTGTCAGGAGCTGTGTTTTGATCGTCTTGGAGCGGTTTTCGGTGCCTCTCGGGCGTGCTCGGACGCCCAGCAAACCGAATAGCCGAGTAGCCCAAAATCAAACATACACGGTCGGACAATCAACCCTTCTTGCGCTTCGGAAGTCTTTTTGGGGTGGTATTTGGCCCGTTTTCGGGCGTCTGGCGGGGGTCTGGGACCGCTGGAGGCCATCTTGGTGCGATTTATGGGCCGAGCCGCCCGCCGCTGGCCCCGCAGGGACGTCGAGGGGGCCCAGAGAGTCCGGGAAGCCTTTCGCAAAGGGCGTCCAGGGGCCACCGAGGCCAAAGATCCCGGGGTCCCCGAGGCCAGGACTCCGGGGGGTCTGGTTGGCGGGTGGGCCCCACCCCTTCATATACGGGGGTTTGGCTGGCGGGGGGGTCCCACACCTTCACACACATATATATATATATATACATACACACATACCCTCATATATTTATTTATTTATATATATATATATGTATGTATATATATATATATATATATATATAGATGTGTGCAGGCTCCGGGCCCACGGGCACCCCCCCCACCAGATGGAGAGGGTCCCAGGGCTCCACGCCCCCTCCCACTTGATGGGATGGGGGGGGGGATGTCGACGACGACCACGACGACGACGACGGCGACGGTGACGACGACGACGACGACGACGGCGACGACGACGGCGGCGGCGGCGACGGCGACGACGACCACGACCACGACGACGACGACGGCGACGGCGACCGCGACGGCGGCGACGACCATGACCACGACGACGACGGCGACGGCGACGACGACCACGACCACGACGACGACGGCGACGACGACGACGACGACGGCGACGACGACCACGACCACGACGACGACGACGGCGACGGCGACGACGACCACGACCACGACGACGACGGCGACGACGGCGACGACGGCGGCGACGACGACGACGACGACGGCGACGACGACGACGACGGCGACGACGGCGGCGGCGCAGGCGACGACGACGGCGACGACGACGGCGACGGCGGCGGCGGCGGCGGCCGCGACGGCGGCGCAGACCTCCAGATCCCTCCGACGACGACGACGGCGACGGGGATTACGACGACGGCCTTCTGGTTTTTCTGGAGCTCCACAGTACCACGCCACACACGCCACACACAGCACAGCACCACACCCACAATGGGGGAGGTGAACCATCGCGCGGGTGGGGGGCCCGAAGGCACCAGCATGAGGGGGGGCCCAGACCCTGGACCATATATACATGTCTGTCCATGTATTTATGTATTGAGGCGTATGTGTCTGCATGTGTGTATGTATGTATGTACGTATGTATGTATGTACGTATACAGATACACATACTATGTATATCTGTATGCATGCATGTCTGTGTGTATGTATGTATGTATGTATGTATGTATGTATGTATGTATGTGTGTATCTATGAATTTATGTATGGTTTCATGCTTGCATGCATGCATGTATGCATGCATGTGTCTTCATATATGAATGAGTTGTAGAGGATTGTTTATGTGTATGTATGTGTGCCAATGTATGTATACCTGTCTGTCTGTCTGTTTGTATGTACGAATGAATGTACGTATGTATTTGTGTGTGTGTGTGTCTGTCTGTCTGTCTTTCAGTATGTATGTATGTAGATCTGTATATATTTGTGTCTGTATGTCTGTCGATCTATCTGTCTGCCTGTCTTTTTGTCTGAACGAATGAATGTATGTATGTGTGTGTGTGTGTCTGTCTGTACGGCCTGTCTGTATGTATGAATGAATGTAGGTATGTGTGTGTGTGTGTCTGTCTGTCTGTCTGTTTGTCTCTATGTATGTATGTATGTATGAACGGATGAATGTATGTATATGTGTGTGTGTCTGTCTGTATGACTGAATGGTGAATGAATGTGTGTATGTGTGTGTGTGTGTGTGTGTCTGCCTGTCTGTCTGTATGCATGCATGAATGAATGTATGTATGTATGTCTGTCTACTTGTCTGCCTGTCCCTGTCTGTCTGTATGAACGAATGGGTGTACGTATGTATGTGTGTGTGTGTCTGCCTGTCTGTATTTATGTACTTATGAATGGATGAACGTATGTATGTAGGCATGTATGTATGTATATATATATATATGTGTGTGTCTGTCTGTCTGTCTGTCTGTGGGTATGAATTTGTGTATGTATGTATGTATGCGTGTGCGTTTATGTGTCTCTGTCTGTCTGTCTGTCTGTCTGTCTGTCTGTATGAATGAATGAATGAATGTATATGTGCGTGCGTGTGTGGGTGTGTAGGTCTGCCTGTCTTGTATGTATGCTTGAGTGAATGGATGTTTGTATGTGTGTCTGTCTGTCTGTCTGTCTGTTTGTATGTATGTGTGAATGGCACAATGTATGCATGTATGTGTGTACGTCTGCCTGTCTGTATGTCTGAATGTGTGTATGCATGGATGTATGTATGCATATATATATATATATATACATGTATATATATACATATGTGTGTCTGTCTGTCTGCCTCTGTATGTATGGCTGAATGACAATGCATGTATGTATGTATGTATGTATGCATGTATGTATGTATGTATGAATTTATGTATGTGTGTGTCTGTCTGTCTGTCCGTCTGTCTGTCTGTCTCTCTGTTTGTATTGCTGAATGAATGTATGCATGTATGTCTGTCGGTCTGTCCGTCTGTCTGTCTGTCTGTCTGTCTGTCTGTATGAATGTATGCATGCATGCATGCATGTATGTACGTGTATTTGTGTTTGTTTGTCTGCATGTCTAGCTGTATGTATGTAAAACTGAATTGATGTATGAATGTATGTATGCTAATATGTATGTCTGTCTCTTTGTTTACATATGGACTAATTGTCATACGTGTACTTATGCATAACAAATCCGTTTAGATCCATGCGCATTTTATTGTGTTGGTTCATGCATTTGTATGATTTATATTTGCACATATTTCTGACTCCTACATATCTAACAACACATCCACACACACATCCTCCCAGCCAGCCCAGGATGCGGTGCTCACCGATCCTGGGCCCAGGCTGGGGCCTGGCCAGCATCGGTGTAGAGGGGAGAGCCAGCGTCCTCCCAGCGTGGTTCCCCGAAGCTGTGGGCCGATCCGTTTTTTGTCAGGGCCAGCTCTTCACCCCGAAGCGTAAGTCGGGCGTGCGTGTCCCTCTGCAGGAGGAGTGTTCAAAAGCAGTCAAACAAAAGTCTTGGGACGATTTTTCTATCCTTTTTGCACATGTTTGCGCATCTGTGGAGTATTCCTCAACTTTCGCGCAATCTCCGCCTGTAGGGGGACATGCCCGACAGAAGGCCAGCTTTTCACCCCGAAGAGCTCGTTTCTCTGACGGCCCCCCGGGGGCTCGGAAGCGGCGGGCGCCCATAGGCTTGACCCTGCGAGCAGCCTCTGGCGCGACATCGTCCCAGTCGCCAGAGGTCTGTCGGCGGCGCGCCGAGGGGGGCAGCGAGGAGGGACAGGCCCTCTCGGAAGGCGGCGGGGCTTCTCAGAAGCCCTCCGGCTTCCGAAGCCCTATGCCTCCTGGAGGAGGCTCAGAGAGCTCCCGAGAAGGCCCGCCCCTTCTCATTTCCCCCTCGGGCGCGCCGCCGAGTCGGGGGAGCGCGACCCATTTGGAGGGGCATGGTGCTGGGCGGCGACTCCGCGGTGCCACCCCCTGCGGGGCTGCAGGGCCGCGCCGCCGCATCGGCGGCGCCGCCCGTCCAGAAGCTGCCGATAGTCGACGAAGGCGCGCGGGCCGAGGAGTCTCTGCGCCAGACTGCTCCTGCCGCTCTGGATGGGGATCAGCAGAAAGGCCCAGTCCCTGCAGTTGGGATGCAACTCTTGAGAGGTCAAATTCTTCACGCTTCGCGTATCCCCACCAGCCCATCTCAAAACAGCAACTCTTGCGAAGCATGCCGACAGTCGTGTTTTTCAGGCGTGTTTCCGCCTGCCCCCGCATATCTCCCCTGTTCCTCCTTCCTCCCGCCTCCTTGTACATCCTCCTTGTGGTGGGAGCGGGAGAAGGACGAGGCGGAGGAGGAGGGAGAGAAAGCGGTGGGAGGCAAGAGGGATTTAGCGGAGACGACGACCACAGCGATGATCCTAACAACGACGACGCACCCGACGACGACGACGATATCGACCGCGACGACGACGACGACCACAACCGACGACGACGACGACGACGACGACGTCGACGACGACGACGACGAAGGCGACGACGACGACGACGACGACGACGACGACGACGACGACGACTGGTGGGAGTCGTTGGGGCCCCTCGTGGGGTGAGTCGTTCGGCCCCATCGTCCTTGTGTGAGTCCTTCGGGCCCCTCTTCCTGGTGTGAGTCGTTCGGGCTCCTCGTGGTGTGAGTCGTTCGGGCCCCTCGTCCTGGTGTGAGCCGTTCGGGCTCCTCGTGGTTTGAGTCGTTCGGGCCTCTCGTCCTGGTGTGAGTCGTTCGGGCCCTTCTTCCTGGTGTGAGTCGTTCGGGCTCTTCGTGGTTTGAGTCGTTCGGGCTCTTCGTCCTGGTGTGAGTCGTTCGGGCTTCTCGTGGTGTGAGTTGTTCGGGCCCCTCGTCCTGGTGTGAGTCGTTCGGGCCCCTCCTCCTGGTGTGAGTCGTTCGGGCTCCTCGTGGTGTGAGTCGTTCGGGGCCCTCGTCCTGGTGTGAGTCGTTCGGGCTCCTCGTGGTGTGAGTCGTTCGGGCGCCTCGTCCTGGTGTGAGTCGTTCGGGCCCCTCCTCCTGGTGTGAGTCGTTCGGGCTCTTCGTGGTGTGAGTCGTTCGGGCCCCTCGTCCTGGTGTGAGTCGTTCGGGCTCCTCGTGGTGTGAGGCGTTCGGGCACCTCGTCCTGGTGCGAGTCGTTCGGTCCCCTCGTAGTAGGAGTAGTAGTAGTAGTAGTAGTAGTAGTAGTAGTAGTAGTAGTAGTAGTAGTAGTAGTAGTAGTAGTAGTAGTAGTAGTAGTAGTAGTAGTAGTAGTAGTAGTAGTTAGTAGTTCCCCACATCCAAAGTGGGGTTCTTGTTTTCTCTGGACACCCCGCGCAGGAACAGCACAGGAACACACACACACACCCACTCACACTCACTCACACTCTCTCATCATCAACCTCATCAGCATCATCGATGATGCTCTCTCACATGCTTAGTCACTCACATACTCATCATCATCATCACTCGCACTCTCTCACACGCTCACGACATCATCATCATCATCATCGGCATCGGCATCATCCTCATTCAAACATCATCATCGCCACCACCACTCACAATCAATCATCATCCTCTTCACCACTCATCTTCACCACCACTCATCATCCTCATCCTCATCATCGTTGAGTAAATTGTGAGGAAGTCTCAGGCGGGAGCCCCCTCCCTATGGGGCCCGCAGATCATGTTGGTAATCCGAGCGGGTCATCGGAACCTGTAACTGTCGTCACTTTTGGGCTCGTCAAGCCTGAAAATGGAGGAAGTCTCAGGCGGGAGCCTCGTCTGTGAGTGAATTGGGAGGAAGTCTCAGGCGGGAGCTCCCTCCCTATGGGGCCCGCAGATCATGTTGGTAATCCGAGCGGGTCATCGGAAACTTGTAACTGTCGTCACTTTTGGGCTCCTCAAGCCTGAATTTGGAGGAAGTCTCAGGCGGGAGCCTCGTCTGTGAGTGAATTCTGAGGAAGGCTCAGGCGGGAGCCCCCTCCCTATGGGGCCCGCAGATCATGTTGATAATCCGAGCGGGTCATCGGAAACCTGTAACTGTCGTCACTTTTGGGCTCGTCAAGCCTGAATTTGGAGGAAGTCTCAGGCTGGAGCCTCGTCTCTGAGTGAATTGTGAGGAAGTTTCAGGCGGGAGCCCCCTCCCTATGGGCCCGCAGATCATGTTGGTAATCCGAGCGGGTCATCGGAACCTTGTATCTGTCGTCACTGTTGGGCTCCTCAAGCCTGAATATGGAGGAAGTCTCAGGCGGGAGCCTCGTCTGTGAGTGAACTGCGAGGAAGTCTCAGGCGGGAACCCCCTCCCTATGGGGCCCGCAGATCATGTTGGTAATCCGAACGGGTCATCCAAAACCTGTAACTGTCGTCAATTTTGGGTTCTCGCGCTGCCAGAACGCAGTTCCCAGGCCACATTTTGGACGCAACAAGGAAGTTTTTGGGCTCCTCAGGTCGCCGAGGTGCTGCGACAGGGCGCCGAAGGCGCCGACGACGACGGCCAGGCCGAGGCGCGGGCGCGGAGCTTGCTGATGTTCAGGCCCAGCGAAAGGGAGTTCACATGGCAGAGCTCGGGGGCGCACAGCGTGCGCCGCTCGGGGTTCACCCTGACGCACGCGTCCTACCTGACCTCCACGCTGTCGCAGGGCCAGACGCTGCGCAAGGGCGTCACCATCGACTGCGCGAGAGACGAGGACGCTGGCCGCACGGGCATGTCGGACGAGCAGTGGTGGCTGCACCTCTACGTCATGTTCTCCCGCGCCACGTGCATGCGGAACATGCTGATCCTGCGGCCGCCGCCGCGAGAGTTCCTGGAGTGCGGGCCGCTGGCGTCCCTGCGGAAGGCGCTCCTGGAGTTCGACAAGAGAGCGGTTTTGTCCAGGGCGGAGGCGAAGCAGCTCGCGGCAGAGCTGGGCTTCGTGCTGCCTTCCGCCTGAGCGCGGCTGCGCCTCGCTCGAAGCCCGCGGGGTTGTCCCAACGGCTTGGTCTTGCGCGCCAGCGGCTCGCGGGGTTGTCCCGACAGCCTGGCCCGCGGGGTTGTCCCAACGGCTGCGCGACGTGACCAGTAGAGAACGCGCCTGTGCTGGCCGTGGCGGCGACGGCGCCGATGAACATCGACATGCGCGCTCATGCAACAGGAAGGGGAGGAGGTGGCGGGGCGCGGAACAAACAGGGGGGCGAGGATGGGGACAACGTAAGGAGTGGAAGGGGGGCCCGCGCCAAGGCGAGAGGAAATATACGCAGAAGAGACAGCCAGGACGCCTCACCAACCACGAGGACGACGGTGATGGCTTTTTCCAGGTTCGCCCAGAGGATTCTTATGTGGGGTTCTTCCGTCGGAGTTATTATTATTATTCTTGTTATTATTATTATTAGTAGTAGTAGTAGTAGTCGTAGTAGTAGTAGTAGTAGTAGTGGTAGTAGTAGTAGTAGTAGTAGTAGTAGTAGTAGTAGTAGTAGTAGTAGTAGTCGTAGTAGCAGATGAAAAGGTATTAGTAGTAATATTAGTAGTAGCAGTAGTAGTAGTAGTAATAGTAGTAGTAGTAAGTGTAGAAGTAGTAGTAGTAGTAGTAGTAGTAGTAGTAGTAGTAGTAGTAGTAGTAGTAGTAGTAGTAGTAGTGGTAGTAGTAGTAGTAGTAGT
>CAUYUJ010003385.1:40873-79642 GCA_963575745.1 Prorocentrum cordatum | reverse complement strand
CCTAATCCTAACCCCAACCACTAACCCCAGCCCCAAAAAGCACTCACTACTCATTACTCACTACCCACTACTGACCACTCGCTATTCGTTACTGAATTCTCATGACCCCCTACTGACTACTCTCGACTCACTACACACTATCCACTACTCACTACGCACCACCCACTACTCGCTACTCACTACTCCCTACTCCCTACTCCCTTCTCCCTACTCACTAGTCACTACTCGCTCCTCACGATCCATTACTCAGTACTCACTACTCACTAAGCACTACTCACTACTCCCTACTCACTACTTTCTAAACACTACTCATTACCCACTACCCACTATCCACTATTCACTACTGACTACTCACTGCATTGCCCACAAATCACTACTCACGACCCACTACTCGCTACTCGCTACTCCCTACTCCCTTCACAATACTGACTACACAGTACTCAGAACTCACTACTCGCTACCCCCATACTCGCTACTCAATGCTCACTACTCACTCCCCGCTGCTCACTACTCACTACTCACTACTCCCTACTCACTAGTCACTACATAGTCTCTGGTCACTAGTCACAACTCACTAGTCACTAGTCACTAGTCACTACTCACTACCCACTACTCACCACTCACTAGTCGCTACTCACTACCCACTATTCGCTACCCACTTCTTACTACTCACTGCTCACTACTCCCTACTCCCTACTCCCTACTCGCTACTCACTACTCACTACTCGCTACTCCCTACTCGTTACTCACTACGCACTACCCACTACTCACTACTGACTACTCTCTACTCACTACTCACTACTCACTACGCCCTACTCGCTCCTCACTACTCACTACTCGCTACTCCCTACTCGCTACTCACTACTCACTACCCACTGCCACTATCCACTACTCTCTATTCATCACTACTCACTACCCACTACTCACTACACACTACGAACTACTCAGTACTCACTATTCACTACTCACTATTCACTATTCACTACTCGCTACTCACTACTCACTACTCACTACTCACTACTCACTACTCACTACTACCCACTACTCACTACCCACCAATCAATACTCGCCACCCACTACTCACGACCCACTACTCAATACTCCCTACTCCGTACTCAGCACTCACTACTCGCTACTCGCTACTCACTACTCCCTACTCACTACTCACTAGTCGCCATTCACTACTTACTTATCAGTACACACTACTCACTATTCACTACTCCCTACTCCCCACTCCCTACTCCCTACTCCCCACTCGCCACTCACTACTTACTACTCACTACCCAATACTCACTACTCACTACGCACTAACTCACTACTCACTACTCACCACTCCCTACTCCCAACTCCGTACTCCCTACACACCTTCTCCGGCGCAGAAAGGAGAAGCGAGAGGCACCCCCTCCCCCGCTCCCTTTCCGGCGCAAAAGGGGGAGGGGGGGGGGGGTCCGACCCCCCCCCCCCTTTCCAGCGCTAAGAAGGGGAGGGGGTGGGGGGTCCGGAACCCCCACCCCTCCCCTTCAAGGATGGCGGGGAGGGGGGGGTTCGGACCCCCCCCCCTTCAGGGGGCGAGGGGGCGGGGGTTCTGGACCCCCCCCCCTTCCCCCCTTGAAGGAGGGGAGGGGGGGGCAGTTCTGCACCCCCCCCCTATAGTGTACTTCAGGAGGAGGAGTTGGAGGAGGAGGAAGAGGAGGAGGAGGAAGCGAGAAGGATGAGGACGAAGAGAGAAAAGACGGAGGAGGAAGAGGAGGAGGGTGATGATGATGTTGATGACGACGACGACGGTGATGATGATGCTGGTGGTGGTGTGAGGAGGAAGAGGATGCTGATAATGCTGATGGTGATGATGATGGTGATGCTGATGATGGTGATGATGATAGTGGTGATGATGATGTTGATGATGCTGTTGTTGATGATGATGATTACGATGATGACAATAATGGTGTGGTGATGATGATGATGTTGCTGATGATGATGATGCTGATGATGATGATGATGATGGTGATGATAATGGTGATGATGATGATGGTGATGATGATCATGATGATGATGATAATGATAATGATAATGATAATGAGAATGATAATGATAATGATAATGATAATGAGAATGATAAAGATAATGATAATGATAATGATAGTGATAATGACAATGACAGTGATGATGATGATGATGATGATGATGATGATGATGATGATGATGATGATGATGGTGAGGAGGAGGAGGAGGAGGAGGAGAGAGGAGGAGAAGAGGAGGATGAGACGGGGCGGAGGAGGAGGAGGAGGAGGAGGAGGAGGGGGAGGGGAGGAGGAGGAGGGGGAGGAGGAGGGGGAGGAGGAGGAGGAGGAGGAGGAGGAGGAGGTGGAGGAGAGCAAGAGGAGGAGGAAGAGGAGGAAGGAGGATGGGGAGGTGGAGGAGAAGGAGGTGGAGGATGAGGAGGATGGGAGGGAGGATGGGGGGAGGAGGATGAGGAGGACTAGGGTAAACCCAAGAGTCACCAACGATGTTGGAATAAACCCTCCCCAAAAACTCCCTCTTCATAGGCCCCTACAAAGGTTCACTTCCACAGAGGGACCTGCCTCGTTGGAAGACAACCGTTTGAAGACCCTGAACTGAAGCATGCCAAAACGTTATTCCTGGTATTCCAACGCCACGGATGAACCTGACTGTTGCGTCTTGACGATCCTGAATCGTACCAGAACGCCATTCCTGGGACCTCAACTCCGCGAATCATCGTAACCGTTGCGCCCTCAAAATCATGAACCCTTCCAAACCACATTTTCTGGTACGTCGATCATGGGAATCCGTGAAACTCTTGCAACCTTGAATCAAGAATGTGCGCGGCGCTAAAGCGAGAACCACATGTTGAAAAGGAACCACCCTCAACTCGTGAAACGCTTGCAAGTGTGTAAAACGAATGTGCGCGGCGCAAAGGCGAGAGCCACATGTTGAAAACCACCTGCCCTGAATCCGCGAAACTCTTGCAAATTGTTATAACGAATGTGCGCGGCGCTGAGGCGAGAACTACATGTTGAAAAAGACTCGCCCCCAATCCGCAAAACTCTTGCAATATGTTTAAACGAATGTGCGCGGCGCCAAGGCGAGAACCACAGTTTGAAAACCACCCGCCCTCAATCCGTGAAACTCTTGCAAATTGGTATAACGAATGTGCGCGGAGCTAATGCGAGAGCCACATGTTGAAAACAACCCGCACTCCAGCTGTGAAACTGTTATCAAGGTTTAAGCGTCAGGGTATAAATGGTGAAGACGTCTCAAGCAAAACGCCCTGCCCGCCCTAAAACCTGGCCTCGGGGTGCAACAAGGAGAAGTTATTGATAGGGAGAAGGAATGGAGGAGGAGGAGGAGGAGGAGGAGGAGGAGGAGGAGGAGGAGGAAGAGGAGGAGAGGGGAAGGAGGAAGAGGAGGAGGAGAAGGAGGAGGAAGAGGACCAGGTAAACCCAAGAGCCATCAACGATGTTGGAATTAACCCTCCCTCCAAGCTCCCTCTTCATAGGCCCCTACAACGGTTCATTTCCATTGAAGGATTTGCCTCGTCGGAAGACAACCGTTTGAAGACCCCGAATCATGCCCAAACATTGCTCTTGGGATTTCAACGCCACGGATTAACCGGACTGCTGCGTCTTGGCGATCCAGAACCGTACCGGAACGCCATCGTTTCAACACTGCGAATCAGCAGAACTGTTGCACCCGCATAATCCTGAAGCCTTCCACAACACCATTTCTGGTAGGCTGATCATGGGAATCCGTGAAACTCTCCCAAATGTTTAGAACGAATATGCGCGGCGCTAAAATGAGAGCCACATTTCAAAGGAACCACCCTCAATCCGTGAGACTCCTTGCACACGTTGAAAACGAATGTGCGCGGCGCTAAAGCGAGAGCCACATGTTGAAAACGGCCCGCCCTCAATCCATTAAACCCGTGCACAATTTTACAAATGTGCGCGGCGCAAAAGCGAGAGCCACATTTTGAAAACCACACGCCCCCAATCCGCAAAACTCTTGCAAGTGTCGTTAAACGAATGCACGCGGCGCTAAGGCGAGGGCCACAGTTTGAAAATCACTCGCCCTCAATCCGTGAAACTCTTGCAATGTTTGTTAAACGAATGAGCGCGGCGCTAAGGCGAGAGCCACACTTTGAAAACCACACGCCCTCCATATGTGAATGGTGAAGAGGTCCCAGGCGAAACGCCCGGCACGCCCCTAAAAACTGGCCTCGGGGTGCAACAGGGAGAACTTACTTATAAGGAAAAGGAATGGAGGAGAAGGAGGAGGAGGAGAGGAGAGGGGGAGGAGGAGGAGGAGGAGGAGGAGGAGGAGGAGGAGGAGGAGGAGGAGGAGGAGGAGGAGGAGGAGGAGGAGGAGGAGGGGGAGGAGGAGGGGGAGGAGGAGGAAGAGGAGCAGGAGGAGGAGGAGGAGACGGAGGAGGAGGATGGGGAGGAGGAGCAAGGTTTTCCCGTCGAACCTGCAAAACATACGCAGAATGCTCCGTAGATCTGCGGAGCATTCTACGTATGCTTCGCAGATTCCAAAAAAAGAAAAACAAAAAAAAGAACATGGAGTAGATCAATTCTGCAGGCGAACCCCTACTCGAGAGGAGGAGAAGGTTCGTCGGATTGTTTGGTGCCACCTGTAGAACGCAGCAGCCTCGATACTCGTTCATGGCCAGCGTAAGGAAGGAGGGGAGACAACGTCACCAGCGACATCAATGTCATCAGCACCCAGCGCCCAGGAGGAGGAGGAGGAGGAGAAGGAGGACGACGAAGAAGAGGGGGTGAGGAGGACGAGGAGAACGAGAAGTACGACGAGGGCGACGACGAGGACAAGGGCGATGACGACGATGTGATGACCCTGCTTAGAAGGCCCCCCGCTTTCTCATCGGCAATCCTCAGAACGTGCGTTAGCACCAGCGCGTGCTTGTCCATCGAAGCCCCGCAGTACGACGCAACTGGGCGGCATAGTGAGGGCCGACACGAGCTGCGTGCTAGCGGCGGAGCCGAGCAGGGGAAAACGCGTCGCGCTAGTGACACGTCCTGAGGCAATGAGGGCCAGCATCGGATCGAGGAGCCCGATCGACATCTAGAGGCCTCCTAGATGGGGTCGGAGTAGATGGGGTCAGAGGATCTCGCCGCATCGCCGATACATCGGCGATGCATCGCCGATGCATCGGCGATGCATCGGCGATGCACTGGCGACGTCGGCGATGCATCGGCGACGTCGGCGTGGATAAAATTGGGCCCCAAATCGAGCCGCATCGCCGATGCATCGCCGATGCATCGCCGATGCATCGGATCGGGGAGCCCGATCGACATCGAGATCCAATCGATTACTCTGGAACCGGGGCCCGACTCGGCGATCGCCGCATCGGCTCGGAAATCGGAAGCGGGGCGCTGAATCGGATCGGAACTTCTCTTCTCTGAGGCCCGACCGGGGCCGCACCAGAAACGAACCGGGCCCTCGGGCCAGCACGAGCCGAGCGGGCAAGCGACGATGCCGAGCACGACGGCGATGCTCGATGAACGAGGATCTTCAAAGGATCATCGATCTTAGAAGGCAGTTACTGAAAGGGCCCAGGGACATACAAATAAATACACACAAATAACAGGATCCCCCATATTTTCCCATGGCCCATATCTTCTGGGGTTTTGTCTTCCCCCCCACTTCCCACATTTTCCCATCTTTTCCTGGGAGTCGATGGTTCATTGTGTCTGCATGTTTCTTTCCCTCCTGAGTTACCCTCGCACCTCGGAGATGGACAGAACCCCCTTGAGTAAAAGGTGGTCTAGTGGAAACGACCTCCTCGGGCCCAAGCCTGGCGGGCGCAAGCCTGGAAAATGACGGCCGCGGCGCCCCCTCGAGAACCGAAGACGGACAATTCACTAATCGACGTGTCAGGGTGGGGGTTCTGTCCACCCCCGAGCACCGCCCTCATGCGCGCCGCCCATCCGGGGCCAGCCGGCCGCCACTGGGATTGGGTCGGGCATGTCCTCCTACAGGCGGATTTTGGGCGAAAAAGGAAACATAGTCAAAACAGATCCGAAAATAGTCGAGAATAGTGGAAACGTCGTCCGCAGACTATGTGTTGGACTCTTTCTGAACATTCCTCCCGTGGAGGGACGTGCCCGACTCGTCCTCGTCCTCGTCCTCGTCGTCGTCCTAGTCCTAGTCGTCGTCGTCGTCGTCGTCGTCGTCGTCGTCGTCGTCGTCGTCGTCGTCGTCGTCGTCGTCGTCGTCGCCGTCGTCGTCGTCGTCGTCGTCGTCGTCGTCGTCGTCGTCGTCGTCGTCGTCGTCGTCGTCGTCGTCGTCGTCGTCGTCGTCGTCGTCGTCGTCGTCGTCGTCGTCGTCGTCGTCGTCGTCGTCGTCGTCGTCGTCGTCGTCGTCGTCGTCGTCGTCTTCGGTCAAGTTATCGACAACCTACCAGACCACCCCAACCCAACCCGAAGACCCGAATTTCGGGTTGGGGAGGGTACGGGTTTCGTACGTGTTTTTCGATGTTCCCCGACCCCCCCCCACTGGAAATGGAGGGCAAATTGGGGCCGCCTTCGGGTTGGGTTGGGGTGGTTTGGTGGGTGGTGAGCTACAGAGGCACGTCCTGTAGAGGCACGCGGGCGGGGGCCCGGAGCCGGCCCGCCGCCTCGAGCCGGCGGAGGTCCACGGCTGCAGGGGCCGCGCCGCGCCAAGGCCCGCGGGCGGTCCCTGGAGCCCCACCAGTGAGGGGACGACCGACGTGCCCCCGGGAACGACGTACCCCCAGGACGACGCAGCCCCAGGGACGACGCACCCCCAGGGACGACGCACCCCAGGACGACGCACCCCCAGGACGACGCACCCCCAGGACGACGCAGCCCCAGGACGACGCAGCCCCAGGACGACGTACCCCCAGGACGACGTACCACCAGGGAGGCGTCGCGCTGGGCCCCGCGGGCGGTCCCTGGAGCCCCACCAGTGAGGGGACGACCGACGCTGGGAGGGGCCAAACAGGGAAACGAACCCTATACACCGACGCTTTTCCCGACCCTGCGCTGAAATTCGCACAGGAACGCGGATTCTGGTGTATACGGGATCCTGGTGTGTACATTTTCCGTCGTTTTCCCGGGACATCGGGGAACAAAAATATACACCACACCACCCCAGCGTCGTCCCCGACCCTCAAAAAGTCCTCGGATTCAAGAAACAGCCCGCCACTGGTAATGTATACGTTCCAGACCAAACGCACCCCCAGGACGACGTACCCCCAGGGAGGCGTCGCAGCGGCCGCGGGTGCAGCCGCGGCGGGTGCCAGAACGCAGCCGTTGGGGCGCCCCGAGGAGGGCCCCGAGGCCCCCACTCCAGGGTGCGTCCGTTCTGGGGTGCGGTGAGGCAAACGCCGACTTCTGCCGCCAGGGACGCCCTGCCCCAGGGGCGGCCCGAAAGATCATCTACCCCCGGCGGGCGTCCCCGACGGCGCGCAGATGATGTCGCACGTGTCCTTGACTACCTACCAGACCACCCCAACCCAACCCGAAGACCCGAATTTCGGGTTGGGGGGGGGTATGGGCTCCATGCGTGTTTTCTCGATGCTCCCGGACCCCCCCCCCACTGGAAATTGAGGGTAAATCTGAGCCTTCGGGTTGGGTTGGGGTGGTTTGGTGGGTGGTGACCGCCCCTGGCGCGCTCCGCGCGCCAGGGAGGGGGGGTCCAGCGCGGATCCAGGAAATCCGCGCGGACCTCCGAGCGTTTCGGTTTATACTTTGTGCAATAATGGACTCTCACATCCTGCAAGGTTCCCCCGGGGCCGTAGGCGACCCGAGGAGGAGGAGGAGGAGGAGGAGGAGGAGGAGGAGGAGGAGGAGGTGGTTTGGTGGGTGGTGATGTCCTGGGCCCCGCCCCCCTCACACGAGAACTGGGCGCCGTTGCCAGCACCGGTGCTGCCACCAGGGAGAGCGCCCGGGGGAGGAGCGAGAGAGGGAGCCCTCCAACGGCCACGGCGGGCCTCCTCCGCCCACGGAGAGAGGCGCCCCGATCGTGGCATCTCGAGGGAGGGCCCGCCAACGAATGATGGGCCCGCTTTCCACCACCACTACTGTATGGAGGAGGAGGAGGAGGAGGAGGAGGAGGAGGAGGAGGAGGACCTCCTCATCCTCCCTTCTCCCCCGACCTACATATGGTAGTGGTGGTGGAAAGCATGCCCATCAAACGAAGGCCCCTCCCGAGCCCAAAATGGTACAGTCAACCAGCAGGATAAGGATGCGCAATAGTTGCCGTCGCTCGGACGTCCGTTTCCCGTGCATTTGTCGGTTTCGTGCGTTTTTGGTTGCTCGATGGTCCAGGATGGTCCTCGACGGTTCTCGCCAAGAGAAAACGCACGCGTCCGAGCGATGCAAGGGCCTTGGACGCCCATTTCGAAGCTTCTCCGGGCGGGACGCGGCCAGTGGAAGCGGCGAAGGGTGGACCGAGGAGGCAAGGATACAAGGGTACCGTTGGGAAGGTTGCCCCTCCTTACTATGCAGGTTGACTGTGCTTTTATCAGCACCTTTCTCACATGGGGCTGCCCAGGGCAAGGCTGCCCAGGGCAGGCATCGGAGCTCTGGGGGACGACACCCGAACCCCACCCTCACCAACCATCGGCTCTCTGGAATCGACGGGATGGAAGACGACGAGTAAGGGGTCGGATTTCGCCACGTGTTCGACGAATTCCAAATCCCACCCCCGCCGCCCATCCAGTTGCCTGAGACGTTGATCCGAGGTCGCCACCGACAGGGAGGGCGGCGGAAAATGGCCTTGCCGAGTGGAGGCACGGCGAGGGCCAGGCCACGTGGCGCCAGAAGCGGGGCCCCGTGGTCAAGAGAGGGCACCGTCGCCACGCCCCGCAGTCGGGCGATAGGCGAAGCACGGGCGCGCCTGCTGCGGAGGACGGGGCGAGGAAGAGCAGTAGCAGGAAGGCAGGAGGAGGGCAGGATTCGCGGAGGGCTCCTCCGCGGTTTCGCCAGGGCTCCTCCGGGGGGCCACTCTGGGAGGCGAAGCCCCTCGGCGCGCCCCCGCGGCCAACCGGCCGGCCGCTTTGCCAGGGTCCGTCAGGGTGCGCTGGACGCTTCGCCCCCCCTGTAGCTGTGCGTGGAACGCCCAGCCGACAGGACTCGAGGCCGCGGAAGCAGGAGCAGCGGGAGCGAGAGCAGCAGCGGGAGCCGCGGCGAGAGCGGGAGCGGGAGCGGGAGCGTCGAACGGGGGCGACCAGCGGGAGCAGGAGGTCGAGCCGGGGCAGCACAAGGAGGAGGAGGAGGAGGAGGAGGAGGAGGAGGAGGAGGAGGAGGGGGAGGAGGAGGAGGAGGGGGAGGAGGGGGAGGAGGAGGAGGCGGAGGAGGAGGAAGAGGAGGAGGGAGGAGGGAAGGAGGAGGAGGACGAGAAGGAGGACGAGGAGGAGGCGGAGAAGGAGGAGGAGAAGGAGGAGGAGGGGGAGGAGGGAGGAGGAGGAGGAGGAGGAGGCGGAGGAGGAGGAGGAGGAGCCGGATCCCTCCTGACCTGAACCTCCGAGAGAGTGGTCCTGAGCTCGGCGCCCTGACTGCATTCCGTACACCCCCGGGACGCTGCGGACGGGCGTCGGGCACGGCGCGCATCGTACTTGTTGCAGTTCTTCACGTAGGTGGCCGAGCCAGTCGCGTCCTCGGGGGCGAACTCCCACGCCGCCCAGCAGCCCGTGAGCCATGGGCGGCATGGAGGAGCAGACTCTGAAATGGCCACACCAGGGCCGTACAAGATCATCATAATGACGTGGCGGAGCACAGAAGCACAAAAGGTCCAGGAGACGCGCGCTAAGCTTGTGTGTAGCATTCAACCAGGTATGCTGGGCGACGCGAAATACATGTAAGTTATTTTCCGTGTGGGTGAGCTTGCATGATTTGAAAGTGCCTGGTAGCTCATGCCATGGCTGCCAACATGAAGGATCTACATGTTGAGCATATTCTCATCCCTGTGCGTCCCCTCGCCCGCCCATAGTCCCACCAGCCCTTTAGGGCGTAGGTGGTCTAGACCGTGACCTCTGCCAACCCCTTTCTTTCCCTTCGGGGAGGGGTTTACCCCTCCCCTTATCCCTCCCCACCGATCTGGACGATGGGTTCCGCGGGTCGTTGGGACGTCCAAGATGGCCCAAGACGGCTCCAAGAGCGAAAAAGCGAAAAAGCACAAAACATTGATTTTCCTTAGGTTTTGGAAGGATTTTGGCCTCTTGGGGGGGCCCAAGAGGCGATTCGAGGCACTCTAGAGGGGCAGCGCTAGTATACGACCCCCCTTCGTTGATAGATCTCCTCCAACATGGCCCCAAGAGCGCCCCGAAGGCTCCCAAGAGCGCCCCAAGAGCGCCCCAAGAGGGCCCCAGGAGGCCCCAAGAGGCCCCCAAGAGGCCTCCAAGAGGCCCCCAAGAGACCCCCAAGAGGCCACAAGAGGCTCCCCGATATACGCAAGAGGCCCCTGGGACCGCCAAGAGGCCCCAAAAGACGGCCCAAGAGGCCCCCAAGCTCGCCATTGTCCTCCTCCTCCCTCCTCCTCCTCCTCCTCCCTCCTCCTCCTCCTCCTCCTCCTCTTCCTCCCCTCCTCCTCATGTTCTTCCTACTCCTCCTCCCCTCCCTCCTCCTCTTCCTCCTCCTCCTCCTCCTCCTCCCCCTCCTCCTCCTCCTCCTCCTCCTCCTCCTCCTCCTCCTCCTCCTTCTCCTCTTCCTCCTTCTCGTCCTCCTCGTCCTCGCAGTCCTCCATCTCCTCCTCCTCATCTTCCTCCTCCTCCTCCTCACCCTCCTGCTCCTGCTCCTCCTCCTGCTCATCCTCTTCCTCCTCCTACTCCGACGACGACGGCTCCTCCTACATCCTCTCGCTCTTGGGGTATATGGCGGCTCACCCCGCCCTTTCTTCTTCTGCATGCTCCCCCGCTTCCCTCATAACCTCCACTCCCCTGGGACTCATTTCTGGACGGGCTGGTGGGGATACGCGAAGCGTTTAGAATTCGCATCCCCACTCACACCCCAAGCTCTGCCTTTCCCTCTCCTGACGTGATCCCCCTCACGTGCTCACGCAACTCGCGATCCAAGAGAAGACATCTGCGGGTTTCCTCTGGCCATAATCAGGTCAAGATGTGTCAACCGCGCCCTTCTGGCGAAAGGGGAAGTGACGAGGAGGATGAGGCTGACGCTCGGGACTAAGATGAGGATGCGGATGAGGATAGGAACAGGGACGAGGATGGAGACAAGGACAAGGACGAAGACGGGGGCGAGGCCAAGGATGAGGACGGGGATGAGAATGAGGATGAGGACTTGGACAGGAATGATGACGAGGAAGGAGATGAGGACGAAGATGAGGACTGGGACCACGACCATGCCAGAGCCCCCTTGAGGCTTCCTGGGAGGCCTGGAAGCGGAGGCTCCTGCACCACGACACGCTCGGGGACGCTCCGAGTCCGACCGCGGAGGAGGACGCCGAGAAGCATCCGTCGGCTGGCGTGCCACTGCTGACCATTTTCCCATGCAACACACTTCGGCCGAGAAGGCAGCTTCACGCGCGTCTGCAACAGGAGTAGAGGGCAGAAAATCCACCCCGACAATAATCACCCCGAGAAGCGAAGCCATTTAGTAAACGCGCCCCAGGAAGGAATCGAACAGGGCGGGGCTGTTTAGTAAACGCCCAGGGCCGTTTGATAAACGTCAATTATCGGGTCCGGGTGGTTGTTCCTCCCTTGAATTAGGTCGGGCATGTCTCCCTACAGGCGGATTTTGGGCGAAAATCACAAAAATACTCCACAAGTTACAGGAACAGTCAAGGCAGGTCGAAAAATCGTCCCTGACTATGTTTAGACTATCTTTGGATATTCCTCCTGTAGACGGACACGCCCGCCGTAACCCTTGAAGGAGGCGGGGGAGGAGGAGGAGACACTTCACGAGGCACAAGGACCGAAGAACAAAAAACTTCAGAGAACGAGTTGATGCACTGGGCGCCCGCCCCGGCAACGGCACCGTGCCTGCGGAGCTGGCAACCAGAAGCACCCCGGGGTCATCCTGCTCCCGTCGCACTTAGGGACCACGTCCCAAAAACAACGCCGAGCACCCAGAAGAGTATCGAAGCAGCGTCGAAGAGTATCGCCCCCCAGGGCCCGTGAAAGCCCTCCAGTTTCGGCACTTTCGTGGTGTTCGAAACTGCTTCTGGTGATCAAGGCACTAAGCAGGTTGGAACATCATAACCCCAGGGCTGGCCACAGCCTGCCGTCACTCCCGGCGCCGGCCCGACGGCCGAACCCCCTGGACAACGCAGCTGACCCTCCCGCAAGGCGCGCCCCAGCGCGGGCACGCTGCGGAGAGCCGGGCACGGCCGCGCGGCACCCCGGGCTCACGTGCCCCGTATCTGCCTCACCTCATCCTTGTACATGAGAGTAAATCTGGCCCTCTCGTGCATCATTGCCGACTCTATCAGCAGCTGGAAGGTGATCAGCGCGGCGAGCATGCTGCCGATCGTGGTGGTGTACATCGACTGCGTCAGGTCGTCGGAGATGAGGGAACAGGTCAGCAGCTCGGTGGACTCGCAGGCGTCGTTGATATCGATAGAGCTGGTCGCCCAAAACGATGACAAGAAGTCCTGGATGCCTGTGAGGATTCCAGTGCAAACCGTGTTGTCAGTTAGCATGTATATCTCGGTGCACCCCGCGCTGAGGAAGGCCTGGACACCGGCCAGGAAGCAGAGGAGGATGGACACTATGAACAGAATCAAAACGATTACCTGAACAATCAGTATCACAGACCAGAAAACTATGTGGCTGTCGTGGCAGGACCTGCAGCAACTCATACAGCTGTCGCAGCAGACCCAGCAGCGCTCGCGGAAGGTCCGCGGTGGCTGGTACTCCAGGGCCTCGTCCGTACTCTTGGGACCTCCAAACCATCCACATGCCCACAGGCCGTAGAAGAGGGTACTCGTCGTCAGAACCATCCAAAGAACCCAGTAGAAGATCCAGAGCTCTTTGTAGAGGGTAGAAATCGTGGTCAAAATGTCGGGGCCCACGTCCTCGAAAGTGGTGAAGATGGAGATGAGATTGGAGGCCACAGAGGATACCTCCGTGCGTGCCGACGTCATGTCTGTCACGACTCCAGGAATCTGAAGCTGTATCGCGTCCAGGAGGGTGACCAGAGAGGTCCAGGTCGTAGAAAGCTGAACTTTAACCTTTTCCTTCGACGTTCGGCGGGCGGTGCGGTGAGCCTTGTTGACGCTGCGGATGTGCGACGCCATACCGGCGTCGAGCAGGCTGAGGGAGTCGAGCGCCTGGTCGTCCGCCTGCTCGACAATACTCTCGAGCTTGTCGTTGATGTACTCCATGATGCCTTCGATCATGTCCGTAGCTGCGGACTCGGTGAAGTTGGCCATTTGTTCTTCGATGGTCGCTATCCCCTCCTCCGTGGCGTAGTCGTACATTAGCTCGACGACGGTGACGATGCCATCCGCCATGACCGACACCTTGTTTGCAAAGGAATTCAGCGTGCTGCTCGACTCCTGCGACCACTGGAAGCACATCGACTGCAGCCGGTCTGCGGTGCCCGACGCATTGCTCTCAAGGTACGCTGCGAAGAGGAGAGTCTCCGGGTGCGCCGGCACACCCGAGTTCACGGTCTGGTCCAGCGTCGGGTCAGTCGTCGAGCTCGACGCCGCCACGCCGCCAAGCAGGCGGTGCTTCAGCCTCGAGGCGCCGCCAGAGGAGTAGCGCTCCATGATCGCTGCCCTCTTCTGCCTGCGATGTGACGTTGCTTTGTGGCGCTTCAGCGTGTGCTTCGTGGTCTGCCTCGCCAGCTCAGAAAGCGACATCGACTGCATCGAGAGATTGCTGCTGTCTCTAACCTGGAGGAGAGACTGGGCGTTTCCCCTGATCAGCTGGACAAACTGAGCGTAGGACCTGATGTACCGGGCCCGCTTGGGCAATGACCTCGCCTCCTCGTCACTAAGACTCATCAAGTTTGAAGGAATAGTGGCCGTAGAGTCCTCTGAATTCACAAGCTCATCTTTGGTCCTATGATACACTGCGGCGTCTGTAAAATTATCGTAAATGTAATCCGTGATGTCAATGTCTGTGATCCCAAGCGATTCAAATGCCAGCACAAACCAGTCAACTAGATATCCTACCCACGTCGGCTGGTAGTAGCTATCCCAACCCTCCTCGTCCCAGAAATCTGCACCCTGCACCATCCGAAAACACTCCATGACATACTCCGGCTCCAGCGAGATCATTTCAGTAATCACCGTCAAAGAGGTGTCCGTGGTGGTGTAGACGTTCTCGTCAAACTTCTGATCCGCGAGCTCCACCAAGATGTCCGCGGTGAACGCGGTCGGCAGACTCTTGTTGGTCAGCGCATTCGACACCCAGCCGACCTTGGTCATATTCTTCGCGCAGACGAGCTTCAAATAGTTCACGACCTGCTCGCTGACCTCACAGCGCATGTACGCAGATCCAATGTTGCCCGCGATGGTCGAGAGCTTGTCGGCGTACGTTCTCAGAAGGACAGACATGTCGACCTGAGAGTCATCGACCATGTTCCAGAATTCGCCCTGACACAGCTGCCCGTCGCCGTTCTCGTCGTACTTGAGGACGAGCGACGACGCCGTGCTACCCTGGAGCTGGGAGATGGAATACAGTTCCGCCACCGCCTCCATCTCCGAAATGTTGACGAACGAATCTTCGTTCATGTCGAAGAGATTGTACGTCTCCCACACCATTCCGAGCTTGTTGTCCCCGCCTCGAGGGCGCCAAGCAAGATGACGCATCCCAGGACCGAGAACGAAGCAGAGAGGACAGCGGGCTGCAGAGTAAGGGGCTGTCAGATCGAGGCGGATGCTCAGACACCGACGAGGGCAGCCATTTGCCAACCTCTTCCCAAACCCCTTCCCCTCACTCAGGGAAGAGCCGCCGACCCCGTGGGGTGAAAAAGCGTGTGAGATCCACTCCCCATTCTAGGTCATCCCCCCCCCGCCCAACCCTCATGTAGCACGTTTGAGGGAGGGGTGGGGCAGCCTAGTCACGCTTCATCCTGAAGGCTGCACTGCCCCCTGGGTCCCACCTGGACTGGCCCATATGGCTCTAAGATTGCCCAGGACGACCTCATGGCGACCTCAATGCCCCAGGACGGTCGAAGATGGCCCCTGACACCCTAGAGGGCTCTGAAGACGCCCTGAGAAACCCAAAAGAAACCCAAAAAGGATTCTCAAAAGATCCCAAAGAGGCAAACCTTCTACAAAACCGTTTGCTCATATGCCCCTACGCCTCGAAACCCCTATGAGGCTACCCAAAGCCATCCTCAGAGGACTTCACACGGCAAGAACACAGGCAAAATTCTGCCCGTGGCGTCGGCCCCAGCGCTCTGCAAGCGAGTCCGGAGCCCAAATCGCAGGCCCCTGGCTGAGCCGGCCGGCCTTCTGCCAGGCTGCGCCGAGGCATGCGAAGCAGCACAGCACCCACCCCGCACCAGAGGTCAGGACCCAGCAGGCGGGGAACTCCATAACACAAGGACATCGGCGCGACCGGCGGAGCTGCAGATCCCGTCCCCCGCGGGAGGCCCCGAGCGCGCTCGCCGAGAAGAGCGCGCCGGCACTGCGCGCCATCTGTGGCTGGCATCACAAGCGCCTTCGTAGTTCCGAAGTGATCATGCACGTCATTCACGCGCGACGAACGTATACATATCCACGCCCTCGCGGTCTGGACTCCAAGGCGCGATCTCGCGGATTCGCTGTTGTACGGATATGTTCCACTCGGGACATCAAAGAAAAAAAACGCCCCGTATTCGCAGGGTCGCGGCCCAGGGGCCTAGTCCGCGAGGCCGGGGACACGGATGTGTTTTTCGGTCACGAAGTTGAGGCTTGCACGGTTGAAGCGTAGGGCCCGTTGGCGGGCCTGCACAGGGCCTATGGGGGCGATGATCCTCACCCTGAGGGCTCTGGGATGGGTCGGGATTGAGCCTGAGTGGTGGGAGGACCCCGACGGTTGCGAGTGGCGACTCAATCCCGACCTGCCTGGAGAGATGTCTAAGTCGAGCGAGGCGCTGGTGGAGTCGGTCAAACGCCAACTCTGGGAGCAGGCCTCTGATCGGCGGTGGACAAACCTCCCTTTAGTAGACCTCCCCTTAGTGAAAACGGCCTGGGACCGAAACCGACGGACCCGGACCCGCAAAAATGACGGCCGCGACGCCCTCTCGCGAATCGAGAACGGCCAATTCCTTAATCGACGTGTCAGGGTAGGAGGTCTGTCCACCCCCGATCTGAGCACTCCGAAGAAGGGTACTTAAAAGTCGAGGGGGGCGATCTGACCATGCTTCGCAAAAATCTGCCCTGGGTGCTCAAGAAAAGACATGCACCGGGCGGCTGGGGCCCTGGAGGGGCTTGCCTTGTGGCACGCTGCAGCAGGGGGACCGTCGGCGCCGAGCCGGGTACAGCACGGGAGGCTTGTGTGAGAAAGGCGGCCTCCGCTCCCCGGACACGATTCGCCATCGAGCTTAGGAGCGTCCCTGCGCTGCAAGCAGAGAGCACCCCTGGATCCAGAGGACTAATTCTATGTGCCAGCGCGTTTTGAATGATCTCGACGACGGGGTCAATGAGCCTCTGTGGCTGAGAGGTGTAGTGCCGATTTCGTCGAACCAAGTGCCCGCTCCACCTTCGTGGGGGGACCAGAGTGCTTGGCGAATTCGAGATGTCGATGCCCCCACCCCCGGTCTCGGCCCAAGCTGGAGAGGTACCCCAGTCCTGGGCCCGACTTGGGGCTCGGAAGGCGTTCTCGGATGGCTCTGGCACGAGTTCGGCCCCCAGGTCGGTGCGTGTGGGTTGGGGAGTGTACCTCCAGCACCCTCCCTCTCTCTCTGCCTCAGGGCTCCTCCAATCCAGACCCCTCCCCAGGGTGGTATGGAGGCGTTGACGGCAAGCAGAGTGCTCCTGCTGCTGAGGTAGCTGCTATGTGGTGGTGCCTCCGCCTCACGGAGGGCGAGCTATATGCGTATACCGACTGTCAGTTTGTTTTTGAAGGATGGTACGGGGACCAATTGGAGCGGCCTTCGGGGGCCCAGAAACTCAGGTGGGAAAGGATCTCCCAGGCCGCCCGAGCCCGTCCCGACCACATCAGGTTGCACAAGTGTTGCTCTCATTGGGATGCTGCTTCCCACACGCGGCTCGGCCAAGGAGTTGAAATCTCGCGTGGGAATGAAGTTGCTGACGCCTTCGCCCAACTCGGGGCCCAAGAGGCTCATGCGTGGATAGCGGCCCAAATCCGTCACCTCAATCAAGGGGATGCGACTGCCGCGCTGGTGCACCAGCGACTGGCCGCTGTCTGCGCCGAGCTGACCGCCGAGGCGGTCGACCAGGACCGCCACGCGCGCGGGGCGCCCGAGGGGGAAGGCGAGGCGTCTAGGCGTGCTGTGGCCCTAGAGCAAATGTCTGGCCACAGGGCTGAACCTAAACGGTGTTTTTCGATTTCGTGTTGTTTTCGTTTTCTCTCGTTTTGTCTTCAGTCCGCCTTTAGTGCAAAACGAAATCGAAACGATAACGGCCCACGAAATCGCCGAAACACCGTTTAGGTCCACCCCTGTCTGGCCACAATATGAAACGTGTTGCCAATCGGGGGTGGGTCTGCTCGTTGTGCCGTTCGGGCCCTGGTCGGTTATCGCTGGTTGATTGGCCTGAGAAGTGCCGCTGCCAGGAGGATCTCACGCTCCGTATGCAGAGGGGTGCTGGAACCCTCGTCCTCGTACCACCCCGAGTTGTGAGCGAGATTCGGACGCCCACGCGAAGTGTCCATCCGACGCACACTTTGGCCATGAGGCATGGTCTGGTGTGGTGCTGGAGGTGTGCTCATGTCGGGAGTGTGGTCAGTGGTGAGCAATACCTGCGTAACTTGAGGAACGGTAAGCCCCCCAAGCCAGGGAAGCCCCTGGCCCATCCCCCCGCGTGCTGAGAATCTGGGGGTGCAAGGGGGCTTGACCGTGCAGAATTCGTTTCTAGAGAAGTCCCGTAAGTAAGCATACTGAGGGCCATCCGTACATAAAATCTGAGTTTGCCCAGCTGTGCCAACGGTGCTGTCCTGGGAACCTGCTGTAATCTCCCTGTAATCTCCTCCCCTCTCCTCCTCATCCTCCTCCTTCTTCTCCTCCTCCTCCTCCTGGGGAGACGAAGGACATCTTTGTTCGCTCGTGGATTGTTCAGACGCCTCGTTTCTGTGCATCTGGCTCGGCTGTCAACATTGAAGCACAGGTGGTAGTGGTAGAGTCGACAACCCTGCTGAGAGTTGAACGAGGCAGGAGAAGGCTTTCGCTGACAAAACTGCCTGGGCATACTTGTGCGAGGGAAGGCACCCTAAGCCGCTAAAGCAAGAGAAGGATTTCAAATTCCTCCTGTCACTTTGGCCCTCTTGAAGTAGGGTAGGTATCCGTAGAGTTTTTTACAAATCCCTCCTCGTGCTACCCATCCTTCTCTTCATCCTCATTATCCTGCTCATCCTCTCTCGTTGAAAGGGGGAAGAATAAAAAGGGGGAGGGGACGAGGGGTAGATAGTGGGAAGGGCTGGGCGGGAGGCAGTGGCAATGAACAGGGAGAGGGGTTAGACGAGGGGGAAAGGGAAGAGGGTGGGGGTCGACGGGGACGGGTATGGGGAGGAGGCTGGGACAAGGGGGGCGTGGAGCAGAGGAATGTGGAACTCCAGAGCGGGAGAAGGAGGAGGGACGGGCAAAAAAACGAAGAGGAGGGAAGAGAGAGATGCAGTGGTGGTGGTGGTGGTGGTGGGAGCAGGAGAAGAGAAACGGAACGGAGAAGGCACATCACACGTAGGGGGAGGGCTCATACTCCAAGCCTGAAGTACTCAGCTGCGCCATAATCTGGTCGAAGATCCTCGTGCCCCCGTGCAAGAGGCTGCCAGGCTGCGACACATTAAGCAGATCCAGTTTCGGGGAAGGGGCTGAAATTCTGGACGTCTCTCGGCGGGACAGAACCGAAGCTCTCGTCTTCGTCCTCCTCTACAGGCTCGGGAATACTTCGCATAACGCTACAGCGGCGCCCGAACAACAGCCGAATAACAAGTGCGTAATGTTGCACCGCAACATCATGCATGTTGATGCGGCCCAACTAAAGGACCTGCTGCAGCGGGACACCCTTGGATCATCCAATCCTTTAGCTGAATGCCCTGGGACGGGATGTCGCTGCCAGGGAGGAACACCGAGACCTCTTGAATATCTCTTGAATTCCCTCCTGAAGCTCCATCTGGCAAGGAGCTTCTATATCGGCGTGGGCACGCTGTCCGTGATACCCCAGCTGGGGGTGGCGGACAAGTCCAAAGGCTCCAGCATCTTCTGCACCATGTCGATCGTCACAGTGAAGCTGTCAAGAATGCCTGTTCGAAGTGCGCTGACACTGCAAGTTTCTCCCCACCTCCTCTTCCTCTCGATGCCCTCCTCTCCTCCCCCTCCTCGTCCCCCTCCACCCCCTCCCCCTCCTCCTGCTGCCCCGCTGATGATGGCACAGGAGCTGTACTGGCGCTTCCTCCCCCCCGCATCCTGGGCCGGTGCAGGGCACACGGAAGCATGGACGCCGTCATCGGAGCATGTCGACTCCACGGGACGCGCCTCGCCCCCCAGTGGGGTAAAGGTGCGTCGGGGTGCCGTCGCAGCGCGACCAGAGCGCCAGGTCAGCGGGTCGCCAGCGCTGCTGGAGGCTGGCGGGGCGGGCAAGCAAGCAGAGCGGCATCTTCGCCGACCTCTAGGGGAAAGAGAGCTATGCACATATACCGGTTCTGACCAGGCCCATCCTGAGCCCAGGATCGGTGCATATGCCCTCCTACCTTGGCCAGGAAGGCATGTATGTACCGATCCTGGGTCAAGGATGGGCCTTGCCAGGATCGGTGCGTGTGCATAGTTCTCTTCGCCCGAACATCGTCTGCCCAAGCGCTGAGCCCATTTCCAAGCTCCGAAGCGTCGGCGGCAACACGCGCGGTGCGTACGGCTGTTGCCACCGCCCGCGCGCCAGGCGCAAACGGCGGGTAGCCTCCTCCTCCTCCTCCTCGCAGTCACACTAGTCGATGTCTCCCATAGCTCGTTCAATGGGTGCGTCATCATCGCGCGCGTCGAGAGCTTGCGCCAGCACGTGGCCCGCCTCGTTTGAATATTCCCGCTCCTGGAAGCACCGCTGGATCGTGACATGGGCATCCTGTCGTGGTCCACTTCCCTAAGAAACCCCATTGGCAAATCGACTGTGATGGCCTTCCGTGATTGGACGTCGAGCTGGGTGCTCAGTTCCGTGACCGCAGCGTCGATTTCGCTGGGGATGCCATCTGAGGGCTCCGCGTCCACCTGGGCGTCCCCCTCACCCCCGAAGAGACAGCCCTCGAGTGTAACACCGAGGCCATGAGCCCTCTGCTGGCGCGTGGGCTCTGCACAGGCCCCGCGGGGCGCACGCCCCCAGTTCATCGAGGCCACCCACGAGATCGTGGAAGGCGAGGAGAAGGGCCCCCGTCGCCTCGAAGTCCTCAACCTTTTTTTTGTTTTTTCTTTTTATATATATATATATACATATATATATATATATACCCAGCTCCGGTAGCAAGACCGCCCCGCACATCCCCCTTTGGCTGGCAGTGTGACCGAAAACTCTCCGCTACCACATCCATGACACCTGGGGGCTTCACAGTCACGGCCCCAGGGAATGCCGTCATCACCCCTGCCGTTTCCAGACGCTCTACGGCCACGCCGAATGCCTGCCCCGAAAGCATATCTCGTCGCATTGGTGTGAAACCTTGGCGATCAATGCAGCAATGCCCCGCCCGCGCGAGCGTCTCCGCCCTCTGTTGCCTGTACCTTTGCCCCCCATCCTTCTCCTTTATCTTCCGCCTTGCAGGGCATAAAGACTTGCGAATCAACCTCCTCCACATCCGCTGAGATTTTTGTGACAACCACCATAGATGTTCAGCACTGTTGTTCATCGTCCACGTTCTGAAAATCTGCCCAGTCAAGGGCCCGGTACAATGGGAGGAGGCAGTCCTGGAGTCAGCGCGAAAGTCATAGGCGTCGTCAGCGGCACATGTTGACATCGTGGGATGCGCCTCGCTCCAAGGGGTGGAGCTGTGTTGAGGTCCTGTCGCAATGCGACTAGCACGCCACGTCGACGGGTCGCCGGCGTTCTTGGAGCCCTGTGGACTGAAAAATAGAGCGGTGTTTTAGCCAGCACCCTCTGCCCAGACGCTAGGCCCGTTTCCAAGTTCCGAAGTGCCGTTGGCGTACACGTGGTGAATACGACCGTTGCCACCTCGACCTCGTCCAAATACTGAACCACTATTCCCTTGAGAGCGCTCAGCGATGTGTCTGACGAACCGCTTGCGCGCGATTTGGACTTCGTGCTCCACCTGAATGCGCGGCATATGGTGGTTGAGTGGTGGTAGCACTTGCATAGCCCTCGGGGTGCCAAACCCTGGGGCTCGGAACAGCACTGCAATGTGGAATTGGGAACTCGGTATGTCAAATACAGCCGACTGTGCGTCGAGACGCGCCTTCTTGAAACTGGTGAGGGTTTCGTCGATGCGCTCGCTATTAGTCACATGGATGAATACCGGAGGTGCGCTGACGCTCATCCTCAAAATGCTTAAAACTCATGATCCGGATGAGGATGTTGTCGGTACAAAGATCGGCACCGGCACCTCTGATGTTCACGCCGAACTTACTGATGCCTGGCAGGATACGCATGACGATCTTGCGCGTAAAACCCCCTAGCCCTCGTTGGACGCTGCAGCTTGTCGCTGCGGGGTCATGCGAGCACCTCTGGGAACGAGCCAAGCGTTGACCTCACAGACAAATTCCTGAAACAGTGCGTTCCTGGCTGAGTCTTAGGATGTGGGTGTCTTATTGTCGTTGCCTCCATTGAGGTGCGAATATCCGATAGCGGACCCAATGCACAGCCACATGATCGCATTGATAACCAGCCCCTCAGGCGCGTTTCCGCCCGTTGTTTCTATCTTTATGGGTGCGGCCAAGCGTCGCGGTTGGAGGTTTAGCACGCTTCCGCGCGACATGTTCCCATGTTCGAGTCTTTGGGGCTTGGTGTCCAGTTCGCCTCCTGGAAAGAATACAAGCCTGGTAGATGCGAAGCAGTTCACCATCGTGGAAGTAAGCGGGTCCTCTCGTGTTGGCTCTTGCAGTTCGAGCTTGCCTTCAAGCTCATGGCAATAAAAGCGAATACAGCCACGGAGTCGCGGATGGAGCGAGACTCGTAATGGAAAGTGACAGCGGTAACGTGGATCGCACCTGAGAGTAGAATAAGACCACAGATTGGAGAGAGCCAGCCACACGAGAGTGTGGCCAGCTCCGATACCACCTCGAAAGCAGCGAGGTAACGTCACAAGGTAAATAGCACGCAATCTGATGTAATAGTAGTAGATGGGATGTAATGGGTGAGGAAAAGGATGGTTATCATTCCTCTCACGTAGCACCGACATTCGATCGGCAACAGAGGAGCGCGCTATCTGTCCCCCTGACGCCTCCCTTAAAGTCCGCTAGTTCGTTCACAACTGTGGCAGCGAAATGGAGGAGCAGATAGGGAAAAACATGTAAATGGAAGCGAGCGCGCAGGCTGGATGTCAAGACCAGCGGAACATATCGGGCGGGCGCCCGCATCCAGCCTCCTGCTCCTCCTGCTCCTCCTCCTCCTCCTCCTCCTGCTCCTCCTCCTCCTCCTCCTTCTCCTCCTCCTCCGCCGCCTCCTTGACACACTGTTACCCCTTCCGCCAGGCCACCCTCCCCCATCGTCCCAAGACCCCTGCAAGCCCCCGCATCCGCGCATTTCAAAACTGTGCGTCCGTTTCGAGTCTGCCTTGGATTGAATCGCCGAACGTCGTGATCCACGTCTGAAGCTGGTACAGGCCGGGCAGGATGATGTCCCAGAACTCGTAGAGCTTCTCGACGAGCTGGGAGGAGCCGCCCAAAATCCCAGCGCTCCCCAGGGAGATCGGCATCCAAAGGACACGAAGGCACACGGAGGTGCCTCCTCCCCCATCGGGGGGGGGCGGGGGCGAACGCCCTTCGGAATAAGGGACCCATGGCCCCGAGACGGCCCAAAAGGGGCCCCCAAGACGGCCACAAGTGGGCCCCCAAGAAGACCCCCAAGAGGGCCCACACACAGCCCAGGTGACCTCCAAGACGGTCCTGCAACGTCCCGAGACGACCAAGAGGTCCTTAAGGACGGAAAGCGTCAGACGGGCCAACAAGATAGACGGCCAAAGAGGGCCCCAAGAGGCTCGAAGAGAACCCCAAGAGGAGAGGCACCCGAGAGACCCACCAAGGGCCCCAAGAGGCCACCAAGAAGCCACCAAAGCCTCCGTTTCCTCCTCCTCCCTCCTCCTCCACCTCCTACTAATGACGGCCCTGGCGACATGCCGAAAGGCCACACTTGCGGACCAGTTTCATGAAGGGGGGGGTCGCCCATTTATTCCGCCCTGTGGGCTCGATGTGGCCAGCTCCCAGGCGAGCGGCAACTCGGAGCAAGGGCGACACCGGCCGTGTAGAAGCTCGAGGGCTGGGCTGAGGAAATTGCAAGACAATTAGCTGCCAGGAGACTCCCACGACGGCCAAAACGGGCGAATGACGGCCGATATCGGGGAGACGTAAGACCCGGGTACGGGGGACTCGGAAATCCCCGACGAGGTCGTCAAAAAAATGACGAGGCCGAGCCTGCAGCTTGACGAGGCCTCCCGCTGCAGACATCCCACGAAACTCCTCCTCGTCAAAATCCGAGGCGCGGTCGTCAAAAAACGATGGCGAACCCGAGTCCCGGCAAACCTGGGTCTTGCGCTCCCCCGACGATATTGCTCGAAGGCGAGAACATTCCAAAAAGCAAAGGCTTGAAAGATGTTCGTGTGCTGGGCTCTCCGGTGAGAAGAGCACACGGAACGGCCCGATGAGCCCCCAAGGGCCCCAAAGGGCGCCGCAAGAAAGCCCAGAACGGCCACAGGACGGCCACGAGACACCCAAGAGAGGCCCGAGACGCCCTCAGAGGAGCCCCAATGAGGCCCCAGACGGCCCAAGGGGGCCACGAGCAAGCCCAAGAGAGGCCGAGGTGTGCCCCAGGACGGCCCCGAGACGCGCCAAAACGCTTCCCAGACCCACCAAGAAACTCCAAGATGTCCCCAAGAAGCCCCCACTGAGGCCACCGGCGAGCCCAAGAAAGCCCCAACGCGCTGGGACCACCAAAGATCATCCTCCTCTTACTCCTCCCCCTACTCCTCCATCCTTGTCCGTATAAACAACTCCTCCCTGTCGCGACCCCAGACATGTCGGTAGGGCGGGCCAGACGTTTCGCCTGAGACTCCCTCATCATGGATGGCCTTGAAGCTCGAAATCACACCAGCACTCTGGGCGTAAGTGGTTTAACGAAGTTCGTCTTCTCTCTGCAAAAGCTTCCTCCTTCCCCTGCTCGGGGGAGGGGTTTATCAGTGTTCCTTACTATTATACACCCCCTCCCCCAGGCGACTGGCGTCCAACCAGGAACTATGAGGACACCATGCCGACCCGCCCCCACCATCCCTGTCAAAAAACAATACAAACCGCACTCTGCCTCCACATTTGGAGCATGCGCGGCCAATCCGATGCGCCCCCCCACACCAGCCCTGTCAAACAAATGCAAAGTACACTTTGGGGCAAAGTCTTGAGTCATGTTCGTGAGGACGGCGGGATATTCCCTTCCGCGTGCAGGGCTACCGTCCCTGACAAAAAACAATATAACATGCTCCTCGCGGCTAAATCTGAACCATGCGCGGCCATCCCGAGATCACTGTCAAATTGTTTTTGACAGGGACCGGGGGGGTGATGGCGCGTGGCCTGCTGTGCGCAGGCCCACCAGACACAACGATGGACATTAATTTTCGACAAGGATGACGGGGGCCGACAAGTTTCCCGATGTGTGCTGTCACGTGCGCGGGCGCACCTGACGCACTCTGCACGTGCCCCGAACATGGCGCACCTGGCGCAGCTGGAGTGTGCGGCACACCTGGCGCACTCGGAGCACGTGGCGCATCTGGCGCACCAGGCGTGCCTGGCTCGCTCGGGCCCCAGGGGTGCCTGGCGCGCGTGGCGCCCCTGGCACGCGTGGCGCACCTCGCCCAAGCGTCGCGCACCTGGGGTCGGATTTGGCTCCCCGTAGCTGAAAATCCAAAGACGACCGCTGAACATGCTCAGGCTCGGGTGTTATTCATGTGTTGGGAAGGCGGGTGGGAGTGAACCAGACGGCTTGCGTGCGGGTGTGTAGCTTGACCCCTCCCCCTAAACCCCCCTCCTGGGCCTGATAAGGGGAGGGCGCGGCTAGTTTGAGCGCCCAAGATGGCCCAGGATGGCTCCAAGAGGGCCTCAGAGACCCCGAGATGGCCTCCAAGATGGCTCAAGAGAGCTCAAAATGGCTCAAGATAGCCTCCGACATACCTCCAAGAGGCCCCAAGACAGCTCCAAGACGGTTCCAAGGGCCCTCCGAGCCCTCCAAGGACCCCCTCAAGAGGCCAAAATCATTCAAACACATAGGGAAAATCAATGTTACTTGCCGTCTCGATATTTCGCTTCCGAGATGGCCTCAAAGTAACCCCAAGGTGGCTGAAGAGAGCCCCAAGAGGGGCCCAAGAGGGCCCCAAGAGGGCCCCAAGAGCGCTCCAAGAGAGCCCCAAGAGAGCCCCAAGACGCCCTTGTTGAGCCTCCGGGGGGGAGGGCTGAATCCGTGACCCCTCCCTTTTGGAGCCACGGGGCCCAAGATCGGCCTAAGAGGCATCCAGGACGCCCACTTTGCAGGGTCTTTACAAGGTATTTGCAGGGCCCCCCCCTGCAAAGACCCTGCAAAGACCCTGCAACGAGGGGACCCCTCTTTGGGTGGTTATAGAGCCTTGAATCCCACGGCTCAAAAAAAATGATTCTACAAGTCCTTGATTCGGGCAGCTCGCCTGGCAATGGCTCCTACCAGTCCTGGACGCAACAAAAAATAATGTGCCCGATAATCCTTTAAGACGAAGAGACATGCAAGATAATTTCAAGACATCATCGCAGAAGAACCAAATAAAGCAAGGGCAGCAGGGGGAAGTGTGCTATACGATTTAAAAGTTGGTCCCACCGTTTCTGCGCCCACATACGCTTCCTGGCAATCGTTTCTGGATGGGCTGGTGGGGACACACAAAGCGTCAAGAACTTACAACAGTTTCACAACAGCTTCACAGATGGAGGGTGGGCCGTTTTCAATAGGGCCCTCCCCTTAGAACCGCGCACATGTGTCTTAAACGCTTGCACCAGCTCCACAGATGGAGGGTACGCCGTTTTCAAAATGCGGCGCTCGCCTTAGCGCCGCGCACTTTTGAATTGAGGAATTGCAACAATTTCGCAGACGATTCCCAGACTCCGCAAGAAACGCCACGAGTGGCTCGGCGGTGACTCCAAGGCGATTCTGGACGGCGCGAACAAGAGCTTCATGTTGCCCATGATAGAATGCCACGGATGCATATCGCTGCGCGCCGAGATGCGCGCTGCGTGTAACCTCCTCGCCCTGCCCCCTTCCCAACCACACGCCTCATTGTTAGGACGAAAACGATGTCGTCGTGATAGGATTGGCTCGGAGTACGTTCCAGGACTTCCAGGGTGCCTGGCAGCCCTCCTCTGGAGCCCCTGTGGAACATATGGGAATCTGGGAGGCCCTGGAAACCTTGGAAATTTGGGAGCGTCTCATGATCATGACCCTTTGCTCCTGTGGAATACGTACTGCGCGGAAGGCCAGGCACCGCGCCGATAGACTCTGGCGCATCGTCTGCGCTCACCTCGCTCAGAGATAGCGCTGGCGGCAGCAGCTTCCCTTCCAGGCATGCACAGCACTGGTCGAGTGGCCAACCTTTCGCATCGATGCGCGTGCAGCCCATGTCACGCGCATGGCGCATGACCACCAGAGCTCGATGCGCACCTATGCTATGCAAGGCTCTGTCCTCACCAAGTTCGCGCCAAACACTCGCGCACGGGAGGACCTGTCGATTACAGGTCCGTGTCAACGCAGAGAGCAAGGAGTGCAGCTCATCGTCTGCAAACATCTCGTTCATACCCAACTGCTGAGGACGTGCAAACTAAAACAGTCGCGCCTCTTGTTCACCTGACAACGCTTTGTCATCCGACTGTTAAACTTACAAAGCCACGACGCTACTCACAGGAGGGCGCGATGCCAGGGATACTCGCGCGGAAGCTGCCCGCCTAGCAGGTCCGTTTCGGAACGCACACACTCGGGAAACATCCGAGGCACGGTTCGCTTTTGGACCATCTCTTGACCACAACACCGAGACGAGCTCACTCGAACACGGAAACAGCTGCGCAATGCTCTGATTGAACTGGTCCTGGGATCACCCGTCCTTGTCCTCGCCCTCGCCGTCGTCTTCGTCCTCGCCCTCGAGCTCGACCTCGGCGTCGTCCTCGTCCTCGTGGTCGTCGCGGTCGTCGTCGTCGGCAGCGGCGGCGGCAGAGGCCCGCCGTGAATACCTCTCCGCGGGCTCAATGAGAAGACCCTCGCTCTACGGCCCTCTCTGCGACCCCGCAACGAGGGTCCAACCTCACGGGCTGTACATCTGCTTCCTCCAGAACAGTCTCCCTCCCTCCTCCCCTTCCCTCCTCCCCGTCCCCCCCCTCCTCTTCCTCCTCCTCCTCCTCCTCCTTCTCATCCTCCTCCTGCTTTTCCCTGCTCCTCCTTCTACTCTTTCTTTTTCCCCTCCCGCCCCTCCTACATGTCAGCCTCCTCGCCCTGAACTCCGAACAGAAAGTCGCGGATCTCATTGAGGTCGCTCATGTGAAAAGAAAAGCCCGCTCCTCTGCCTCGAGCGTGTATACCACCTGGGTGATCTGCGCCTGGGCTCGCATCGCTAACGTTCCATCTCTCATTCCTCCTTTCTCCCTCACAGCCATCCTGGGATCCGTGTCTCAACCGCTATACGTAAGACGCTGAATGGTCCAGCCCCCCAGAAGGATAATCCTCGCAGTATGGTAAGAGGGCTCAGAATCGGGAGCGGAATTCGAAAGTGACGCGCGATGCTTGCTGACAAAAACAGCATGCTCAGCTCAGCTGCGGTGCATTCGAATGGTAAATTTGATGACGCCGAGTGAGATTGCAGCAAGTCTTATGGTCCACGCGTGTCCCCAATTTACAACTTCTCATGTTACGACTACTCCGCCGCAGCATCGGCATCCACCTCCCTATCACATCACCGTCATCACCATCATCAGCACCATCACCATCATCAGCATCATCGTCGTTATCATCATCGTTTCATCCCCATCATCATAAGCAGCAGCGGAATCGTCATCGTCATCATCATCATCATCATCATCATCATCATCATCATCATCATCATCATCATCATCATCATCATCATCATTATCGTCATCATCATCCTCATCATCATGATATTCATCCATATATGTTCTGGCATACTTTTTCATCATTCTCATGACCTCCAGCATCTCAATCATCCTCATCACCACAACCCCCACCATCAGCATTACAAGCAACATCAATATCATCATGAGAACAGTGATAAAGATGATGGTCATGATCATTATCGTCATTGGCGTGGTCATCATGATCATAACCAACATCATGCACTGCATCGCCATCGCCATCGCCATCGTAGTATTCGTCTGCATCAGCATCATCCTCACACTTATCAATATCATCCATATCATGATCATCGTCGTTTTCGACGCCAACGGCAACACCGCCACCATCATCATCCGGATCAGGCCTGCTCATCACAGAGGTCCGCATCATTGTCCCCAGCACCGTCACCCTCAGCATCATCGCTCATCATACCCTCATCATCATCGTCGTCGTCATCATCAGCATTATCACCATCATCACCATCACCATCGTCACCATCATCAGCAGCATCAACATCAGCATCAGCACTCATTATCAGCATCATCATCATCATCATCATCATCATCATCATCATCATCATCATCGTCATCATCATCATCATCATCATCATCAGCAGCAGCAGCAGCAGCAGCATCATCATCATCATCATCATCATCATCATCATCATCATCATCATCATCATCATCATCATCATCATCATCATCATCATCATCATCTGCTTCATCCTCATCATCGTCAGTCATCAGCATCATCAAAGAGCACGTCAGGTTCATCGTCATCCTGATCGCAGATTGCTTAGTCTTCATCATCAGGTTTCATCGTTCCGCCCCCTGGCCCTTGGCACGTTGAGACGTCGAAAATCTTCTGAGGGACCCACCCGATAACTACCCAAGTTAATCTGCGGGGCTCCGCGCGAATCAGCAGCGCTCTGCCCTAAGGCGGGGGCCCGCCCGCGATTTCCTGAAAGATGCGAGTTGCCTCGAAGAGCACGCATGGGAAGCACCTCTCGGCACGCTTGCTCGCGTGCACTGGCCCTTTCTCCCGAGGTTCCCTGCACGCCCCGACGTCTCCCAGGCGCTCTCCACAGGCTCTCCAAAGCTGCAAACTGGCCCCCGGAGGCCGCCCACCAATCTGGCCCAACAATTACCTCAAGAGGCACCCAGAAGCCCTAAGAAGCGCCCAATAGGTCCCGATGGGCCTTCAAGAGACTCCAAGTCACACCCAAGACGCACGCTAGGAGGACCTCGGGATGCCAGAAGCATGGAAAGCCCGGAGATGCCCGGAGACGCCCAGAGAGGCCGGGAGAGGCCCGTAATTAGAACCCTGGAGAAACCTGGAGAACCCCAGAGAAAGCCCAGAGAAGCCACAAAGAAAACCGGAAAATAACAAAAGAAGCTTGGAGAAGCACGGAAAAGCCCGGAAAAGCGCGGAGAAGCACGGAGCCCAGAGAAGCCCAGAAAAGCCCGGAGAAACCCGGAGAAGCCCGACAGAACCCAAAAAAGCAAAGGGACGCCTGGATAAGCCGGAGAAGCCTAAAGAAGCCCAAAAAAGCCCGGAGAAGCCTGGAGAGGCCCGGAAAACCCTGGAGAAACCCGGAAAAGCCTTGAGCCCAGAGAAGCCCGAAGAAACCCAGAGAAACCCTGAGAAGCCCGGGGAAGCCCAGAGAAGCCCGGAGAAGCCCGGAGAAGCCCAGGGAAGCACGGAGACGCCCAGACGAGCCCGGAGAAGCCCATGAGAAGCCCAGAGAAGCCAGACAGGCCCGCAGAACCACACCATCAGCATTACAATCATCATCATCATCATCACCATCATCATCACCATCATCATCATCAGCATCATCATCATCATCATCATCACCATCATCATCATCATCAGCATCATCATCATCATCATCGTCACCATCATCATCACCGTCATCATCACCAATGTATCACCATGACCTTCATCACCATCATCATCATAATCATAATCATCACAACCATCATCACCGTTATCTTCGTCGTCATCATGCTCATCATCATTATCGTCATCAGCAACAGCATCCGCAGCAGCATCAGCATCATACGCAGCATCACAATCATCAGCACCAGCACCATCATCATCGTATTCATCATCACCAGCAGCATCACATCCAAGATCATCCTCATCGTTTTCGTAATCACAATCTTCCTCATCACGCTGATGTTCCTCCTGCCCCTCTTGTTTCTCCTGTTTATCCTCATCCTCCTCCTCCTCCTCCTCCTCCTCCTCCTCCTCCTCCTCCTCTTCCTTCTCCTCCTCATCCTCCTCTTCCTCTTGCTCCTCCTCCTCATCATCATCCTCCTCCTCTTGCTCCTCCTCCTCCTCCTCCTCCTCCTTTTCCTCCTCCTCCTCCTCCTCACCCTTTTCATTTTCGTATTCTTGCCTCCGCGGGTCGCACCACAGGCGCAGACCGGTGCAGTCGGGGCCGTTCGCAACCGGTCGAAGTCCCCCGGTGGACACCTAAAGCGTGCCGGGGGGGCGCGCTACGTCTAAGACGCAAGTGTAGCGGATCAGCGCGCGAGGGCGCTCGCGAGGGCGCTCGCGGGGGACGAACCTGGGGAAGGAGGGGAAGGGCAGGGCCAAGAGCGGGACGAAGCCGGAGCGAAGCAGGGACGAGGAGCGAGGAGCCAGCCAGCAGGGAAACAAAAAGAAAACGAAAGAAGAGGGAGGGCAAACAAGAAGGGGGTGAAGAAGAAGCGAAGAAACAGCGGAACCCGAACGAAAACGAAAGGGAAAACCGACCGGGGGGCAAGGGCAACCTTCCTCCTCCTCCTCTTCCTCCTCCTCCTCCTCCTCCTCCTTTTCCTCCTCCTCCTCCTCCTCCCCATCCACTTCCTTTTCCTCCTCCTCCTCCTCTCCTCCTCTTACTCCTGTTCCTCCTCCACTGCCTCCTCCTTTTCCTCCTCCTCTTCTTTTGATTATTATAAGTATGCTTAGTTTTATTGGTACCATGAGTAGCGTTAGCATTATTATGTTTCTTCTTGTTCGCAGTACTATTACAACTAATTGCATCATCAGTATTACTAATATTCATATCAGTACTCTTATTATTATCACTCGTATTACTATTATTAGTATGCTTGTCTTAGTCTTATGTGTTGATAATAATACTTTTATTTGTCTGTTCGATTTCTTACCCTCATGATTCGTACTGCTACCATCCGTATGATTAGTATGCGTACTAATACTTCTCTCACTAGTATGATTAATATTATGTGTTGTTCTTATTAGTTTACCATTATTATCCAAATTAGTCGTATTCTTTTAATCAAATTCAGTCCGCTTCATCGTAGTATTAGTCATGATATGACTATTCGTTTAACTCATAGTATTATTACCGTTACTTTTCTTATTCGTTTGATACGTATTATTATTATTATTATTAGTATTCGTCGTAGTCATCTTCTTTATCTCTTAAGTATTAGTAATAGTAGTTTTCGTGTTATTAGTATGTTTCTTCTTCGTATTATTATCGCTATCCTTCTTATTAATACACTTCCTCTGCATAATACTATTATTATTCGTTACATTCCGATTACTATAAAGCTTTCTTCTTATGTTTCATACGAGTACTCTGCGTGTTTAATATTATTCTTTTTCGTCAGTTTCTGCTTCATCATCATCCTCCTCTTCCGCCGCCCCTCCTCCTCCTCTTCCTCCTCCTCCTCCTCATCATCATCATTATCCTCCTCCTTTTCCTCATGTTCCTCCTTTTCCTCCTCCTCTTCCTCCTCCGCCTCCTTCTCTTACGATTTTTCTTAGCAGTCGTATTAGTAGTAATATTGTGTTTGCTGGTATGATTGATAAATACGGTTGCTATGTTTATTATGATTTTTCGTATTGCTAAGATTGTGCGTCTTCTTTTTAGTACGTGTGTTATTTTCTTCGTCGAAGTATTACTAATAAGTTTTCTTCGTAATCGCTCGATCATTATCATTCGTATTCTTAATATGTTTGGTTCCGCTCTTAATGATTATATTGTTCGTATTTGGCATATTACCAGTTTCGTACTATTGTAATCCGTATTGTCGTATCATCATTTTGGCATATTACTATTGCTCGGCTTTGGCAGCTTACTAAGCATATTCGTCGCTGTGTTCTTCTCATCCCTCGTCGTATCATTATTAATCGTGGTGGTAGTAGTATGAATATTCGTATCGGCATTCGCCTTCTTACTCCGTTTACTAATCTTAGTACTGCTGCTATTCGTAATGGCATGATCACTATTGTTATTAATCTTATCGGTATTATTAATTTTCGTCGTGGGATCCTTCTTCTCCTTAATATTATGGTGGTACCCCACTTCTAATTGGTATTAATAGTATTGTTCGTCTGCTTGTTTCTAATTAGCTGCATTCGTGTTGGCATTTTACGTGTCACTGATAATGTGGTTGTTGATATGATTGTTGTGTGTCGTATGTTATTTCGGAAAGTTACTCGTTTTATTGGTTCGATTCCTCTTCATGCATTAGTATGATTCGTTTATTTCATTATTCCTCCTCCTCCTCCCCCTCCTCCTCCTCCTCCTCCTCCTCCTCTTCGTCCTCCTCCTCCTCATCATCATCCTCCTCCTCTTGCTCCTCCTCCTCCTCCTCCTCCTCCTCCTCCTCCTCCTCCTCCTCCCCCTCCTCCTCCTCCTCCTCCTCCTCTCCTCCTCCCCTTCTGCCTCCTCCTCCTCCTCCTCCTCCTCCTCCTCCTCCTCCTCCTCCCCCCCCCCGTCTGCCTCATCCCCCTCATGTTCTTCACACCCCGTCTGCCTTAACCTTCCTCATCCGTCTCCTCCCCCCCCGTCCCATTTCCCATCCTCATGAGATCGCGGCCTTGATTTGATGACTGATCTCGTCGACGTTGTCCACTGTGACGTTCTCGGTGATACCCATGTCATTCAAAAGGGCTGAAATGTCCGTGATGTCGTTTTCGAGATCGGTAATGTCGATGCCGCGGATGCGGCTCCCCTGCTGCGCGAGCGAGGGCCCCGCCACCCGTTGGAGCGTCCTCTGTACCTCCTCCGGGAGGAGGCACGGCCCGTTGGACTGGCAGTTGTCGAGTTGGCGCAGACAGAGGGAGGATGGGAATCAGGAGGGGAGGAGAGAAAGGGGAGGGGAGGGGAACAGGGAAAGAGAGGAGACGAAAGCGGAGGAGACGAGAAGAGAAGAGAGGAGAGGAGAGAACGGGGGAGGAGAGGAGAGGAAGGGAGAGGAGAGGGGTGGACAGGAGAGGAGAGGAGAGGAGAGGAGAAGAGAAAAGCGCAGAGGAGAGGGAAGAGGAAAGGAGAGGAGGCGAAGAGGATAAGGGAGAAGAGAGGGAGAGGAGATGAGAGGGAGGAAAGAAAAAGAGAGGAAGAAGAGAGGAGAAGGGAGGAAAAGAAAGGAGATGACGGAAAGGATAGGACGGCGAGGGAAGGAGGAAGAGGGGGGAGAGAGAGGGCGCACCACTTCGGACAGTGTCACTGTCTGGGCCCCTGCGCCACACGTGCTATGTCTTCGAGGCTGTCCACTGAGGTTCTCGGTCTCGGGGGGGGGCGTCCTAGGAGGCGCGGCCGCCGGGTGGCCTCCCCCTCCCTCCTCTCCTCGCGACCTGTCGTCCACTGCCTCGCCCTCCCCCTCATCCTCCTCACCCCCCCCGCCGGATTTCCCTCTCCCTCCTCACTCTCGGCTCGAGTAAATTCGGGCACAGGCGCTGCCGCAAACTCGAAACGCCCAGTACTTCCGTTGAACGCATCGCGAGACTGGACACACGCCACTCTGGCGCGAAACTGATACGAGCCACCTCCCCTCAACTCTGCGCGCACAGGGGCTCCAAACGGCCCACGCCGTGCGCCCTCTGCACCACCGCAGCTCAGGCCACCGGGCAAGGGCCGCCCAATGGCTACCTTGACAGATCGACTGGATACCAACCTCGGTCGAAAAGACGCCCCCGTAGCCGCCGCACTCCAGAGCAGCGCAGCGGCGGCATCGACCGAGCAGTCGCTGCGTACAACGAACTGGCCCACAAGAATCACAACGACCTCGACATGTCCGCGACCAGCGCAAGCTCAAGGGCGAACTGATGAAATCGTGCTGAAAATTACAATATCAGCTACACCATGCTGAATTATTCCCTGACGCGCAAGACGGGTTCCAGCCGCGACTCGCCAGGGTCCAACGCTCCTGCCAACGCCCACCAGGGCAACGGCACCGCCCCAACCATCTGCGTGGACGCACAGAACAAAGATGCCCCTGTCGCCCCCGGCCCAAACAGGGTGGGGGGCGGGACATCATACACCAGAAGCATATCACTCCACTCGCTAGAAGAGGGCAACCGCCTCCTGCAACAGATTCGTCGGCAGGACAAACCCCTCGCACTAGCCGTCCTGCGGCGCATCAACGCTGACTACCCAGGGCATGAAGTCCTGATCCCTGCTCTCCGACAGGCGGCAAAGGCTACCAAGCCCACGCCGGGCCATAGAAATTGAACCATCTACCACTTGGACCGAACCAAGGTCCACTGACGTCGCGCAGTGCGGTCCAGCTGACGGCCCAGCATGGAGCAACGGCACCACATGTGAATCTGACTTTATCGCGGCCACGCCAGCGCTGGAGGACCTCTTCACCGCCCGCTTCTCCCGCACCGCCCCATCGCAAAAGACATCACGGCCAAGCGCACCCCCTACTACCGCGCCGCACACATCCAAAAGACACTCAAGCTCCTGGGCCGGCACGGAAGCGCAAACGCAGACCCGCGACGCGACCACCTTTGGCATTTAACCGGCTGATACTCTTATGTCGGGCGTGTCCCCCTACAGGGGGATTTTCGACGAACAATAAAAAATACCCCAAAAATACCCCAAGAAGGTCAGAAAATACTCAAAAAATAGTCCCCTGACTATTTTTTGACTATTTTTTGATTATTTTTGGGGTATCTGTTTTATTCTTCGTCGAAAATCCCCCTGTAGGGGGACAGGCCCGACTTAATGATACTCCCATGGTCCTCCCCACCTCTGGTCAGGGCGGCATTCAGTTCGACGCCAGCTTCCACGGCGCCGAGGGACCACCGCCCAGCGATTACATCGCGGCAGGTCGCCCAGACGGCCACCAGAACGCACTCCAAGAAGCGCGCTCGACCTCGCACAGGCAGAATGCTTACGGCGCCGCCTGCGCGGCCAGGAGAGCGGGCATCCGCGTCCAACCTGACCCCAAATTAGGTCAGACACGCCGCGATCGAGCTCAGAGGCACCGGTACCGCACTCGCTAACACCAGCACCGAATCCCGCACATCGGCCCGCAGAGTGCCGCGATAACACAAATCACCATGGCCCTCACAGCCACTGAATGGCACTGTAAAGTGCAACGCACAGGATGGGCCACAGCTACCAGAGGTGATTTTGCTATCGTCAAAACGGCCGCGCCCCCGCCAAACACCACGGCACATGGCCAAGACCCACCATCCCTTAGACTACTGTCCATACCGAGCCCCCCACCAAGAGCCCCCTCAGAAAGGGCCATCCAGAACGATCGCCTCACTAGGGATCACCGCTTCGGAAGGGCCCACGGCGGGGATGCCACCAGGTGCACCAGGCGCCTCGCCATCGCTACAAGACTGACAGGCCACCAGGCCGCACCTGACGCCACCGCCGAAGCAACAAAAAGCAGCGGCGCCCCCAAGCACCCCGCCGCACAGGAAGAAGCAGCGCGGCAACAGTGCCATGAGGACAAACCAGCGCTTCAGCAGCGCAACCAGACAGGCCACGGAACCTACAACGAGAGAGAGCCAAAGGAGAGCCCGGAACAGGCACCACTAGCCTTGCGCGAAGCTGAGGACTGCAACATGGCACAAGAGGACATGAAATATGAGGACACCAGTGCCCCGCCGACGTCGCCCAAAGGACGACACAAGGAAGACTCAGATGAAGAGTTGCTGACCATGCCAGGCGTCCAAAGGATCTGTCACCAAGCCGACGCGAGGCTTCGTGGCCTGGAACTGACTAACAGCAGCTAGCCGACACTGTCAGGCGCCGTGTAACCAGCGTCAAGCGCGGCCACCAGCCAAGCCACCCTGGCCCCGCAACGCCACCAGCTTAAGCAAGGGACTTCCTCAGTGTAACTTGAACAGACCAGCCTCAACACGGACCGAAGGGCCTACGTGTCCCAAATGCACCCGTTGGTCACGCTGGCCCAAGCCCAGACGACCCAGCCACCCCTGAGTCCCATCCACCAGCCACCAACCACCGTGGAGGAAGGGGCCGAGCGGCAGCCAGTCGGAGGGGAAGAGCGGGGACGCGACCCGACGGGCACGCCACCGAACCGATCGCGGCCCGAACCACCGCAGGGGCCTTACTGAAGGGGCCTCGATGGGCCCCTCTCACTCCCATCGAAGGAACACTCGCAGAAGAATTTCGGAGACGCCTTGCACGCCGCTGAAGGAGCAGAAGGGTCGGGCCTGTCATAGAACTGGTGACGCCGCAAGCTCCATGTCTCTAGTGTGCATCATGGTCAAAGGATTTTTGGCGCGTCTAGCTTGCACCTGCTCGCATCTCACCGCCACCCGGCAAGGTCTCCGCAGCATTTGGCTCAGCGACGCCTGCCCTGCCAGCCGCGCACTAGCGGGCACCGCCTTTCGGTTGGCGTCATCATGTGCCTCGGTCACGTCAAAAGTCTTCGCCCACGCCCAGGCCATCTTCTGCGGCACGCTTCTAAGCGACTTCGGGATCGGGGCAACCAACGACCTCCCCGACGACCCTGGCCATCGAGCAAACCACGGAAAGTGATGCGACTTGTCTTCCGCCAGCGCTGACGACACGCAATACCAAGCTGCTACTTCTGCTACGCCCAAGAATCAGGCTAACGCGACAAGCAGTCGCAACAACAAGTGCCACGCAGGGCGCCGCTACCCTATCGAAGCCACGGGAAGCGTTGGCGGCACATAAACACATGCACTATCGCGGCCAGCCCGGCAGCGCAACCACGACGACACGGGATGCCGACCAGACGCTGAGACGACAAAGAACCCACGCTAATGACAATGGGCCCCTGGGCAGCACCGCGACAGCCAAGCGACACAACGTGCACGTCCCCTGCGCGTCGACGGGACGTCACGCACACGGGCCATCAGCACCCCACTCGCCGGCGACGTTCCCGAACGGCACGACGACAAGGGCGCCCGGAGACACCGATCCCGGCCGCCCCCAGGCCGGGCGCCCTCTGGCGAGGACGAGCGGGACAGCGGGGCAAAACGACACCGGCCCCGAAGCCCACGAGGCAGACCACACGGACAGCGACGACCCCGCCCAAGACCCCGAAAGGGGCCGCAGGCACGGCCGAAGGCCGAGTCGAAGACCCAGACGACGGGCGAGGCTTCACGCAGGCAAATAAGGCACGGGAGCTCCACACCTGCCGGAACTGCACGAAATCGAGACTGGCGAGCCGCCAGCGCCAAGCTATCCTCGACCGCATCCAAGGCCGAGGCCCAGCCGAGATACGGCCACCGCGGGACGAGGAATTGTAGGCTTTCGACGAGTTGGACGAAACAGCGCATCGCACGTCTGAAAGGAGACACGCGGCATCCAAAGTACGCCCCGCTGCTGAGAGCCACGCGCAACGACGGCGCGCCTCTGGAACGCGGGCGCCACAGAGAAGCTCACGACCTCTGTCTCACTGCGCGGATAGCACACACCTGGCCAAGGCTTTCAAGCGCAGGGCCTTCAGCGGATTGCTTACCTCGTCGCCTACGTCTGGAACTTCCACGGCGAGGCTGCAGCGGCGGCGCACCAGCAGACGCAGCAGTCCACCCGACAACACGCAGCAACAACGCAGCCGCTCCGGGGCGCGGAGCTCAGCAGCTGGGCACCCACCGGCCCTCGCACAACACGCGCCCGCCGCCACCCCCCCGCCAGGCGCCCCGCCGAATGCAAGCAGGCCGCCCCCACCAACAGCGGCGAGGGCGGCAGCTGACATCCGGGCGCCCCAGGCCCCACCGGGGGAAGCGTCGCGCGACGATCATCCCGGCGAAGGGCCCAACCACGCGCGGACGCGAGTGCCGCGAGGCAGTTGGGCGAAAGAGGGGCGGCTCCCTCTGGGGCCACGAAGCGCGCGAGGGGCGCGCCGAATCGGACGCGGGTACGCCATGTGGCTACGAAACGCGCGAGGGGCGTGCCGAGACTGGCGCGGCGGCGCCATGCTGACCCTACCACTGGGGCCTTCGCTGGAGCTCCCCATGGGGCCACGACACGCGTGAGGGGTGTGCCGAAATAGATGGTGGCACCATGCGGACCATGCCGCTGGCCCTGCGGACCCTGCCACTGGCGCTGTCGGTGGAGCCCCCGCATGGGGCAACGAAGCGCATGGGGGAAGCCGAAATCACTGCGGCGACGCC
>CAUYUJ010003385.1:18373-35873 GCA_963575745.1 Prorocentrum cordatum | reverse complement strand
TCCACCCCCCCGAAATGATTGCCGCCATCGGCCCGGAATCAAAAAAAAGGCTTCAATCGCGTCCGCGCCCACGACAATTATGAGCGACGAGCGACAAGCCATTAACAACGACGACGACGACGACGACGACGACGACGACGACGACGACGACGACGACGACTGCGGACGAGACTCTTATGCGGATTCCTGCGCGGACGCCTCCGCGGATCCCCAAGGCGCACGGGGCGGCAGTTCCCGGAGCGCACGGGGGGGGGTGATCGTGACGTCATACGGGGAAGGGCCCTGGGACAGACAAATAAATACACACAAATAAAAGGATCCCCCATATTCTCCCATATTTTCTGGGTTTCTGTCTTCCCCCCCACTGCCCATATTTTCCCATATTTCCTGGGAAATCGACGATTAATTGTGTCTGTGTGTTTCTTTTCCTCCTAACTGACGCCCGCCATGCCCCAAGCAAAACAGGATCCAACCAGCGCCTGCCCTCCCGGCGCGGACAATGCGCGGGGAAGTTTTCTTTCGAGGCCAAAACACGGAATGTCCTCTGCCAGCGGAATCTAACGGCCCCCAGACGGACCACTTGAACCCCGAGGCCACTGCCGACGCCAAAGCGCGACGGGCCGTCGCCGGGCTTCCGCGCATCGGACGACTCCCCGAAAGCACCCAAGCCAGAGCTCGATCAGTTAGATCCCTCGCCGCCAGCACGCGCACCACTGGCGCCGACACCCTAGCGCCCAGCTGGAGAGGAGAAACGTTTGCAACAACACGGCGCTGGCCGCCATTAGGCCCACCAGAAAATCCTGGATTTCGCATGAAGCCCCCCGCGAGTCGACGCTCTCGTTGTTCGTGGGCGCGCCATCGAACATAGCGCCGTCACTTGAAGATGCGCAACGAGACTCCAGCTTCAACGCCAAAGCCGAAGAGCTTCGCGATCTTGCGCAATCCTTCTAAGGAGGAGGCCCCGCGAGTAGGAGTTTGGGAAACCATCGCACAACTCGGATGGAGTTGGCCAGCGTGTGGCACGATGTCCAATGCTCGGAGCACTCGCGTACCACGGCTCAACCTGCTACCGAGGTTCTTCACAAGCACGCTTCGCGCGTCACAAATATGGCCACTCCTGCGGCACATTCCTATCACAGGACACGAAAGAGCGCCGTCGTTGCGGCCAAGCCGGGTCTTTACTGGTTTGCCGCACGTGGCTTATCATAACAAAAGGCAAAGCCAAATCCACCACTTGGCAACTCGGCCTCGTCTGCAACTACCTGCGCGGGGGTGATCGCTCCATCTTCGCCGCGCAGATGGTACAACCACGAAGAATACCATCCTGAGGGCACCGTATGGACATGCCCGCGATGGAATCCAAGAGGACCACTCTGAAAACGATGGTCACCAAACAGCAATGGAGAGACCTGCCGCCGCACACAAGGCACTGTGGCCTTCCCGAAGAAGACCCCCAGCCCCTTGATCTCCAAGCTGCCATCGCAGAGGATGCACTCCCACAGCCCATCCCGCGGCCGTCACCAGAGGCCCCAAGGATGAATCCTACGAGGAGTACAATGACGACGCCAAGGCCCGATGGGCACATGCAGCCACAGACACGGCTGCTTGCACCAGGCCCACCTGCTCCTCGCCAGGGCTGGTTTCGGAGTTTAGTACGGCCATAGTCAGCAGCTAAACACTTCAGCTCGCGTGCACGAGCTGATTCCGTCCGCTCCGCGGGCTGAGACTCGCTATTACCCAACTGCTCGCCACTGCTGAAAAATCCGCTCCCATGTTCGTCGACTATGCAGCTGGTGTACACGGATCCGAGAACCTCCTCAGCGGTAAACCACAACAACGCGCTGGTGCCCAGACCGACCTCCGGCGAAAGAGCCACCGTGTCCTCCAAGCCAAAAACGGACATGTTCATAGACCACAAGGTACGAAACCACCTGGGTGAACAAGGCGTCAGCGAGGTACGCATCACTTCGATCGCGACGGCGTTCAACCTTCAGCGTTGATGACCTTGCCACGGCCGGCGCGCGCATGCGCAGCGCACCACAGAAGCCTCGCCGACGCGGCCGAATGGCGACATCAACAAGTCGCGGCCGTCCTCCACAGCACAGCGATCGCCGATTGCGACCGGCGTCGCCAGATTCTTCCCCTAGCAGGCCGAAGAGCGGGTGACCCAAAGGATGAACTCGGCAAGGAGAGGCCCAACCCTCTCACCACTGGCCAAAGCGGCCAGGAGCCACCAAGCTCACCACGCGACCCCATTCATCCCGACGGCCATCCAGGGCCTGAAGCCTTTGATCACCTCGGTGAGACCGACCTGCCCGACGACTTTGACGGCGAGGTGCAAGACCCGCTCGGGCTGGGCGCCTCCCTGAACGACGAACTGGAACTGGAACTGGAGCGGCGTGCGCAGTGTCGCGCCGTGTGCGGGCTGCCGCGGGACTTCTCGCATTATCGCACGCGCCTTCTCGCATTCTTGAACCCGCCCTCTCGCCTTCTCGCAGTTCCGCAAGCACCTAGACGGAGACAGCAATTACCCCCCTCCTCCCAAGGTCACGACAGAGACGACCACAGCGACCACGACGATCACCACGACGCGTGCCAACCAAGACTCTCCAACCGGCAGGTGCAAGCCGCCCACGGTCAACAGGATCACTCCGCCACTATCCATCCCCTTCACTAGCAGGCCACCTCCCCCTCCAACCAGGGCACGGGGAGCAGCGAGCTGCCAGCGACCAACGACGGTACAACGCCTGGTTTGCATTGATTGTTTTCCTTGTCCTCTTCTTCCTCCCTTCCCTCTCATATTTCTCCTTCTCCTCCCTTTTTCTAATCCTGGTCTGTCCTGGCACGTCACAGACTGTTGGAGTTGGCCCCGAAGTTCTTGGAGTTGTGCCGAGTTGGTTCCCAGAATCGTTGTCATCATTCCCGACACCTATCTTCTCTCCGAGCCATCCCACTCCACTTCTCCACCACGCGCACACACACACACACACACACACACACACACGCATAGCCACCTTCCGCATAACCCTCCCCCTCCTCTTCCTCCTCCTCCTCCTCCTCCTCTTCCTCCTCATCCTCCTCATCGTCGTCATCGTCGCCATCATCATCATCATCATCATCATCATCATCATCATCATCATCATCATCATCATCATCATCATCATCATCATCATCATCACCATCATCACCATCATCACCATCATCATCATCATCACCATCATCAGCATCATCATCAGCATCATCATCAGCAGCATCATCATCAGCAGCATCAGCATCAGCATCAGCATCAGCATCATCATCATCATCATCATCATAATCATCGTCATGACCGTCATCATGATCATCATCATCATCATCATCATCATCATCATCATCATCACCATCACCATCAGCATCATAAGCATCATCATCAGAATAATCCTCATCATCATCACAATCATCATCATCATCATCATCACCATCATCATCATCACGACCATCATCATCAGCAGCAGCAGAAGCATCGTCAACATCATCATCAGCATCAGCAGCAGCAGCATCAGCATCATCCTCATCATCATCATCGTCATCATCATTCATAATCCTCATCCTCATCATCATCATCATCATCATCAGCATGATCATGAGCACTAGCAGCAGCAGCAGCAGCAGCAGCAGCATCATCATCATCATCATCATCATCATCATCATCATCATCATCATCATCATCATCATCATCATCCCCCTACTCCTTCTCTGGCCTCTCCTCCGCCTCACTTCCTTCCCCTCCCCCTCCACCCACCAACCCACCCACCCACCCCGAAGAAACCACTCACCCGCTCACCTTCCCCCCCTCCTCCTCATCCTCCCTCTCATCTCGACTCGGCGTGGCATGACGCGACGCGACCTAGCACGGCTTAGAAAAAGGTGGCACGGTTTGACATGCCGTGGTTTGACCTGCCGTGGTTGCAGCACCCAGCAAGGCTTGAGGGGTTGCCATGGGTGTCCCTGGCCCAGGGTGCCCCGGCTCTTCGCTGCACTTCGGAGCCCCATGGGGCCCCTGTGGGCCTCGTGAGAGGCTCTCTGGGTGCCATAAAGAGCCTCCCTGAATATCCTGGGGGCATCTTGCTTGGACGCCCGAAATGGGTACGGAAAGAATGGGTACAATGCCCAACAACAAATGTTGTCCCAAACCAACAGCGGCCGCTGTTGGGCAGCCGGCCTTCTGTCTCGAGTGGACACAGGCCGCGGCGGCGCGGACAGCGAGTCCTGTCCAAAATGAACAGGAACTGCTGTTGGGCACTGTTCCCATTCTTTCCGTGCCCATCTCGTTCGTGCAGACCTTGGGCCAGGGGCACCTCCAGCAACACCCGGCCAGGCCAGGGCGCCGAAAGCTCGGCAGGGCCGCGCCACGGCCCCCTCCGGGGCGGCGTCGGCCCGCGGGGGTGGCGGAGGCGAGCGCGCCCCCCGGGGCTCGACACTGAGGAGCAGCAGCACGGAGGAGGCGCGGCAGCACGGAGGAGCCGGGCGGGTGGCGCAGGAGGGGAGGCGGATGACGGCAGGCGGGCCGCGCTGGGCGGGGAGCACGGAAGGGGAGGGGGGGGAGGGGGAGGGAGCAGGACGAGGAGCGCTGGGAGCGGGGCCGGGATGCGGAGGGGAGGGCGGGGGAGGAGGAGGAGGAATCGCACGGCTCCTGTGACGGACGTGTTGTTGTCACCCAGGCTCCTGCGGCAGCTTCTCCAGGGAGAGGTGGGGCGAGACCCTGGCGGCCTGCCGCGCCAGCGCCGCGGGGACGCCCCCGACGAGATCCTGGCGCACACGTCTTGGGGAGAAGGGGGAGCAAGGGAGGGGAAGAGGAGAAGGAGGAGAAGGACCAGTGTAAACCTAAGACGCACCAAAGAGGTTGGAATACACCTTCGCTCCAAGTTCCCTCCTCATGGACCCTTACGAGGGTTCATTTCCACTGAAAGAATTGCCCTGTTGGCGGACAACCGTACAAAAAGCCGGAAGCGTGTCAAACCACCACTTTCAGAATTTCCACGCCACGAATCAACCTGATTGTAAGGTCTTGGCGTTCCTGAATCCTGCAGGACCACCATTCCTGGGACTTCAACACCGCGAATCTACATAATTGTTACGCGCTGACATTAATGAACAGGTCGAAAGCACAATTTCTGGTACATTGACTACAAAAATACATGAAACGATTGCGAACTTTGGAAACGAGTGTGCGCGGCGCTGGGAGAAAACCACATTTTGAAAACCGCCCACCCTCAATCCGTGAAACTCATCTACAAATTGTAAACGAATGTGCGCGGCGCCTACAACGAATGTGAGAAGGGAAAAAACACATGTTGAAAAACGCCAACCGTACATCCGTGGAGCACTTTCAAAGAGTAAAAACGAACGCACGCGGCGCTGAGGCGAGAGCCACATGTTGAAAACGAACCGCCCTCAATCCGTGAAACCCTTGCAAAGATTCGAAACGAACGTGAGCGGCGCTGAGGCGAGGGCACATTTTGAAAACCACCCGTCCTCAATCCGCGAAGCTCTTGCAAGCTGTTACAACGAACGCACGCGGCGCTAGGGCGAGAACCACATTTTGAAAACCGCCCGCCCTCAATCCGTGACGCCCTTGCAAACTGTTAAAACGAATGCGCGCGACACTAAGGCGAAAGCCACAAGTTGAAAATGAACCGCCCTCAACCTGTGAAACTTTTTCGCAAGCTAAAACGAATGTGCGCGGCGCCTAATGCGAGAGCCACATTTTGAAAACCACCCGCCCTCAATCCCTGAAACGACTCCACAAGTTTAAAACGAATGCGCGCGGCGCTAAAGCGAGAGCCACATGTTGAAAACCATCCGCCCTAAATCCGTAAAGCTCCCGCAAACTGTAAAACAAACGTGCACGGCGCGAATGCGAGAACTACATGTTGAAAACCGCCCGCCCTCAAACCGGTGAAGCTTTTGTAAATTGTTACAACGAATGTGCGCGGCACGAAGGCCATGTTGAAAGCCGCCATCCGTAAACTTGTGGCCCTCTTGCAATTTTTAAGAACGAATGCGCGCGACGCTCAAGCGAGAACAACATTTTGAAAACCACCCGCACTCAATCCGTGAAACCCTGGCAAACTTTTGAAACGAACATGCGCGGCGCTGAAGCGAGGGCCACATGTTGAAAATCATCCGCCCTCAATCCGTGAAAGTTTTGCAAGCTGTAAAACAAACGCACGCGGCGCTGAGGCGAGAACCACATTTTGAAAACCACCCGCCCTCAACCCGTGAACCTCTTGCAAGCTGTTTCAACGAATGCGCGCAGCACTCAGGCGAGCGCCACAAATTGACAACCGCCCGCCCTCAAACCATGAAACGCCTGCACGGCGTAAGGAATGTGCGCGGCGCTACGGCGACAGCCACATGTTCAAAACCATCCACCCTCAATCCGCGAAGCTCCTGCACAGTTTCAAAACGAATGCACGCGGCGTTGGGGCGAGAACCAAAGTTGAAAACCACCCGCCCTAGAGCCGTTGAACTCGTGCAAACTGTTAAAACGAATGCGCGCGGCGCTTAGGCGACCGCCACATGTTGAAAACCACCCGCCCTCAATCCTTTGGGAAGCTTTTGAAACGAACGTGCGCGGCGCTGAGGCGAAAGCCGCATGTTTGAAACAAACCACGGTCAATCCGTGACGCTCTTGCGAGATGGTAAGACGAATGTGCGCGGCGCTGAAGCGGCAGCCACATGTTGACAACCACGCGCCCTCGATCCGTCAAACCCCTGCACAATGTTAAAACCAATGCGCGCGGCGCTAAAGCGAGAGCCACATTTTGAAAACAGCACGCCCTCAGTCCGTGAACCTCTTGCAAACTGCTTCACCGATTGCGCGCGGCACTCAAGCAAGCGCCACAAATTGACAACCGCCCGCCCTCAAACCGTGAAACGCTTGCACGGTTTAAGGAATGCACGGTTTAAGGAATGCTCGCGGCGCTACGGCGACAGCCACACGTTCAAAACCAACCACCCTCAATCCGCAAAGCTCCTGCAATTTAATGCGGCGCTAGCGCGAGGGCCACGGTCTGAAAACCACCCGCCCTAGAGCCGTTAAACTCTGGCAAACTGTTGCAAAAACTGCGCGCGGCACTTAGGCGACCGCCACATTTTGAAAACCGCCCGCCCTCAATCCATGAAGCTGGCGAACGTTTGAAAAGAACGTGCTCGGCGCTGAGGCGAAAACCACATTTCGAAAACCAACCACGGTCAATCCGTGAAGCTCTTGCTAGATGTTAAAACGAATGTGCGCGGCGCTAAAGCGCCGATTGCATGTTGACAACCACGCGCCCTCGACCCGTCAAACCCCTGCACGCTTTTAAAAAGAATGCGCGCGAGGTTAAGGCGAAGGCCATATTTTGAAAACCGCACGCCCTCAACCCGTACAGATCTTGCAAATTGCTAGAACGAATGCGCGCGGCACTAATGCGAGAACCACACGTTGAAAACCGCCCGCCCTCAATCCGTGAAACTCTTGCACACTTTTAAGACGAATGCGCACGGCGATGCGGCGAGAGCCACATGTTGAAAACCACCCGCCAACAGTCCATGAAACTCTTGCACCCTGGTACAACGAATGTTCGCAGCGCTGAAGCCAAAGCCTCAGGTTGGAAACCGCCCGCCCTCACTCCGTGAACATATTGCAACCTTACCAGACGACTGCACGCAGTGCTAAGGCGAGAACCACATGTTCAAAAAACCGCCCGCCTTCAATCCGTGAAACTCTTGCAAGCTTGTTAGACGAGTGCACGCGGCGCTGACGCGAGAGCCACATGTTGGAAACCACCCGCCCTCCGCCTGGAAACTGTTGTCGAGTTCAAAGCCTCAGCGTGATCAGTGGTGAAGACGTTCGAAGCGAACGCCAAGATGAGGAGGAGGAGGAGGAGGAGGAGGAGGAGGAGGAGGAGGAGGGGAGGAGAGGAGGAGGATGATGGAGGAGGCGGAGGAGAACGAGCGAGGAGGAACGAGAGCCCGCGCTCATTATTGGAGGCAAAGGCCCGCAGCTCGAAGCTCGAAGAAGGAGTGAGGAAGGAGGAGAGGAGGGGGAGGAGGGGGGTAGAGAGGAGGGGGGGGGGGAGGAGGGGGGAGTTGAGGCGGATAGAGAGGAGGCGGAGAGAACGAGCGAGGAGAAAGAGGAGAAGGAGGAGGGAGGCAAAGGCCCGCAGCTCGAAGCTCGAAGAAGGAGGGAGGAGGAGGGGGGAGGAGAGGGGGAGGAGGGGGAGGAGGTGGAGGAGGAGGAGGAGAGGATGAAGGATGAAGATGGGAGGAGGAGGGGAGGAGTGAGGATGAGGAGGAGGAGGGAGAACGAGCGAGGAGGAACGACGGCCGCGCTCATTATTGAAGACAAAGGTCCGCAGCTCGAGCCGAAGAAGGAAGGAGGAGGAGGAGGAGGAGGAGGGAGGGGGGGGGGTGAGGAGGAGGGGAGAGAGGTAGCGGGAGGAGGAGGAGGAGGAGGGGAGGAGGAGGGAGGAGGAGGAGGAGGAGGCGGGGGAAGGGGGACGGGGGGGAGAGGAGGAGGGGAGGAAAGGAGTGGAGTGGGAGAGGGATGAGGGAAGAGAAGTAGCAGCGGCCAGAGAAGAGGAGAGGAGGCTGGACGGCAAGACGGAGAAGAGGAGGAGGACAAGGCTAAGGCCCAATATGTGCCCAGGAGCCGACAGCTGGCCTTCACAAGACGGCCCAGGATGGTTTCAAGACGGCCCAAGACCTCTCGAAGGCAACCGTAAGACCTCTCCAAGATCGAGGATCCACCCCAGTGTGTTAAGGAAATCCTTTACCCCACGAGGGTCTCGAGTCCAGTCGACAACCAAGCACTCGCTCGCAAGTTGTGCAACTTCGAGATTGCCCAAGCCGCGTTTGCGATGGTGAAAGCCAAGCTTTCCGAAAGAACTTTCTCTCGCTCTAGCAGGTGGATTTGTTGATCGACAAACGACGGAATCGATTTTGATATGGTCATATCGTCGGTAAGCGTGCCCGCGTGCGGCGTTGGTTCATAGAAACACGTTGCGCAAGGTTGTTGAAACGGTCGAGACCTTGTTCGGCGACTGCGAACACCTCATCCGCAGACGCCGCAGGCTGCAACTGTTTGGTTACCTGCGTTTGGCGGAAGTTACGCGGATGCGTGGGGAAAGCGTATGTTAGGGCCCTTTTTCCTCCAGCGCAGCTCGAACAAAAGGGCCTGCGGGCACGCTACGAATTGATGGCGTTTGACTCACTCAAGATCCCGAGCACGCCGCCTGGCCGAGCGGGGGCGGGCGGCGAGCCCGCTTCTTCTCGGACACCACTCCCTCCAGGGCCCTAGAAAAGTGAAACTTAAAACCCGCGGCGCCTCGACGCGTAGTCGCGGAGGTCTAGACCCGCGCCCATGGCGCATCTAAACAGCACACGGCTCAAGGCCCCACTCGGACTACACCCCCTGTTCTCTCGGCCCCAACGGCTGGAAACGGGGGCTGGTCGTCCACCAAGTATACTTGACCTGGCTCTGGGTGGCAACCGTCCTTCTGCGGTCGCCCTTCCTAGTCTTGAGCTTCACTGCTGGCTCGCTCGGCCCCTCGATCGGGGCACGCTGTGGCCCCCCGCCGTTGCCAGCGCGCGGCAAGGCACCCGCGAGGCACCAACTCGGCCTTGCACACGGGAAGGAAAGAAAAAAAGAGAAGCCCCAAAAAAATGATATCCTAGCAAAGCAAGCAGGGGCCCGAGGCCCACGCCTGCCATCAGAACAGTCAGGCCAACGCAGCGGCCCTCAGTCGTGACCTATGGCATGGCCACCGAAGTCAACGCGCACCCATCCACCTCCTGCGGCGCCTCGCACAGCCTGGTCGGGCTCCCCTGCACCGCCGTGGGGAGCGACGCAGCCACTGCAAGCAACACCTTCAGTAGGGTTGACTGGGCCTGGAAGTCGGTCGGCATGGCCCCGACTCCAGCTACCCTCGAGGCCCCTGGCACGGGCGCCCCCTTTCAATCCGCAGCTCTCGCGGAGCCACTCGAGGCGTGTCCGCAGCAACACCTTTGCGCCGAGATCCGCCAGGTTGTCGCCGCCAGCTACGGGCTCGATGATGATGATCTTCTTGGCCACCAACTGCTGTATCCAAGGCGTCTCGGTGGCAGGGTGCTTGATCCGCCCAGTGCCCCGACGCCTCGCTAGCGCTCTCGCACTCGAGCTGTCGCACCGCCAGCTCACGCGCACACGGTTGCCCACGAACGTGAAAAGCGCCTTCAGCCCAAGTCCCTCGCTGAGACCTCGAGCTCCAGCGCGCCACTCGGTTTCGCAGCTGCTGAGTGACTGCACGTCTTGACGGCAGCTGATCCCGAGCATTGGACACCCACGCGCGGTGATGTGCACGCTGGTCTGGCTCTTCCGCTCCTTCGCGTCGCCTGCCCAGTCGGAGTCTGTCCACGCGACCAGGTCGACGATGTCCCGCGGCGTGATGGGCTTGGCCATCCTCACGCCCAGGCCCCTCGTGCCCTTCAGGTACCTTGCCAGCCTCTCGAGGGCCCGCATGCCCGCCTCACGGGGCAATGAGATGCACCAGGTCAGATAGTTAATGTCGAATTGAGCAACTTCACGGCCATGAAGGTAGAACAGCAGGCACATGGTCACGCTCCTGAACAGCTTAGCCTCGTCTGGGCTGAGGTCGGGCGCATCATCCCCGCCTGCCCCGCGCGCCCCCATTCCCGGCGCGGCGCACGGGTTGCCCCCCATCGAGGCCTAGCGCCCCCAGCGCCTTCGCGAGGTGCTTCTCGTTGGGCTGAACGCAAGTAGCGTCGGCCTCTCGCACGCGCCGCCCCCCGAGAAACTCGCAGTCGGCACCGCCGCCCTGCAGGCCTGACCACTTGACCCTGATGTCCCGGCCCAGGTCCGGCACGAAGTCGGACCCCACGACTCCAGGCGCCGCGCCCTACTCCACGCGCAGCTCCACCAGACATGGGAGCTCGGCGCGCGCCAGAAGAACTGCGGCGCGGTCGGTGACCGCTCGAAACCTCTTGCCATGAGTTGCTCCGCGGCGAACTCGACCCAGCGTTTCCCCTCAGCACGCCGCCACGGCAACTGCTTCGCGAGCTGCCAAACGCAGTCCTCAGCGTCGCCCCTCGCGCGGCACTATTCCAGGGCTTCGGACGGGCACTCGACCCACGCGCCCTCCTCCTCGGGGACATGGTAGCACGCGCCCTCCGCGTCAACAGCGAAGGTGGGCCATCCGTGCTTCAGAGCCACATAGCCCACCAATCGGCCGTCAGCCGTGCTGCTTCCTGGCGCGAAGGTCGTCGCGGTACTCCTGCCACTTGAACTCTCGCGCGACGTACCTTGACTTAGCGATCCTGCATCCGAGGTTCGCGTCCCACTTGTGGACAGGGTCCCAGCGGGCGCTGATCCTCTTGCCGGCGGCCTCGCTCCGTCTGACGAGCTTGCCCACCCCGTGCTGCTTCAGGCCGTCGAGGGCCCGTGTGGTGGAAGCCTCAATCAACTGCGAGTCCGACGCATCGTGGGGATCAGGGACATCCATGTCCCTGAGGATCGGCCAGAAGTCAGGACGAACGTCATCACAGTGCTCTGCCGCTACTCCGCTAACTCGGGACCTCGCAAGAGCGCCTCGGCTGTCATCCTCCGCGGGTCGCCTCGGCGATCGACCTATCGGGGGCGTCAACGGGGGTGCACTCGCTGGCGCTGCGGCTCTCGGCGCCATGGGGGTGTCGTTCCCAGCGCCACCTCCAGCCGACGTCTGCGTCGCTGGCCCCGCCTGCCTGCCCCCAGCTGGCGCCTCGGCGCCGCCCGCCGCTTCGGCCGAGGGCGCCGCCATGGGCGCGCCCGTCTGGGATGCTGGCCAGCCGCCCTGGGCGGCCCCAGCGGTCTGGGCAGCAGCGCCCGGGCCCGGTCGAGCCTCAGCTGCCTCTTGCGCCGCCCGGTCGGCGTCCGCAGCGGCAAGGGGCATTACGATAGGCTCGATCCCACGCGGGACAGTGCCCTGCCCTCGGCGCTGCCACGGCACGCGCGCGATCGCCGCCACGGCGGCGCGGTTGAACCTCCGTTCCTCGGGCAGCCTCTTGGCGGTCCTCGTCGTGACTAGCTCGCCCGTCTCGAGGGCGCATATGTGCTCGTCGGCGTCGTAGCTCTTCCCTTGCCACACCGCCCTCGCGAAGCCCATGTCACCCTCGCGGTGCACCCTGCCTCTCGCCCTGCGATTCTTGCCCCTGGGTAGGCGCGCCAGGACGGACCCCCCGAGGGTGGCCATCTCCCCGGCATAGGCGTGGCCGCAGAGGTCCTCACGTGCTGCGCGACCGCTCGCCTTGATCCTCAGGTTGGTGCATACCCAGCCCGCGCGGCGTTGCAACCACTTGCACATGGCCGTGCCAGGTCGGACCCTGGCCCCCAGTCGCGCCCCCGCTCGCTCGGAACTGCGCCTGGATGATGTCATTGGCATTCTCGGAGGGGTTCGACTGGGAGCTGAACGCAGGTGCAGGTCTCACGACCACACGGTTGGGCAGCTCCGCCTCCACCGTGTTGGCCAGGTCCATCATGGCGTCCTCGCGGTCTGGCCATAGGATGACCTTCTGATGGTAAAGGCTCTTGATGAACGCCACCGTGGCTGCCACCGTGTATAGGGTCAGCGCGTCGGTCGGGTTTCGGAACACAGCGCATGGCGCCTGTGTCAGCATCCGCGACCACCAGCACCACTTCCCCGCCCTGTCACTGGCCGTCCTCGGCGCGGGTGCCCGCCGCCGCGGCGTCGGCCGCCTCGCCCTTGAAGAATACCAGGTCCAGCCCGATCGCCAGAGGCGTTCCACCTCCGCGTCTAGCAACTCGCGGGGCCTGTCACGCCCACGTCCCATCTGACAGTGATCACACCAGCGCCGCGGTGGGCAGCGCTGGTTCTCCTCGTGGCGCCGTCTCTCCTCTGGCGTTGGCTCGCAGACGTCGGGGGACGCGGTCGGTTCCACCACCTGCCCCGACTCTGCCTGACGCCTCATCTCCTCGCGCCTCAGCTCGCGGAAATCATCCGTCGCCGCCCTCACCTTGCGTCTGCCCTCGCACTCGACGAGCCGTGCCCAGCACTGAGCCTTGGTCCCGTAGCACGGGGCGTAGATCTCCTTGAGGCGCTTCTGCACGGCGTCGATCCTCGGGCTTGGTCCAAGCCCCTCGAGGTACGACCGCCCCGACGGCTGCGTCGCCGCAAGTGCCTCCCGGCCCTGCGCGGGCGCCGCCGCCTCCCGCGCCTGCGGCGCCGCCGCCGCCGCCCGCGCCCGAGGTGCCGCGGCTCCTGCCGCTGACGGCGCCGGGTCGCGCGACCCTCGAGCTTCTGGGTGCGGCGGAGGGCCCTCTCCCCGCAAGGTCCCCCAGGGAGCTCCCGCGGCGCCAGCCGCGGCGACCCGGGCGGGGCAGGCTGCGAGCTTGGCCTCGCCCATCGCGTCATGGGTCTGCGCAGCGAAGTAGAACGCGTTGCCGACTTGCTTCACGTCCGCCCGCTCGCCCGCCTTGAATTTCACGGCGTGCGGGTCGCTCTCCTCGAGGACAGACCTGAAGTGCTTGCGCGCCGGCTCCCCGAGGCAGAGCACCGCGTCCTGAGGGGCGAGGTCGTTGCTCACTCTGAGGCCCCCCAGGCATGGCTGGCGACCCTTCTCGCCACCGACGACCATCGGGACCCCGCGGAGCCCCTCAGTACCTAGCCTCAGGCCGCTCACCGCGGTGAGCTTGGGCGCAGCGGGGCCCTCCTGGACCGTTGGGCGCTGCGCTCCGAACGCCCGGCCGCAGAGGTGCCCGTCGCCGCCACTGTCTGCGAGGATGAGCCCTCTGCGCTTCTCCCTGCGGCAGCCTCCGACCGAGCTCCTGACTCCAAAGACCCACCCAACCGACCTCGTCGCCGTCGGAGCCTGCAGCCACCGCGCCCACGGTCCCTTGGCCCTCCGCGCGCGCAGGAGCCCGCTAGACTGCGGCCGCCTTCGGGGACGCCGCCGACGGCGCCCGTGGCTTGCCAGCCGCCTTGTGCCAGCAGACCTTCCCCTTGTGCCCCTGCTTCTGACACCAGTTGCAGGCCCCTTCGAGCTTGGCGGGGTAGCTGCCCTTGAGCTTGTCATTCTTGACTCCCTTCTTGCTGCCCCTTCCGCCCTTGTCGCCCTTGCAGCTCATATTGTCACCCTTGCCGCCTCCCGACTTGTCGCCCATGCGCTTGGGCCAAGGCTGCCGCGGCAAGGCATGGCCCGAGATCGCACCGATCTCCATCGGCGCCACGCCTGGATCCACCACGCCGCTAGCTGCGAAGACCTATCCAGACGCCATCCACTCTCTCAGGTGGGTCCTCAGCGCCATGTGCGAGACCTTGGCGGCCGTCGGAGCATTGCGTAGCACGGTCTTGCACGGCTCGGGGCTATGGACGAGCAGCATGGCGATGCGAAACTCATCGCCGACGTCCCTCCCCGCCTGCATGACGCACCTCGCCACGTCGTCGCCCCAGTCAGCGAGCTGGTCAGCGAACGGCTTCTGGTCGTCCCACCTGGGATTGAACAGGCCGCTGAGCATGGCTGCGAACCTGTTGCCCACGCCAGGATCGTACTCGTTCTCGATCGCCCGCCAGGCGACGAAACCCTCGCGCCTGCCTGCGAACGTGACCATCGCCAGCGCCTTGCGCTGGGTCTTGGTAATCAGCATGGCATGCAGCAGCTTGCTTGTCGCTGCCGCGCGCTCGCCCATGCTGACATTGTCCACCGCAAGCGCTGGCTGGGCCTCCACGTCTTGATGGACCAGCTGGGCCAGTCCCCATCTCCACCACTGAACTCTGGCAGCTGGACGTCGCCTCCGCAATCCACCAGCTGCTCTCTGGGCGCCACTGCCATGGGCAGCGCACGTCCACAGTCTTCCCGTGGATCTGATCTGCGCAGTTCACCGCGGAACCACGCTCCCTGCTACCATGGCGGAAAGTACGCGGATGCGTGGGGAAAGCGTATATTGGGGCTGCGGGTATGCGGGGCCTGCGGGCATGCTACGACTTGATGGCGTCCGAATCACTAAAGATCCGGAGCAGTTTTGCAGTAAGGCCGCGGGGAGGACGATGGCGCTGGGCACAACACGAAGTCTCGGCACCGACCCGATGAGCAACTCCAGTGGCCGCCGCGTCTAGGAGAAGTCTTCTTGACCGAGCCTGCCGCCAGGCAACACTGCAACCCAGGCCGCTCTGGAACGTTGCATGAGCACCTGGAAGCGTGGCAGCGAGCACGAAACCAACGCCGACGGACCACAGAGCAGAGCACCGTGCACCGAGAGACGACCACCTGCGTCGGCAGAGGTGCCCTCCGACCCGGAGCGCGCGCGCCACCATGGCCGGCAGTACTGCGCCGGGGCGTGCTTCACCCAACGGGAGTGCAGACTGACGCGCCTGACGCACCAAAACGAGGATACGAGTGATTTGGGGCACAATTTGAACCCAAACAGGCACGTGGTAGCCCATGTGTGGCGCACTGGTAGCCAAAGCAGTCCGTTAAAACCAGTTTCGAAAAGTGGCCCTCTCGCTCTAGCACCGCGCGCATTGTCCGAAAGGATTGCAACCATTGCGCTGCTGGAGCGCGGTGTTTTTTTAATGCTGGGCCGTCGCTTGAGCCTCCTGGGCGCAGCCCAACCGACCCCTTCTGTGACGAGCCCTGTCCGTGACGATCCGATCACCGTCGAGACTCCCGTCCGGCCGCCTGCCAGCATCTTATCAAGAGGCAAGGGGGTTCTTACAGAAGGGGTCGGTGTATGAGGGGTCGGTCAGCCCGCCCCCGAGGCTTTCTCAGGATTTGTGGCCTGGAGCTTAAAACGTGCGCAGCGGTCACTCGGACAGAAAGCCAGCTCCTTGCCAAAGCGGGGGATCCAACCTGATAGTTCATGAAATCGTTGTGACCCATCGCTTGAACATGTGCAACGGCTGTGCTGATCGAGGACGGTTCCTTTTTTCTACATGGGGACGTCGCTCGATAGGCAACCACAATGCAATCAGCCAGCTAGATTCCGAACCCCTCAGGGTACCTTCTGGGAAGTCTTCAGAACGACCAAAGCGATCAAGCCAGATTAAGGGGATAGGCCCGACGAAGCCTGGGAGTGAAGGAGAAGGGAGTCGGCCAAGCATCGGCATCCGCGTCCTTCTCCTGCGCGGGCACGCCGAGAGACCCGTTCGGGAATGCGGACGAGGCGGCTGTCGCGTTGGAGTACGCGCTCAACGCCGTCTGGACGGCAGAGATGTGCTTCTCTTTCCTCGCTGCGGAGAACCGGGTCAGAGGAGGGGGAGATGGGACGCATCAGGACAAGCTGGCACTCTAGGCGGCGGACCTTTAGTAAACCACCCTTTAGTGAAAACGGGCTGGGACCGAAACCGACGGACCTGGACCCGCAAAACTGACGGCCGCGACGCCCTCTCGCGAACCGAAAACGGCCAATTCGCTAATCGACGTGTGAGGGTAGGAGGTCTGTCCACCCCCGATGATGATGATGATGATGATGATGATGATGATGATGATGATGATGATGATGATGATGATGATGATGATGATGATGATGACGGTGATGATACTGACGACGACGACGGTGACGTCTTTGATGATGATGATGATGATGATGATGATGATGATGATGATGATGATGATGATGATGATGATGATGATGATGATGATGATGATGATGATGATGATGATGATGATAGTGATGATGATGATGATGATGATGATGATGATGATGATGATGATGATGATGATGATGATGGATGATGTGGAGGACGAGGAGTTGGAACAGGGCGGCGACGAAGAGTAGTTCAAGGGAGACTAAAGCGGAGAGGGGTGGGAGGCGCAGGAAGAGGGAGCAGGAGAAAGAGAAGACGCAGAAAGAAGCGCAGTCGCAGAGCCTGTAAACAGAGAACGGATTGCGCCCTGCCTGCTCGCAGAAAGCCCAAAAATGGGCCCCGGATCCCCCAGAGGCAGCTCAGAGGCTCCAGAGCTGTCACAGAACATGGTGGTGTCCTCGAGTGGCCACCGGGCCGCGAAGAGCAGGAGCCATTCACCAAAAAGCACGGCAATTAAGCGAATATCCTCGGCAGGTGTTCGGTGCAGGGTAGTTGTTGGACAATGCACGACCCCAACGGTCCACTCTAGGAAAAATCCACACCCTGATTATGTCATCTTACATTCTGGACGAACTCCACAATCGACGATCCGCCACCATGCTGCACGACGTTCCCCAAATAGTGCTTTCACTTACGGGTGCTTACTTCTCTTCGGAAGAAATGGCCTTGAATGTTTGCTTGGCGGTTCCCTGCTCGCCGTCGCGGCCCCGTCGCCACCTCGTCGCCGCCCTTCGTCTGGCCCTGAATGTCTGTCTGGCGGTTCAGTGTTCTCCTCCTCCTCCTCCTGACTTATTCCCCTCCTCCTCCTCCTCCTCCTCCTCCTCCTCCTCCTCCTCCTCCTCCTCCTCCTCCTCCTCATCCTCGTCCTCCTCCTACTCCCTCCTCCTCCTCCTCCTCCT
>CAUYUJ010003385.1:0-18273 GCA_963575745.1 Prorocentrum cordatum | reverse complement strand
AGGAGGAGGGATGGGAGGAGGAAAAGAGGAGGAGGAGGAGGAGGAGGAGGAGGAGGAGGAGGAGGAGGAGGAGGAGGAGGAGGAGGAGGAGGAGGAGGGGGGGGCCCGCGGCCGAACGGCTAACACGATTCCTGAAGACCACCGACCTGCCTACAGGACGACAAGACGGCCGTGGCGACCCGAACGGTAGCGCGTCCTGCTCGCCCGGTCGGGGCGCCCGTGACCCTTGGGGCGCTGACGGTGTGCCGTGGGCCGCCGCTGTCGGCTGTCTGGCAAGGCGAATGGCAACGCCAGAAACGTGAACAGGGATGGCGCGCGAAAAGAAGAAGGGAGGGAAGAGCCCCGAAGTGCCAGCCGTGCCGCCCTGCTTTCTCCTTTCCCCCCTCCTTACCCTACCCCATGTCCCCCCCCCCTCCTTGCCAGTCCCCACCCCCTGCCACCCCTTCCGTCCCGCACCTCCGCTGCGTTACACCACGAGCACCAAGAAGAGGGACACGCGGGGAGGAGGGAGAACGAGTGAAAAGGGCGGGCAGGAGCGGGAGGGAGGCCGCGGGATAGAAGGCAGGAAGAGAGGAGAGCGAGGAAGGGGGCGAGGAGGACGAGGAGCAGGCGGAGGAGGAGACGGAGGCTCAAGCGTAAAGGGGGGATGTTTGCGCAGGAGCAGCACGGAGAGCAAAAGGGGAATGCCTTCCTTGCCTGTTCCTCGTGCTCCTCCTGGCTTCTCCGGATCCTCCCACATAAAGTTCTTCCCCACCCCCGGAGAAGGGAGTAGCCTGAGGAGGACGGAGCGGGAAAAAAGGGGGAACAGCTTCCTTTGGTACATGCTCGCGTAGCGCTTCTTGTACCCCTGCAGAAGGCTGGTTGAGACGTTATCCGTGACCGAATCGGCAAGCTGGCCCAATATTCCAAGAGCTGTGTCGATGACCTCCTGGGCAGAACGGATCTTTTTCGTGCTGCTTCTCATGATGCTCAACTTTCTTCCCTCCGCGTCCCCGCCTTTCTTCCATTCCACCCATCATCGCCCCCCTCCTCGCTTTGGATCGGCCCGGCAGCCGCGCGCGCAGCGCCGCGGCGAAGTCGTCGGAACGCAGCCGCCGCGCGCCGCCCCCGGAGGACCAAGCACGGCAAAGGAAGCAAAACCTCGACGGGCAAACCCCAGAGACGGCCTCGCCCGCCATCGAAGAACCACGCAGTGCCAGACAGAGTTCCTCAACCTCCTCCTCGCCCTCCTCCTCGTTTTCCTCCTCCTCCTCCTCCGCCACCTCCTCGTCCAACTCAACCTACTCCTCCTCCTCCTCTCCTCCTCCTCCTCCGCCTCCGCCTCCGCCTCCTCCTCCTCCTCCTCCTCTCCTCCTTCCTCCTCCTCCTCGTCCTCCTCCTCCTCCCTCCTCTTCCTCCTCCTCCTTCATCCTCCTCCTCCTCCTCCCTCCTCCTCCCTCCTGCTCCTGTTCCTCCTCCTCCTCCTCACTTCCTCCCCTCCTCCTCCGCATCCTCCTGCCCCCTCCTCCTCCTCCTCCTCCCTCATCCTCCTCCTCTTCTTCTTCTTCTTATTAGTATTACTATTATTAGTATTATTATTATTATCATTATTATTATTATTGTTATTATTAGTATTATTATTAGTATTATTATTATTAGCATTATTGTTATTATTAATATTATGAATATTATTATTATTAATATTATTATGATTATTAAAATTCCGATTCTTCTTCTTAGTATTATTCTTCTTCGTATTATTATTCTTCTTCTTATTCTTCGTATTAGTATTAGTAGTAGTAGTAGTATTCTTAGTATTCTTATTACTCTGAATATTAGTATTAGTATTAATATTATTATGAGTATTATTATTAGTAGTATCATTATTACTATTATTATTTGTATTATTACTATTAATATGATTGTTAGTAGTATTAGTAGTATTATTTGTATGTGTATTACTATGATGATTAATATTAATAGTAGTAGTAGTATTACTATTATTATGAATATTATTATTAGTAGTATTATTAGTAATATTAATACTATTATTATGATTATGATCACTATTAATATTATGATTATTATTCTTATTATTATTATCATTAGTATTATTACTAGTAGTAGTATGAGTATTTCTATTATTATTATAAATAGTAGTAGTAGTAGTAGTAGTAGTAGTAGTATGATTATTATTATTGTCATCACCATTTTTAGTATTAGTATTCGTCTTATTCTTACGATTATTATTACTATTACTAATATTAGTATTGTTATTATTCTTCTTATTAGTATTATTAGTGCTCTTATTGTTCTTCTTCTTGTTATGGGTATAAGTCTTCTTCTTACTATTATTATTGTTGTTCGTCTTCTTCTTACTATTAGTATTATTCTTATTATTAGTCTTATTATTATCATTCCTTGTATTACTACTATTCGTACTATTATTCTTCATCTTCTTATTAGTATTATGCTTCTTCTTATTATCATTATTAATAATATGATTCCTCCTCCTCTTCCTCCTCCTCCTCCTCCTCCTCCTTTTCCTCCTCTTCCTCCTCCTCCTCCTCCTCCTGTTCCTTCTCCTCCTGCTCCTCCTCCTCCTCCTCCATCTCCTCCTCCTCCTCCTCCTCATCATCATCACCATCATCATCATCAGAATCATCATCATCATCGTCCTCATCATCATCGTCATCATCATCATCGTCACTATCATCATCACCATCATCATCATCATCATCACCATCATCATCATCATCATCATCATCATCATCATCATCATCAGCAGCAGCATCATCATCATCATCATCATCACCATCATCATCATCAGCATCATCATCCCCCTCCTGCGAACGCCGACGCCCGGCCCGTGCTGGCGCCCGCGTTTGCGCACGCACTGAGCTTCGCCAGCGACACGTCGATCCGGCAGCCGCCCTCCAGGTCTGCGCAGTCGCGCCGGCTCAGTCGGCAAGCGCGGCAGCCAGGGCCGCGCGCTCGCCAGACAAGGCCGCCTCCGCGCCTAGCGCGGTCTGGAGCTGGCGAACCGTCGCGGCTTGCCGGGCCACCGCAAGCTCCGCGCCCCAGAGGCGCGCGAAAGCGCCGGCCGCCGCGGCGGCCGCGGCAGGGTCGCCCCCTGCAAGCAGCTGCGCGCGGCCCCGCGCCAGCCAGCGCAGGCGCCGCAGGGCGGCTGGGCCCGCCCGTCTCGAGCGCGAGCGGCACCACCAGGGCGCGCGCCCAGCGGGCGGAGTACCGGGCGCGCTCGTCGGCCTCGGCGCTGCTGTTGACGGCGCCACCCCGTGCCGCGGCAGCTCGGCGCCCCTCGGCGGCATCGGGCACGCCGTAGCGAACGGTGACGTTCATGAAGACTCGCGGGCAACCAGCCCGCGAGATCTCCAGGTCGAGGATGGCCTCCTCGCGCCAGGCCGTCAGCTGGGCGCCGCAGCGTGCACAGGCCGCGTCCGCCGCCGCCCGCGCCGCCGGCGCGCCGCCGGCCTCGCGGCCCGCGCAGCGCCAGCGCCAACGATCCACGCCGGCACTGGCGTCTGGCGCGCCACCCAGCAGCCGCACTCGGCGCGGATGTGCCCCCACGCCCATTCGAGGTCGCCGCTGCGCGCCTTGAGGCCACCACCGCGCGGGCACCGCAAGGCGCGGTGGTCCTTGCAGCAGAGCGGCCCTCCGCAGCGCCGGCCGGCCCGCTCCCCGCTGCGGGCGCAGTGCGAGCGGGCGGCGCCGGGCGGGACCGCGTCCTGGCCGAGCAGGGAGCGCGTCGCGGAGCGGTAGGCCGCGTCTTCCATCCGCTGGCGGGGCTCGCTGGGCGAAGCGGTCTGCCAGCCTGCCGCGCGGGGGCCGCCGCGGGAGCGGAGCATCGCCCGGTCCTCGTCGAAGTCCGAGGAGCTCAGCAAGGGGGTGTAAGTTTTCTGGTCCATGCTTGCTGCGAGCGTCCTCTGGAGCTTCTGCCGAGGCTCGGTGGCGAGCTCAGCCCAGGTAGGCAGCCTGTCAGGGCCGTCAGCGCCCCAGCGGGGCGGCGGCGGCGGCGGGAACGCCGCGAGCTCGGCGAGGCCGCTCCGGCAGGCGGCGGCGAGCGGCAGCGGGCTCGCATCCAAGTCGCCCAGGGTGGCCAGCCTGGCCCGCTCCCGCAGGGCGCCGAGGCTCTGCGCCCGGGAGGCCGCCCAGGCCGCCCGGGCCAGCTCCTCCTGAATGCGGAGGCCGCGGCCGCCCAAGCGCAGCGGGAGTCGGCAGCGCTGCTGTTGCGGCGTCAGAGGGTCCAGGTGCCCGAGCTCCTAGTGAGCGGCCAGGAGAGCGGCGTCGTAGGCCGCCGCCGCCGGCGGCGCCTGCTCGGGTGGCGTCGTACGCAGCATGGAGGTCAGCTTGCCACTCCTGCAATGCCGCAGGAGCAAGGCCGCCGTCTGCGCAGCGGGCAGGTGCGTGACGCCAGCGACGGCAGCTCGGCCACCTTCGAGGGCAGCCTGGCGGCCCGCGTCGCGGCGTCCTCTCCGCTTTCCGTCGCATAGTCAGCTGCGCCCATGTCCGCCCGGCGCCCCTCGTCTGGGCGCGAGAGCTCCCGCGGCTGCGGCTGCTCGGAAAGCGGGGCCCCGACCAGCGTCAGGCCTCGCGCTTGCCAGTGCGCCTCCAAGCCCGGCGGGCACGCGGCCCGAGGTGACCAGGCCTGCCGCCTCCTCCTCCTCCTTCTCCTCCTCCTCCTCCTCTCTCCTCCTCCTCCTCATCATCATCCTCTCATCATCATCATCATCATCATCATCATCATCATCATCATCATCATCATCATCATCATCATCATCATCATCATCATCAGCAGCAGCAGCAGCAGCAGCATCATCATAGTACGCCTCCTCATCGTACTCCTCCTCCTCCTCTTCCACCTATTCCCCCTCCTCCTCCTCCACCTATTCCTCATCCTCCTCCTCCTCCTCCTTCTCCTCATCTTCCACCTTCGCCTCCTCCTCCACCTCCTCCTCCTCCTTCTCCTCCTCCTCCTCCTTTTCATGTGGCTCTCTTTCGACCTCCACCAAATACATGATCGAAGGGGGTGCTCACGAAAATGACAGATTCAACACTGTGAACACAGAGCACCCTGAAGAGAAACGAAACTGCACGCATATACCAATAGGCGTGCAAATGTCTCATCAATGGTTACGACATGCAGAAAAGAAGAACAAGTCAGAACAGCAAGCGCCCAACCAATTTCACAGAGTGACGCATCAAGGTGCACAGACAGCCTGACTGCAAGCAGGATGCAAATACTGTCTCTGTCTGCGAATACTCTATGATACCAAGAGGAAAAATGTGGTAATGCACCTCTTCGGTCGGCCCACCCAATCCCGAGCAGAACAGGATGCATGACCTGCAAGATCGGGCCCGTCCAGACGACCTGGGATCCCTACAGCCCGCTCGAAACGTGCTGGTGGGAGACGGCCTTCACCTCGGCCACCTCCTCGTCCTCGATAGTCTCGATCTCCAGGGAGCTGAAGACCACCGCGCCGCACGTGCAGCGGAGACCCGAGGGCAGACTGGCAGTGGCAGGCAGTGGCTCCCAGCGTCCCGCTGCGGGGCAAATTCTGGGGCCCCAGCTCGTAAACTAACGAGGCCATCCATCGCTGACGAATCGCAATTCGTATGCAGCCGTGACTCCAGGCGAGGGCCTCTCTGGGCTCGCCTCAGCACCGCTGCGTCAGCCGTCGCCACATCGATGCCGTCGGCATCCGCGTGCACGGTGACGCTCCTGCGCAGGATGTCGAGCCATGACGGCGCGCGCCCAGCCAGCTTCGCCTGCAGGGCGGGTAGCAGCGCCCGCAGGCGCTGACCTGCCTCGCCGCAGCCAGCCACAGCCCCGAGCGCCGCCTCTGCGGCAGCCAGGTGCTCACGGGTGCGCCCGAGCTCCTGGGAGAGTTCCTGCACGGCTCGGTCCGCAGAGTGTCGTGGCCACCTCCCGCGCCGTGCGTCGTTCGTCGGCTGTACGCCGTGTGCGGGCGACGCCCCCGCCCTCCCGTAGCATCTTTTCAACCCACACGCCCTCCTGCCAACGCCGCTGCCATCGACTGGAAGAAACCGTGGAGAAAAGCGAGAGGAAACGGCTTGAGCCAAAATGGCTACGGTCTCCTCCTCCTCCTCCTCCTCCTCCTCCTCCTCCTCCTGCTCCTCCTCCTCCTCCCTTCCTCCTCCTCCTCCTCCTCCTCCTCCTCCTCCTCTCTCCTCCTTCCGCCTCCTCCTCCTCCTCCTCCTCCTCTCCTCCTCCTCCTCCTCCTCCTCTTCCCCTCCTCCTCCCCTCTCCTCCTCCTCCCACTCCTCCCCTCCTCCCCCCCTCCCACCTCCACCTCCCCCTCCACCCCCCCCCTCCTCCTCCCTCCTCTCCTCCTCCTCCTCCTCCTCCTCCTCCTCCTCCTCCTCCTCCTCCTCCTCCTCCTCCTCCTCCTCCTCCACTGCGGGCGGCCGAGGCACCAGACACACCTCGCCGACGCCTCAATATCGGCACCGGGAGGGGACGAAAGGGGGGGAAGGGACCGAGGACGGAGGCAGGGGGAGAAAGGAGGGGAAGAAAGGAAAGGGGAGATGGGGGAGAGGAGTCCCGAGTATCCCAGACGTCTGCTCCTGGCTCGCCCCGCCTGGCCACATTCGCGCGCGACGTGGGCACCACGGGGGTGGAAGAGAGGTTTCGTCGTGGACGGGGGGATAAGTCCCACGTACACTGCAAGTCCGCTCCCAGCTTGACTCGCCTGACCAAGCTCGCGCGCGAGGCTGGGGCAGCAGGGGGAGAGGGGGAAGGGGGCGGCGCCGCAGAACTCGCGGCCCGCTGACCTCTTCGACGGCACGAGGCCCGTTATCGGCTACATGCAAGGATGACCCTAGGCAAGACGCCTAAAGGGGGTCCCTGGGGGACACCGCTGGGCGCGCAAGCCGATGCTATCGCATCGCATTCAGCGATCGGGAGGGCCACTGGGCCCGCACCAAAGGTCACTCCGGCGAAAGGTCTCTCTTCCGTGTAGCCGACGCTCGGGATCCACCCCCCCCAGTCATCGCCCCACTCTTGGCCGCTCCTGAGAAGCCCGTCACCGTGTCGCTCGACATCTTGCGCGGCACCAGGCAAGGCACGCGGCGGGCGCGCCCGAGCCACACCGAGAGCCTCGCCGATCACGAGGAGGGGGGAGGCGGAAGGCCTGTGGGGCCCGCACCAAAGGTCGCTCCAGCGAAAGGTCACTCTTGCGTTAAGTCGGGCCTGTCCCCCTACAGGGGGATTTTCGAGGAAAGATTGAACATTGGCAGAAACAATATTGACAAATGGTTTAAAAATATTCAAAAAATCGTCCCCAGACTATGCTTTGACTATTTTTGAATATTCCTCCTGTAGAGGGGCAGGCCCGACTTGTCTCTTGCGTGCGGCCGACGCTGCCATGCCGCTCGGCAGCCGGCGCGGCGCCGGGCAGGGCACGCGGCGAGCGCGCCAGAGCCACGCCGAGGGCCTCGCCAGTGCCTCGAGCGGAGGAGGGACGGGCGGGAGAGGCTGCCGCCTCTCCGAGACAGAGAGAGGGGCGTCCCCCGAAGCCGAGGAGAGCCGAGGCCGAGACCAAGCCAAGGCCTGGCTCGACGACGACGACGACGACGACGACGACGACGACGACGACGACGACGACGACGACGACGGGGTGGCAGTCGGGCCTGGCTGGGGCCCGGGCTGCTTGCCTCCTCCTGCCTGGTCCGCCTGGGGCTTCCCTGCCCCCAAACGCTCGGGCCCCCCCCTCTCGACGGGGAGGAGGAGGAGGCGGAGGAGGAGGAGGAGGAGGAGGAGAAGGAGGAGGAGGAGAAGGAGGAGGAGGAGGGTCGCTGCTGGAAGTGCCCCTGGCCCGAGGTGCCCCCAGGATTTCCGAGGAGGCCCCCGCGGCCTCCAGAGCACCCTTCACCAGGCCCAGGTGGGCCCACAGGGGCTCCAAGGTGGAGCGAACAGCTGGGGGCGCCTTGGGCCAGCGGTACCTGATTAGCAGCCCCCGAGAGGGGGCGGAACGGAGCGGCGCCGGGTGCCGGGCACAGAAGTGCCCAGTGCCCCTTCTGGGCAGGGCGCCGGGGGCCGTAGCCCTATGGAGCATGTGGACGTAGAGGCTGGCATGGTAGACACAAGGGGCAGGGGGCGAGCGAGGGGGGGAGGTGAGAAGGTAGAGGCCTCCTAGATGGGGTCGGAGTAGATGGGGTCGAAGGATCGCGCCGCATCGCCGATACATCGGCGATGCATCGGCGATGCACTGGCGATGCATCGTTGACGTGGGCGATGCATCGGCGACGTAGATGTGAAGCAAATCGGGCTCCACATCGAGCCGCATCGGCGATGCATCGGCAATGCGGCGCGATCCTCCGACCCCATCTGCTCCGACCCCATTTGGGAGGCCTAGACGAGGAGAAAGTCTTCTCGGAAGGCAGCGGGACTTCTCCGAGTCCCTTGCGCCTTCGGAGAGAACTGCTCAGAAGGCCAGGAGGCTTCCGAGTCTTCCGCTGGCGTGAGGAGGAGGAGGAGGAGGAGGAGGAGGAGGAGGAGGAGGAGGAGGAGGAGGAGGAGGGGGGGAGGGGGAGGAGGAGGAGGGGAGGAGGAGGAGGAGGAGGAGGAGGAGGAGGAGGAGGAGGAGGAGGAGGAGGAGGAGGAGGAGTTTCTGCCGGCCCTTCTCATTTCCCCCCCAGGCTCGCCGCCGAACGCGGAGGGGGCCGAGGGAGATAGGGGAGGCTGCTGCCTCCCGGGAGCGGTGCGTGCCCAGACCCAGCCTGGCAGCGGGCACCAAGAGGGGGCGGCGCGAGAGGGGAGCGGCCTGCCTCTTGCAAGAGGCCTCGGGGGCTTCTCAGAAGGCGGGGGGGGCCTCTCGGAAGCTCGCGCGGCTTCCGGGGAGCCTTCTCTTCGAAGCCCCCGAGGCCCTCTCTGGGGAGACACCTGCCTCCGTGGAAGCCCCCTGCCTTGCCAGAGGAACGCCCCCCCTCCACGCCACCCCCTCTTGAGGGGCAACGATGGGGGGGGCAGCTCAGGGGAAGAGGCATCGAGCTGGCATCAGCGGTACCTCGCCGATAGATCGGCGATAGGCCCGTCAGCGCATCCGCACGTTCCTGGGCGGGGTGGGGCTACAGGCCGGCGATGACTGGGCGGTTGGGGATCGATGTTCCGCCCCGCCTGAGCCTCTCCCCCCTGTTGTTGCTTCGGACCCTTGCGCGCGCCGCAGACCAGCCCCGACATGAGGCAGGGGGGGGCCGTGCGGGGAAGGGGGGGAGACCTCGCGCGCGCGCGGGGGCGCGCGCGCGCAGGGACGGGGCAGCGGGGGTGGCTGGAAGCTCCGCGGAAGACACTGGACTGAACCCTGCAACCGAGGAGAGGGAGGAGAAACCCGATCGAACGAGAACGTTGAGCGCAGGTGTTGCTCCTTGGGCTCGTAGAAGGCGGGTAGAGGTGAAGGGCAATGGCGACGACAAGGAAGAGGAACCTGATCGGACGAGAACGGGAAGCACCGATGTTGTCCATGAGGCTCGTGAGGATGATGGCGACGACCAGGCGGCGGATGGCGAGGACGACGGTGTGGATGACGGCGAGGGCAGCGATGCGAGGAGGAGGACAACGAGTAGAAAGACAAGCACGAGTTCGAGGAGGAAGAGATAGAGGAGGACGAGCACGAGGAGGAACGAAGCGGAGGAGGAGGAGGAAGAGGAGGAGGACGACGACGATGAAGGAGGACGGTAAGGAGCCCGAGGAAAAGGTCCTCGTCATTTTCTGAGGCTACCCTGGGGGCATCTGGGGCTATATTGGGGCATCCTGGGGGCATCCTGGGGGCCTCCTGGGGGCCTCCTGGGGGCCTGTCGGGGTTTTCTTGGGGGCTACTGGGGTCTTCTTGGGCTGTCTGGGCGTGTCTTAGGGTTCTGTGGAGGCTCTCTCAGGCCGTCTTGGCGCCATCTTTGGCTGTCTTGAACCTTCTGGGGGCCTCCTGGGGCTCTCCTGCGGGCCAATTGGGGCTCTCTTGGGGGTCCTCTTGGGGGCCCTTTGGGGCTCTTTCGGGCCTCAGTGGGCCCCTCGAAGAGCAGTTCTGAGACGATGTTGAGTCGGAGACCCTCCGAAGCCATTTGTTTGAGGATATCCCGAGCGAAACGGCCAATGGTTTCACAAGTCCGTCACCGTGCTCCTGGACGCGGTCCGCAACCCTGAGTTAGAGAAAGATAAACCATGATGGAAAATGAACAACAACAAAATCAAAATAAACCCACAAAAAAGAACGGTCCACACCAGAGGCGCTTCCCGTCATCCGCCGCTGTGCATTGAGGCGTGGAAGAATGCCAAGGTCTGTCTGGTCGGGATCATGTAACTGTCTACGGGCCCCCCCCCTCTCTGGCAGCACTTCGTCGCGCGCATCGCTCCTCGAGGCCCTAGTCCCCAACAAAACACGGCGGGTCGCGCTCCCGACGCCCAGGTGCCTCCAAGACGGCCCAATATCGCTCCAAGACGGGCCACGTAGGCCTCAAGACGGCCCATGATGGCTTCAAGATGTTCCACGAGGCCGTCGAGGCCGTCGAGGCGTCCTAAGGGAGCCCCATCGAGCCTTCCCAGGAAAGTCTCGAGAGACAAACACCATTGCTGTTCTTTAGATTGTTCTGTGTTTGTCGGGTTCTCGCCTCTTCGAGCTTCCGCCGTCCCAGGACGGCCCCAGAGGCCACCAGGACTGCCCTGAGACTGCCGAGGAGGCCCGCGAGAATGCCCCAAGGCGGCCCGGGAGGGCTCCGAGACGGCCCAGGAGGCGACCCCGAATGCTCACGAGGCCCCCAAGAGAGCTCCAACAGGGCCCGAGAGGCGCCCACGACTGCCCACGAGGGCCCCGAGACGGCCCCGAGAAGGGTGAGAGCACGAACCCGGACCACGAACCTCCTGCCCCGAGAGAGACCCCCCGCAGGCCCCCCCTGGCCTGCTCGAGCAGCCGCCACCCAGACTGCTGCGCCAGCACGGTGGCGGGATCGCCGGGGACAGCTGGAAACTTGAAGGAGGAGGAGGAGGAGGCGGAGGAGGAGGAGGAGGGACCAGAGGACAGGAGGAGGAGGAGGAGGAGGAGGAGGAGGAGGAGGGACCGGAGGATGAGTGGGAGGAGGAGGTGGGGGAAGAGGAGGTCTCCACCCCTCCCTCCGCCTCATCGTCCCCCTCCTCGCAGCTGCAATTGCAAACGGCAACCTGCACCTCGATGTTCACCCGCTACCGTTGAAAGGCGGCGTCGACGGCGGCGACGGCGGCGGCGAGGTCCTCGAAATCGCTGATCGACGTGATGGTGTCTGTCATCACTGTGGCCACGGACGACATGGCCTCGTCGAGCTCATCGCTCAGCGAGTCCGCAAGCGTGATGCCAACATTCGACCAGCCGCTGGTGGAGTCACCCAGGGTTTCCATCATCTCCGCTGTGCGCGAGGCAGGCTGCTATTTCTATGATACCTTCATCCTCCACCGCCTTCTCGTATTTCGCTTCTTGCACCTCGACACCGTCGTCGTTGCCCTCCTCCTCATACCTTGCTCAGCCATCTCGCTTCCCGTCTTCCTGTTCTCCCTCGTTCACCTCCACCGCTCCCCTTTCCATTATTCCTGCACCTCCACCTCCTCCACCGCCTCCTTCTCCTCCTTATCACCACCAGCATGATCGCATCATTGTATCACATCACAACCACCCCCACCACCATCCCATCATTCACATCATCATCATCATCATCATCATCATCATCATCATCATCATCATCATCATCATCATCATCATCATCATCATCATCATCATCATCACTTCATCATCATCATCATCAGCATCACCATCATCATCATCAACATCAACATCATCAGCAGCAGCATCATCATCATCAGCATCATAATCAGCAGCATCATCATCAACATCACCATCATCATCATCATGAGAATCAGCAGCAGCATCAGCATCAGCATCAGCAGCAGCAGCATCATCATCACCATCACCACCACCACCATCACCATCATCAACATCAACATCACCATCCCGTCATCATCATCATCATCATCAGCAGCAGCATCATCGTCATCACCACCATCATCATCAACATCATCGTTATCAGAATCATCATCATCCCGTCATCATCATCAGCAGCATCATCATCGTCGTCATCGTCATCGTCAACGTCATAGTCATCGTCATCATCAGCCTCGTTATCAGCAACATCAGCATCATCAGCAGCAGCATCATCACCATCACCATCATAATCATCATCATCACTAACATCATCGTCACCGCCACCGCCACCATCATCATCATCATCATCATCATCATCATCTACATCATATCATCATCACCACCATCATCATCATCCTCATCATCGTCATCATCATCGTCATCATCATTATCTTTCGCATCATCATCACCGTCATCATCATAATTATCATCATCATCATCATCATCATCATCATCATCATCATCATCATCATCATCATCATCATCATCATCATCCCCGCCACCATCTTCAGTATCAGCATCAGCGCCGTTTTTCGCTCTGCCTCCTAGGGGAAACACATTGACTGCGAGACTCGCGGTGCCGATGCATGTCTAATTACCTGGCCTTCTGCATCGGGCTCGATGCGTCTGAAATAATGTAGAGGAGGGACCATGGTGAGGCTGAGTTTGGCGGGGCCGTAGACGAACCGGGGGTGGTGAGACTGAGGTGAGAGCGACGGGAAGGGTAGCGACGAACACGACGGTGAGGCCAAAGACGTGGGAATAAAGGGGGGGAACGGGAAGTTTCTGACACCCCGCGGAGCGTGCAACCAGGAGCACAGACCGCTCGATGTCGGCCGACTCCGGGCCTCCGGCGGCGGCGTTTAGCCTGGACCGCCCGCGCTGGGGTCCCCGCCGCGTCGACACGATGTCACCCTGCCGCAAGGGCGGGGAAGGGTGAACACATGAAAAACGCCCCCAGCCCCCCACATGAGGAACTTTAGACCAATGGGACCGTCAAACGACGCGCGAGCTGAGAGCGGAAACTGCTCAACGGTCACAGTACCCCTAGGGTGCTGTGACCGAATGCAATTTCAGGGCGATTTTCGCCGTAACGCTCATCTCGTCCGCAATGCTGCATGTAGGCTCAGCCGCTATGCCACCACGGGCACTTCTGGGGTAGGCAGAGTCACCGAGAGCCACCAAAGACACGCCAGGCCCAGGCAGAGCGCTCGTACACATCAGCATCATCATCATCATCATCATCATCATCATCATCATCATCATCATCATCATCAGCAGCAGCAGCAGCAGCAGCAGCAGCATCAAAAACATCATTATCATCAGCATCATCATCAGCATCAGCATCATCATCATCATCATCATCATCATCATCATCAGCAGCAGCAGCAGCATCAAAAACATCATTATCATCAGCATCATCATCAGCATCAGCATCATCATCAGCATCATCATCATCAGCATCATCATCATCATCATCATCAGCAGCAGCAGCAGCATCAAAAACATCAGTATCATCAGCATCATCATCAGCATCAGCATCATCATCATCATCATCAGCAGCAGCAGCATCAAAAACATCATTATCATCAGCATCATCATCAGCATCAGCATCATCATCAGCATCATCATCATCATCATCATCATCGTCATCATCAGCAGCAGCAGCATCAAAAACATCATTATCATCAGCATCATCATCAGCATCAGCATCATCATCAGCATCATCATCATCATCAGCAGCAGCAGCAGCATCAAAAACATCATTATCATCAGCATCATCATCATCAGCATCATCATCAGCATCATCATCATCATCATCATACATCATCATCATCAGCAGCAGCACAGCAGCATCAAAAACATCATCATCAGCATCATCTCAGCGCATCATCATCACATCATCAGCAGCAGCGCAGCATCAAAAACATCATCATCATCATCAGCATCAGCATCATCATCAGCATCATCCATCAGCATCATCATCATCATCATCATCATCATCATCATCATCATCGGCATCATCATCTCAGCAGCAGCAGCATCAAAAACATCATTATCATCAGCATCATCATCAGCATCAGCATCATCATCAGCATCATCATCATCATCATCAGCAGCAGCAGCAGCATCAAAAACATCATTATCATCAGCATCATCATCAGCATCAGCATCATCATCATCAGCATCATCATCATCATCATCATCATCATCGTCATCATCATCATCATCATCATCATCATCATCATCATCATCATCATCATCATCGTCATCATCACCATCAACGGGGGGAGAGGGCGCGAGCACGCCCTCGGCGAGTGCGCCTGCAGGCCCGCAGGCGCCTGCGTGAACACGAGCCACGCCGGCCACGCGCACCCGGACCTGCCCCGCGGCACCAGATCAATGGAGCACCAAAACTCTGCATACACACAGTCGTTTGGAGTTCGAGTAAGCATTCTTTCTATTCGGCGTTTCGACATCGGGCGGAAGGGGGGCGGGGAGGGGGGGCGGTCTGGCTCCGGACCTCTGCTCAGTGCGACTGTTGGCAGCAGTGCGGCCTGTGGGGGAGGGGCTCGACCTGCTCGAGACAGGCGCCAAGAACAGCCAAGAGCTTCTCCATCATAAGGGGGTGCGAGGGCCCGCGCCGGTCGGCAGAAGAACAAATAAAAAAACGCCCACTATGGAGTTCAGCGCGGAGAACTAATTAAAAACATTATGTCTACCCACCGGTCGGAAGATGCAGGTAGAAGCATGAAGCAGGAAGGCGATGAAACTCGACTGGGCTTCCGCGCGCCCCCCTGAGGAGGACGGAAAGGGCGAAGCCACTCGATCATGGAGTAGGAAGGCGCTGAAAGGAGGTCGAACGACCGATGTAGGGAACGAACTCTATACACCGACGCTTTTTCTGGCCCCGCACTGAAACTCGCACAGAAAAGCAGATCTTGGTGTATACGGCATCCTGGTGTAGACATTTTTCGTCGCTTCCCTCGGAAAACGGGGGAAAAGTATACACCACACCAACCCGACGTCGTCCCCGACCCTCCAAAAGTCGTGGGATTGAAAAAACAAACCGCCACTGGTAATGTACATGTTCCAGTTTCCGACGACGGGTATGCCGATGTTTGTTCTTCCGGTGGCGCAACGGATCCACCTCGGGCAACCGCCGGGGAGAGGGCCTCCCAACTTCGGAGGAGGAGGAGCAGGAGGAGGAGGGGAGGGGGGAGTGGGAAGAAGGGAGAGGGAAGAAGAAGAAGAAGGAGAAGAAGAAGAAGCAGAAGAAGAAGAGGCGGAGGGGAAGGAGGAAGATGAGATGGAGGGAAGAGGAGGCAGGAGTAGGACTTGGAGGGGAAGGAGGAGGAGGAGGAGGAGGAGGAGGATGGCGCAAGGCTGAGCAGCAGCTGAGAGCGCTGAGGTCACGCTCACGCGCGCCCCATCTTCGCCGAGCGCGCGGAAGTGTGCGGGGCGGGTGGGTTGGAGCTGCTGCCGGGCCTTCTCTGCCGAGGGGTCGGCCTTCATGGCGGCATGGGCGAGACCGTTGGGAGAGAGGGCGAGCACAGGGGCGGCACGAGAAGAGAAAACTGCACAAACGTAAAATGTCAGAGGTCCGCGCGGAGCTCATGGATCGGCCCTGACCCCCTCCCTTGCGCGCGGAGCGCGCCGGGGGCGGCGCTGGAGGCACTGCCATGGGGGCATCCAGTGCAGATCCAAGAAGGCCGCGCAGGCCTTCGAACGCTCATACGTTTATGGCGTCTTTTTCTTCCGCGAGGCGAAGGAGTGCGGCGGCGAGGAGTATGAGGGGGTAGAGGCAAGAGAAGCGGTGGAGGGAAGCGGCAGAGCTCCTGTGCAGATGTTCCCATAGAGGACGAGGGTCTGCGCCGCGATGGCGGCCGCGACCAGGCAGCACAGGCAGTAGGGTGTCTGCTGTGTGCCGTACTCTGCCCTCGCCATTGCTTTCGGAGGTGGCGGCGGGCAGTGGTCCGCTGTTGGCAGCATCGGGTGCGCCGAAGAGGTGGGCCAGGAAGAGGGGTGTAAACGCAGCATGGCCCGAGGCATGTGCGCGGGCAGGAGGGGGCCACGGGACGTTCTGAAAGAAGAGGAGGGGCCCTGACCTTCAGGGCCCCTGGCCATGATACCCACACACTTCCCAGTTCTCACCCCCCTCGTGGGCGCCCCCGACAACAGTGGAGCAGACCTAAAAAATGGATGGGATACCAACTGGCAAGGATCCCAGGGGCCGCGCCACGCTCCCTCCTGAGCCTGACGGCTGCGAGCAGAGAGCGCTCTCGGGAAAGCTCCTCTGAATACGAACCCAGCTGCCATGCACGAAGACGCGCCTGACAAGAAAGACACGCCCACGGTTGAGCTGTAGTCTTAGGTCGGGCATGTCCCCCTACATCCGAATTTTGGACGAAAAATAAAAAATAGTCAAACAATGCTCCAAGCATGATCAAAAATAGTCGAAAAGCCGTCCCCAGACGATCTTTTACTATTTTTGAATTTTCCTCCTGTAGAAGGACATGCACGACTTAACGGCAGTCGAGGAGCCTGGCCGACCAGGGCCAGGCACCCCCCCCCGGCCGCTGCAGCGTGCGAGCACCGCAGGCGGGATCCTGGGACCAGCGAACAAACCGCAGCGCCACGTTTGAGCGGCAGTCGAGGAGCCTGGCCGACCAGGGCAAGACACCCCCCCCCCCGCGCCACTGCAGCATGCGAGCACCGCAGGCTGGATCCGGGGACCGACGAGCAAACCTTAGGTCGGGCATGTCCCCCTACAGGCGGCTTATGGGCAAAACTTAGAATTAACCCAAAAAATACCCAAACAACAAAAAGATGCCCAAAGTGCTAAAATCGTCCCCAGACTATTTTTGACTAGTTTTGAATATTCCTCCTGTAAAGGGACAGGCCCGACTTGAAACAAACCTCATCATGACCACTGCTCTGAGGACCCCTCCTGGCACGCGTTCTGGTCACGATTCCGTGCCGAGTCCAGCCACGGCGACGAGGGGCTGCTGAGGTGTGCGGCGCGGAGGGCGAACCTGCCAGGCACCTGTGCGGATCGGAGGCGAAGTGCGAGTCGGAGGCGCACCGCGCGCGCGGAGGAGGGGCACCCTGACCAGACCAGGGACGGCGGGGCGACCCAGGCTTGGCCAGGCCCCCTCCTCAAGGGGAGAACCTCTGACGCGGGACGGGCGGGAACGGGGGGAGGCGACTCGTTCGGGGCACGATCAAGCGCTGGAGGCAACGGGGCTCCTGAGGACGCTTTCGGCACGCGAGGAAAAGCTGATCCATCCTCCTGCTGTCCATTGTGGGTTCAAGTCTCTCCCACGTGTCCCAGAAAAATCGTTGGGTCGCTTCAGAAGGCTCGCTAGACGACTGTAATCTTCATCTCGACAGACGCGATAATTCAGAACGGGCGTCTTGGAACTCTCTGGCTACGCCGAGGGTTGAGAACGAAAGGAATTCATCGGTCCACCCTCTTCGCCGCACTAACGGCCCAATGACCGCCCCAACACACCATGTGCCCTCGGGGCTGTGAATTCCGCCAGCCGAAAGCTTGGCGATGCTCGGCCTCTGCAGAGAGGTCGTGCAGCGAGATGACAGCTCCTTTCTTTTCCGGGTAGCGGTCGTTACCCGGGAGGGGGGGGCGGGCGGGAGGGTACCGGTAACGGCGGCCGCGGCGTGCCCCCGCCAGAGTGCGTCCGCGCCACCGGCGCATCAATCGCCTGTGTGCACCACAGCATGTAGGGGGGGGTCCAGGCCACCCCCCCGTACGATCGTAGCGCTACGAGGGGGGGTAGGGGGGGAAGAGGGTTGCCTTTAGCCCGGGTAACGAGCGTTACCCTGGAGAGGAAAAACAAACGCTCACGAGGCAGACTTTTACAATCCGATTGTTTTGCTCTGCTCCCGTCGTTCAGAATAGTGCTCTCGCCCCAGCGTGGGCCACTTTTCTGAATCCGATTCTTCATCGTAGTCGCCCCCTCCTTCCCCCTCCTCCGCCTTCCCCTGGTCCCTGGTCCTTCTGCTCATCTCGCTCCTTCCACTCCAATTCCCGATGATGCTGTTCGTCCTCGTCCTCCTCCTCCTCCTCCTCCTCCTCCTCCTCCTCCTCCTCCTCCTCCTCCTCCTCCTCCTTCCTCATCCTCTCTCTCTTTTCCTCCTGGTCGGCTCCTTCGCCTTCCCCTGGTCCTCCTGCTCCTCCTGTTCCGTTCCGTTCACGCAAGTTCCTGCTGCTGCTGTTCGTCCTCGTCCTGGTCCCTCGTCCTCCGCTGTTTCCTCCTGCTCATCCTCCTGATCACCCGCCAACTCCTCCTCCTCC
>CAUYUJ010003384.1:17500-79644 GCA_963575745.1 Prorocentrum cordatum | reverse complement strand
CCCCCCCGCAGCAGGGCCAGGCAGATCCCCGACGGGCGACGCACGCAGCGCGGAGCGTACACGCGGAGCGAGAGCACCAGACCGAGGGGGCCAGTTTCCGCGGCAGACCGAGCGCGCGCAGCAGCACATCAGCACAAGAAGCGGCAGGGGCAGAGGGGGCGGAGGAGCGACATCGGCCGACGACCCGCGGCGGCGATCGGAGGCGTCAGAGGCCACCTCACGGTCGCGCCAGGGGCGCCGCCGCGCGCTCGCCGCGGGAGCCGGCTCGATGTGCGCATGGCCGCCAGTGGCCGTCGGGGCGCCGCGGCGGGGCGCTCACAACTACCGCACCGGTGCCGTGATCACGCACGACGGCACGGGGAGGGGTGCGAGGACCAGTTGCAGACCCGCTGACGTCGGCACGACCAGCATGGACCACGGTGGCGCGCACGAGCAGCAAAGCGGGCCGCCGGCACGGCCAGCCCCGGGATCTTGCACTGCGCACCTGCCATCAGCAGAAGCTAACCCATGCTCGTCGTCGGGCCCCCCTGCAGCCTCGGCAGCAGCAGGGCCGCCGTCGCTGCTGACCCTGCCTGGCGGCGAGGCTGCCGAGGGATCCGCCGCCGCCGCGCCCGACCTGCAGCGGAGCCGAGCGCGCCTCTGGAAGGCCACGGCGGGCGCGAGCGGCGCGGCCGCGGCCGCTATACCCAGCACGTCGTGCCTCGCCGGGCTCGGCGCGGCCGTCGCGCAGGCTCGCCGTGCACGAGCGCGGGCCGCCGCCCTGCACGATGTCTGCTGGAGCTCTTGTCGCAGAGGTGCCCGCGGAGCTCGCGCCGAGCAGGCCGAGTAGCGCGCGGAGCAGTTTGCGCGCTGCGGGGCCCAGCCGTGCCGCGGCCGCTGGCGCGGCAGCAGAGGACTGCGGCGTCGCGGCGGCGCAGAGAGCGGCGGCGGCGGCGAGCAGCCCCTGGGAGGCGGCAGAGCACCGAGTCGAGGCGAGAGGGCGGGGGCAGGCCTGGGCGGAGCCCAGGCCTCGGTGGCAGCTCATGGGAGCCTCCCATACCATCTGCTGCCGGCTCTTGCGAATCGACGCACCTCGCCGCTTGCCGACGCCAATCGACGCTGAAACAACGCCGGTCGACGCCAGCCGACGCTGCATCGGCGCGATCCCCTCGACTCCCAGACGCCAAGCGGCGCCAGCCGACGCCGAAGACGGAATGTGCTACCGAACCAGGCGGAGGAGCACGCGGCGCGCCAGCAGGTGGCGCTGAGGATTCGGCGGTGGACAAACCTCCCTTTAGTAGACCTCCCTTTTGTGAAAACGGCCTGGGACCGAAACCGACGGACCTGGATCCGCAAAAATGACGGCCGCGACGCCCTCTCGCGAACCGAAAACGGCCGATTCACTAATCGGCGTGGCGGGGTAGGAGGTCTGTCCACCCCCGAAGGATGGAGCCCGCGCCCTCCGCAACTGCTCCGTGGACGCCAGGGGTGCTCTGCCCCCCGGGGGTCTGCCGACGGCCGAGCTCCGCGGAGGCGAGCGCGCGCCCCCTGGCCACGCGGCCGGCTGCTGCCCGCAGCCGGGCCGGTGCTGGAGGTCCAAAAATCCACCTGATCCGTATCCCAAGGGAGGAAAAACCACCTGGACCCGATATACTTGGCGTTTACTGGGCGGCCCTGGGCGCTTCACTACACAGCCCTGCCCTGCTCGATTCCTTCTTGGAGCGCGTTTGCCAAACGACTTCGCGTGTCGTGGTTGTTCGTATGGGGGTGGATTCTGGCATACGAACAACCACGACACGCGAAGTCGTCTGGCAAACGCGCTCCAGGAAGGAACTCGACCGACAGGGCAGGGCTGTGTAGTGAAGCGCCCAGGGCCGCCCAGCAAACGCCGGGTACGGCAGGTTCGTGTCGTGCCGACCCCAGCGTTGGTTTTTGACACCGCACGGATCGTTCAACCTTGAACGATCGGCCGCTGCCGCAACGTCCGATCGTTCAACATCGATCGATTCTGGGTCGCCGGCGGCGTTCAACCTTGAACGCCCGCGCTGGGGTCGCCGCTGGTCGACACGACGCAAATCTACCGTACATCGGGTCCAGGCGGTTGTTCCTCCTTTTGCGGTACGGATCACGTCGCGGCACGCGGCCGCACGCCGAGCGGCGCGGCCAGCGGCGCAGCGGGAGAGGCGCCCCGGAAGGCGTCGCTCCGAGACGGCCCAGGAGGCGCTCCAGCCGGCCCAGGGAGGCTCCACGAGGGCCCCCAAGAGGGCCTCAAGGGGGCAGCAAGAAGTCATGCCCTTTTGGTCTGGGGGCTGACCTTGGCGTTCTCGACTCCTCGGGCTCCCGACGCCCGAAGATAGCCCCAGAGGCCTCAAACATGGCCCCAGCACGACCACAGAAGCCCCCAAGGGAGTCTCAGGACAGCCCAAGAAACAGCCCAAGAAGGCCACAAGAAGGCACAAAGAGTCCCCCAAAACAGCCAAGACATCCCTAGAGACCTCAAAGATGGCACCCCGAGACGACCCAAGAAGGAGCCCAGAACGGCCCAATATGGCCGTGGGTCCCAAGACGGTCCAAGAGACCCCTAAGATAGCCTTTGAGGGCCCCAAGACGGCGTCCGAAGGCGGGCTTGTCTGGCCGCGTCCCCCGCGAAGCAGTGAATACTATCTGGAAAATATGGAACCCTTTCAGGTCGTCAGCTCTCCTCTCGCGCTTCAGCTTCTCCTTACGCGCTTTAAGTCTGCAGCAAAATCTCTGAAAAATATATCAAGTCTTCAGCGTTCATGACAGGCTACTGACAAGAAGACACGAATATGGTAGAAGAGCGAGAAGACAAGAGGAAGGAGAGCGGAAGACTCACAAAGATACGATGAATTAAAATGTTGCTGGCTTCAGTTGTGTGGGGGATACTGGAGGGGTGCGACACCGATGTTTATATTGCGTCTATGGTTTATATGTACGCGTATGGTGTGCCGAATCGCTCTACATATAACCAGATATGATACGTGCACCTACACATACACTGATACAAGTATACACATATATACATGTAACTGTTCATCTGTATACTACTGAACAATGCGCGCGCTTGGCGCACACACTTAGGTTCTAGTCTCCCCAGTGTTGTGATGGTAATGTCCTGGGCATCATCTTAGAAATCTGGATCCTTGAAATCGCGAGTGGCGGGCAACTCAAGAGGAGGCATCGCGCGATCGCTGTCTGCTGATGAGCGCGCAAAACAAGAACACTGAATGACCAGAGAGAAGGTAACTTCAACCAGGCACCAGCGCGTGTGTTCAATACCATTGCGTGCTGCATTCGCATGTTTGCAACGTGGTCGCTGGATCGAATGGCGGAAAGGGGCCACGCTGACTGCTGCCAGGCGAACGATATGATGGATGGCCGTCCGATGCGTCTTATGTTGCCGTCTTGGGCCGATTTCTTGGCCGCGTGGGCTAGCCTGGTCCGTCGGAGGCATGAAAGACCAGAACACGGAAAACAGTTCAAAACTTGTTCGAGAAATTTGACATTTCGCCTCCTGAGGGCCTCGTGGGACTCCTTTTGAGAGCCTCTTGGCCGTCTCGAGGCCCTCCCGGGCTGTCTTGAAGCCATCATGGGCCATCTTGGAACGCTCGTGGGCGGTCTTGGGCTCTCTTGGAGCGCTTGGAGCCGTCTTGGAGTCCTCTTGGACGTCTCTTGGGCCCTCTGTCGCCCCTCTTCACCTCCTTTGACGCGCTTTGGCGCCCCACGACGGGTCCAAAACGAGCGTGTACAAAAACAGTGCTCCCCAGTGCCCCTGGGACCCCCTCCCCACACATACATATATAGATGTGTGTATATATATACTCACCTGTATACACCCACCTGTATACCCACCTCTATACCTATATACAAAAATACAAACACACACTCACACACACACAGATATATATATATATACATATACAAATATATGTACATATATACATATATACATACATACATATATATACATGTGTATATACATCTATATATACCCACACACAAAGAGACAGCATGTTTTGATTTGGTTGCGCGCGCCCCTTCCGTACGGAGCCGTATGACTTGTCTACGTATACGGGGGCGGTCTAACAAACCAGATGTTTCTCACATCGCTGGGATGTGAGGGTCCGCCCTCAGAATCCGACCCCCAGAGCATTACGGGGTGCGACCTGGCCAGAATATCGAGGGGAATCCAGCCGCGGCGACGAGAGAGTCTAAAACAAAATGGAAACACGCAAACAAATCTCGAACCTCCGCAGAGATCCGGCGCCAGGAAAAAATACAACATCGCGAAAAAACACGACCGGAGCCCGAGATCCCATCTCTCTGCGGCCTTGCGCGAGCCAAACTGATCTGCTGCGAGGGTTCAGGGCCCAGAACTGTGGTAAAGCTCCTGGTGCGCAGGAGAGTGCGACGACCAGATCGCAAGGTCGATCCTCGAACCTGCGGTACCGTCGCCGTCGTCGGCCCTTTGCGGGCGAGGAAGTCGGCCAGAGCTGCACCGCGGCGGCCTCGGCCTCACTCAGGAGTGACCCTGGGCAAGAGTGACCTTTCGGCGAGAGTGGCCCTGCACGCGATGCGCCAGAATTGGAGGCATGGACATGGGCACCAACACCAACACAGGGGGCCGCCTTCACTGGAGAAAGATGGTCCTCAATTCCGGCGGAGGCACACCGCCGATGTTGGTGTTGGTGCCAACCTCTGGGCCTCCAACATTAGCGGCCTACGTGTCTGGGCTTGCGTCCCCCCCCGCGCGCCCCCTGGAAGCCCCGCACCAAAGGCAAGATTAGTCAGCATCGAATCGGAACAGCGGATCGAATCGGAATGCGCGTCGGGTCGGACCGCGTCGGCAGAGAACCAAGTCGAAACGGACTGGCTACGCCAGAGCACGCAACAGCGCCATGCAAGCATCGGGCCGCATCAAACTGGTGGCAGATTATCGGAAACGAATCGGATCGAGCCGGCCGGTACCTGTAACTATCAGTTGTATCGATCGGATCGGAATGGGTCCTAAAAGGTTACTCTGGCGAATCCGCGCCCGGCTCGAGGATCGAGGATCGATGTTCGAGGATCTGGTGCTCCTTGGCCGTTTTGGGGGCCTCTTCTGAGCAACACTGAGACTGGATTCCCCCGGAGATCCAGGCCAGAGCTCACCCCGGGAGGCCCGGGGTCGAGGATCGTCTTCCCATCTGCTGGGCATCTGGGGCCTGGGCCCGGGGTCGAGGCCCGGGGTCGAGAATCGAGGATCACGAGCTTTTGAGCGACTTCCCCTCTGCTGGGCATCTGGGGCCCGGGGTCGAGGATCGAGGATCGCGAGCTGTCGAGAGCCTTCCCCTCTGCTGGGCATCTGGGGCCTTGGCCTCCTGGTGGCCACGGCCGGATCCTCCACCAAATCCTGGCCAGGCCGCGCCCCGGGATAGGCCCGAGGGGTCGAGGGCCTGAGGATCGAGGTCTTCAGGCGTCGTCTCCTCCGCCTCCTCCTCCTCTCTCCTCCCTCCTCCTCCTCCTCCTCCTCCTCCTCCTCCTCCTCCTCCTCCTCCTCCTCCTCCTCCTCCTCCTCCTCCTCGTCTCCTGCTCTTGGCCTCTCTGGCCACGTCCTCACGCGCACGGCCGACGGCTGGAGAGACCGCCACCTCCGCGGCAGCCACCGCTCGCGCGCGCGCGACGCTGGGCGCCGGAGGGCGCCTGGCGCGCCGGACCCGGGCGCCGGGCCCTGCGCCGCGGCGGCGGCGCCGAGGCCTGACCGATGGAGAAAGGATGCGGAGAAGGAGGAGGAGGAGGATGAGGAGGAGGATGAGGAGGAGGAGGACGGAGGAGGAGGAGGAGGAGGAGGAGTAGGAGGAGGAGGGAAGAGCTAGGAGAAACGGGAGGAGCGAGGAGCGGGAGGAGGAGCGAGGAGGAGGAGGAGGAGGAGGAGGAGGAGGAGGAGGAGGACGAGGAGAAGGAGGAGGAGAAGGAGGAGGAGGAGCAGGAGGAGCGGGAGGAGCGGGAGGAGCGAAGAGGAGGTAGGACGAGCGAGGAGGAGCCAGGAGGAGCGAGGAGGAGCGAGGAGGAGGAGCGAGGAGGAGCGAGGAGGAGGAGGGAGGAGCGAGGAGGAAGTGGAGGGTGCCGCCTCAGAAGAGCTGCCCCGACGAATGCAATGGGCGCGCAGCGCCGTCGCGGTCAAGCGGGGACGTCGACAAATCCGCCTTCGAGGGCAGACCGCTGGCAGCCGTCTGCACCTGACCGCTGGCAGCGGTCTGCAGCCTGCACAGCAGAGGAGGGCGGAGGGCAGGGGGATGGGGGGGGAGACTCGGCTGCAACAGGGCCCGCGGAGGCACTGGAGAGGGGGGGCTTGAAGAGGGGGGGCTCGGCGCACCCAGGCCACGAGGCGCGTGCGCGGGCGAAGGGAGCCCAGGGGCACGTGCTGGAGGAGACAGGAGCCAGCAGGTCGGGGAAACGTCGTGGCCCCGGCCATGACATCCACGTGCCCCCAGTCCTCACCCCACTCTTGGGCGCCCCCCGGAGCGCCAGCCCCAGTGACCGCAGGACCCTCAAACGTGCCCCGCTCCGCACGGTCCCGCCCGCATCTGGCGCTGAGCAGTATTGATGCCGATCGCATTTGTGTCCCACGCTGTCCGCCCACTCGCACAGAGTCGTTCCGCGCCCCTCGACGTACGTGCTCGTTTCCTCTCTAGCTTGACGATCGGGGCCGTTAATCACTGAAACAGTGGAAGCCTTCGTCCGCCCGTCTCCCTTGCCGTCGGCGTCGTCTCTCTTGTGGCCAGCGCTCAGCCGCAGCGATCCTGTGCGACGTGTTCGACCCAGGGCATCCTGGAACGAGCGGCGGCTCGCCTCGGAGCAAGAGGCCAGGCGATGTACGCGTGATTCTGGAGTGCAGCGGGGTCAAATGGACAGGTCTCGGCCTGCGACCCGTGAGATCTTAGGCCGCGACGGCCTGGCGCGGAGGCCGAGGACAACGGCGAGGACGAGGGCCGGGTGCGGCCGAAGAGCGCCGAGGGGGGCTTGGAGGAAGGCTGAGGCAGGGGGGGGCAAGCGCACTGTGGCTCTGGAGGTCGGAAAGGGGCATGGCAGAAAGGGGTGTGGTGCCAATCGTGGAAACCGAGATGCTATCAACGATAGATGGCATCGCCCGGCTCAACATTGGCACCATACCCCTTTATGCCACCCCCCTTTCCTACCTCTAGAGTGGCCCGGGACACGCGCGCGGACGAGGGGGGGGGGGCCGGGGAGCGTGCCGAACGACCAGACGAGAAGACCACGGGGTCAGGGAGGCCCCGTGGCCGCGGCCACGATTCGGGCGTTGCCAGAACTGGGGGGCGCCCCTCCCGCCCCGTTCCACGAACCCGGAACTGCCGTCACCAGAACAAACACCGGCTGCGGCAAGCTGGGCTTTCTGATTCTGGCCAGCTCAAGGGCTGCGGGGTCCTACCATCGGGGAGACGTAAGACTCGGGTACGGGAGACTCGGGTTGGCCCGACGAGGCCATCATAAAAATGACGAGGCCCAATCTGAAATTTGACGCGAACTCCCGCTGCAGACATCCCACGAAAACTGGACCGTCAAAATCCAGGACGCGCTCGTCAAAAAAACGTCGGCAACCCGAGTTCTGGCTTACTCGGGTCTTGCGTTTCCCTGGTACCACTAACGGGGTCCCCTTACCTGGGGTCCTGGCCATACCCGAATGATACCCACGCGCACACTTTCTTGCTCGGCGGCGCCTCGGATCCCAGGTTGCGGTCGTGGCCACGGCAGGGCTGCTAGGGTGCGGATTGCGCGCTACGGTTAACTCGGGCATGTTCCCTACAGGCGGACTTTGGACGGAATGTATATCTATATATATATACATATATATATATATATATATATATATATATTAAACCAAAGACAAAACAACATAAAAAAAAACAAACAAAAATGAGAAAGAACAAAAAAACGACCCCAGGCTATGTGTTACTACTTTTTCACTACTTCTTACTACTTTTACTACGTGCCCGACTTGACGCTACGGCAGCATGATACCCGCGCACCGTTGCTGGACGACCCCGAGGGGGAGGCGGACCCTGCCGACGATCCCCCGAAGAGCGGTGCACGTCGGACACCGGGCCCCCGGCGTCTCGCCGCGCCTTCGCCGGCCCCGGCAGGCGACGACGAACCGCAGACGACGAAGTCTAACCGCCGCGACGGACGACGAGCGACGACGGGGGGGGCGACGACGAGGGGGAGCGGCGACGACGTTGCGACGTCGGTCGAGGACAACGGCCGACAACGACGACGACGACGACGACGACGACGACGACGACGACGACGGACGACGGACGACGGACGACGGACGACGGACGACGGACGACGACGAGGACGACGTGACGACGACGACGACGACGACGACGACGACGACGACGACGACGACGACGACGACGACGGACGACGGACGACGGACGACGGACGACGGACGACGACGGACGACGGACGACGGACGACGGACGGACGACGGACGACGACGACGACGACGACGACGACGACGACGACGACGACGACGACGACGACGACGACGACGACGACGACGGACGACGACGACGACGGACGGCGAACGACGGACCGTCGCACCTCCGCTGGCGCCCGCCCGCCGAGCCGGGGCGCCTTCGTGCCCCGGGACCGCCTGCTGGGCCGCCAGCAGCTCGCTCTCGAACTCGCGGGGGGGCGGGGCCCGCCCGCGCCGAACGGTGGCCGCCGAGACGGGGGCGTCCAAGTGGGGGGAGGGGGGGGGGGCGCAAATCATGGCCGGCGGCGTGTGCGCGGCCCAGGGGGAGGGCCAGGAGCGCGATGAAACAAGAAGAAGAGGCGCCATGAAATCCGAGGAAAGGTCATGGCCCCCGCCATGAGATCCACTCCCCCTAGTCATCACCCCCCTCCCTCTTTGCCGCCCCCGAGCCGAGAAGGCCGAGACCGAGAAGCCGGGATCGGGACGACATCGCGCTGGGACAAATCTCGCAGCAAAGCGGAGAGCCTTGCGCGGCAGGAGCAGGCGCGGCAAAGAGAAGAAGAGTCAGCAGAGAGGCCCCCACGATAGCGCAGGAGTATGCGCGGTGCTCGCCCCTCCCTCCTCGCCCTGTACCTACCTCCTTCTACCCCCTTCTACCCCCTCCTCCTCCTCCTCCTCCTCCTCCTCCTCCTCCTCCTCCTCCTCCTCCTCCTCATCGTCATCATCATCGTCATCATCATCATCATCATCATCATCATCATCATCATCATCATCATCATCATCATCATCATATCATCATCATCATCATCATCATCATCATCATCATCACATCATCATCAGCAGCAGCAGCTCATCATCATCATCATCATCATCATCATCATCATCATCATCATCATCATCATCATCATCAATCATCATCATCATCATCATGCATCAGCATCAGCATCATCATCATCATCATCATCATTATCATCACCACCACCACCATCATCATCATCAACATCAGCATCATCAACAACATCATCATCATCATCGTCATATCATCGTCATCATCATCATCATCATCAGCATCATCATCATCATCATCATCATCACCATCATCATCATCATCTTAACCGTCATCATCATCAACATCATCGCCATCATCATCACCGGCATCATCATCATCATCGTCATCATCAGCATCATCATCGTCATCATCATCATAATCATCATCATCATCAGCATCATCATCAGCATCATCATCAGCATCATCATCATCATCAGCATCATCGTCATCATCAGCAGCATCGTCGTCATCATCATCAGCATCAGCATCAGTATCAGCATCATCATCATCATCATCAGCAGCAGCATCATAATTATCAGCATCAGCATCAGCATCAGCAGCATTAGCATATTCGTCAGCATCAGCATCATCAGTAGCATCAGCATCAACATCATCTCAATGATCATCATCATCATCATCATCATCATCATCATCATCATCATCATCATCATCATCATCATCATATCATCATATCATCACCACCACCACCACCACCACCCCCATCAGCACCATCACCAGCATCATCGTCGTGATCGTCATCAGCATCATCAGCATCAGCATCAGGATCAGCATCAGCATCATCGGCATCATCATCATCGTCATCATCATCGTCATCATCAGCATGATCATCATCATCATTCTCACCATCATCATCAGTGGCATCTTCATCATCAGATTCATCATCATCATCAGATTTCTCTTCCTCTTCGTCTTCCTCTTCCTTCTCGTCCTCCTCCTCCTCCTCCTCCTCCTCCTCATTCCTCCCTCCTACCTCCTACATCCTACCTCCCACCTCCCACCTCCCACCTCTCATCTCCTACCTCCTCCCTCTTACCTCCTCCTCATACCTCGTCCTTCTTCTCCTTCTCCTCCTCCTCCTCCTCCTCCTCCATCTCCTCCTACCTCCTCCTCATCCTCCTCATCGTCCTCCTCCTGTTAATTTCAAAAGCTTCTAGTAGTCTAAGTAGTATGTTGCTTAGTATCAGTGTTAGCATTATTCGTATTATTACTATGTTCGCCTGATTCGTAGTCTTTGTCTTCGTTATATCAGTTTGCTATGCTTCATATTGTTCGTAGTAGCCGTCTGCTCAGTGCTACGATTATTCGTATTCGCGTTATGATAACTGTGCTGCGTCTTCTTGGTATTCGTATGCAGGTTCACTTTATCATTCTGAAAAGTACGATCCATATTCAAACCGTACGTATCCTTGGTATCCTCTCCTTCATCTTACTAGTCGGAGTAGCATTCCTCGTATTACTACAAGTATTACTATTATTGTTATGTGCATTACGAGTGAGATTCGTGTTATGCTGCTTATTCGTATGACTTACTGCTAGTATTATGATGCGCCGCAATCGGATTGGTATGAGTCATCGTCACACGCGTAGTCGAATTAGTCTTCTTTGGTTCAATTTGATGTGTCGTAGTAATCTGCGTTGCCCAAATAGTACGAACCTTAGTCCGGTAAGTATTAATCGTACGATGGTTATTCGTATTATTCTTCTGACTCTAGTTAATACTCTTCGTAGTATTAGCATTAGTATGCGTAGTAGTTCTAGTATTAGTCATATCAATCAATATTAGTACTACTGTTATTCTGAATAGTCAGAGCGTGGGGGGCGAACGGTCATGCATTGTCCCTGGGTGCGTGGCTGAAGTGGGGGTCCGTGGTGAGGATTATGATTGTTGCGGTGTTGCGCTGTTGTTGTTTGTTTGTTGTCGTCGTCCCACACGCGACCCACCCGCGACCCACCCCGCGACCCGCCCCGCGACCCACCCCGCGGCCCGCCCCGCGACCCACCCCACAACCCACCCGCGACCCAACCCGCGACCCACCCGCGACCCACCCCGCGACCCACCCGCGACCCAACCGTGACCCACCCGCGACCCACCCCGCGACCCATCCCCGAACCACCCCGCGACCCATCCCCGACCCACCCGCGACCCACCCCGCGACCCACTTGCGACCTACCCGCGACCCACCACACGACCCACCCGCGACCCACCCGCGACCCACCCGCGACCCAACAGCGACCCACCCGCGACCCACACGCGACCCAGCCGCGACCCATTTGCGACCCACCAGCGACCCACCCGCGACCGACCCACATTGGTTGAACGAAAAAATCGGCGCCTGCGGCGGGCTCGTTGCATGATCTGTGAAACGTTGGCGCCTGCGGCGGGCTTCTCCAAAGACTCGCAGACTGCCGACGTCCCCGCCACCCCCTAACTCGTATCCGCATCTGCGGGCTGCTATACATTATCATTATTCCTCGTCCTCGTTCTCCTCCTCCTCCTCCTCCTCCTCCCTCCTCCTCCTCCTCCTCCTCCTCCTCCCCCTCCTCCCCTCCTCCTCCTCCTCCTCCTCCTCCTCCTCCTCCTCCTCTCCCCTCCTCTCCTGCTCCTCCTCCTCCTCCTCCTCCTCCTCCTCCTCCTCCTCCTCCTCCTCCTCCTCCTTTTCCTCCACGAAGGAACTGGGGGACTCACAGGGGAGATCGTCCTCCTCCACTGGGTCCCCCTCCCAGACAGACCCTCGAAGACAACTGGAGGCCCCGTGAGGGCCAGACTTTCGGGACGCACTGCCCCCCCAGAGGTTCCTGTGAACCGCGCGCCGCCGTAGAACCTGAAAGACAAGAACCGAAAGCGCAAGGGAAGGATCATGCGCCAAGGGTGCATTATCACCCCCACGCGTGGACACGAAAAGGAAGACGACGACGACGACGAACACGACAACGACGAGAATAATAACATCGACGAGAGGTTCGTAAGGGGTGACTGAGGGGGTCCTACGAGGAGCCTGAGAACAAACTCCTGAGAGGTACCTCAGAGTCTCCCACGAAGTGTCTGAGAGGCTCGAGAGAGAGAGAGAGAGAGGAAAAAAAGTGAGGATCCCGAAAGGCAATTGAACCGAACTCTACACACCGACGCCTTTTCTGGCCTCACACTAGCTCTCGCACAGGAAAGCGGATCCTGGTGTATACGGGATCCTGGTTTATACCTTCTTCGTTGTTTCCCCAGGAAAACTGAAAAAATATACACCACACCACCCCGACGTCGTCCCCGACCCTCAAAAAAGTCCTGGGATTGAGGAAACACCACCACTGGCAATGCATATGCTCCAATTTCCCAGCAAGGATACGGAAACGGTACCCATGGGTCCTCGACGGGGCCCCCGGGGGGGGAATCACCAAAAGGCCGTGCGAGGCGCCGAGGTCCCATATGGTATGCCCCCGAGAGGCCCTCGAGAGGCCACCCGGAAGGCCCGTCCCGGTCGGCGCCAGTCCAGGAGCCGCGGCTCGGAGAGCACCCTCACAGCGCAGAGAGAAGCGCGCGCCGCCACTGTCGCGGCGAAAAAAGACGACGCGACCCGGAGCACACCAATTTCACACACAGCAGGGGCCCGATCACAAAAGACCTTCCACAAGAAACCCAACCCTGAGACCCCAGGACGTCCGTTGATCTCTGGTGTGGGAACGTCGCGCCTTCCGCAGCAAAGCCGTCGAACACAAAAAATCCAGGGCACCCTGGAAGCAAGCAGGGTGTTTCTTGGCATGGGCCCCCACTCCATGACCCGCTGGGGACCAGTTCAGCACTACAATCGGGGATGGACAGAACCCCCTTTAGTAAAGCGTGGCTTATTGAAAGCGACCTCGGGCCCCCAAACCTGGCGGGAGCAAGCCTGGAAAGCGACGGCCGCGGCGCCCTCTCGAGAACCGAAAACGGACAATTCACTAATCGACGTGTCAGGGGGGAGAGGGAGGAGGAGGAGGAGGAGGAGGAGGAGGAGGAGGAGGAGGAGGAGGAGGAGGAGAAGGAGGAGGAGGAGGAGGAGGAGGAGGAGGAGGAGGAGGAGGAGGAGGAGGAGGAGGGGGAGGAGGAGGAGGAGGAGGAGGAGGAGGAGGAGGAGGAGGAGGAGGAGGTTCACCCCCGACACAGTCTCTCTTCACAGGCACGGAGCCGCGGGGCAGGCCCCTGCGGGGCCCGCGGGGGGCCCTCCGTTCTCGCCGCCTGTTCCTCCCCCCCCCCCCAAGGGGACCTCCGATGCGGAGGGGGCCCATGCAGAGAAGCATCCTGCTCGCCTCCAGGGTTAAAACAGGGGTCCTCGCCATCGCTCGGACGTCCATTCCCTGTGCTTTTGTTTCGGTCTCGTGCGTGGCTTGTTCGCCACATGATCAAGGATGCTGGATGCTCCGCGATGGTCCTCGCCGAAGGAAAAATGCACACGCCCGAGCGATGCCAAGGGCCCCCTTACCTGGGGTCCTGGCCATTAAAACAGGGCTGGGATCGGGATAAATCGCTCCAGAGCGTTCCGGAGCGCTCTCAGAGCGTTCCGGAACGCTCTGGAGCGGCCGCGGCGCCCAGTACATCCTCCAAACCCGCCGATTCTCAGAGACTTCGAGTCATCCCGATCCGATTTTGTCCCGATCTTCGCGTCGTTTTAAGGGTGCCCTGGGTTCCTGGGGCTGCGACGGCTTTGCTGTGGAAGGCGCGACGTTCCCCCACCCGAGATCAATGGATCCATGGACGTCCTGGGGTCTCAGGGTTGGGTGTTTTTTTGTTGTGGAAGGTTTCTTGTGGTCGGGCCCCATACTGTGCCCGCCCTCTCCGTCTCCGACCGCGCGCCTTGTGGGCGTCTTCTTATTCGGCCTTTCGACATTGGGCGGAAGGGAGAAAGGGGGTCTGGCTCCGGACCTCTGCTAATGAATACGACTGCTTGCAGCAGTGCGTCCTGTGGGGGAGACGCCGCCTGCCTGAAACAGGCGCCCAGAACAGCCTAGATCTGCTCCACAGGGGGCGGGGGGGAGCGGGAGGGGGCCCGCGCCGATCGGCAAAACAATGAATCAGAAAAAGATCACCTTTCGGGAGGTGCATGTTCCTTGTTTGGCGCGCCCCTCTTACCACAGGAAGACGAGCGAGGATGAGAACGGAGAGAGAGCGGGGAGAGGAGGACACGGGAAGGACGGGGGGCAAGATGATTGAGGGCGAAGAAGATTGAGGAGGGAAACAAACACACAGACACAATTAATCGGTCGATTCCCCAGAAAATATGGGAAAATATAAGAATTGGGGGGGAATACAAAAACCCTGAAAATATAGGAAAATATGGGGAATCCTCTTATTTGTATATTTATTTGTGTGTCCCAGGGCCCCTTCAAAGATGCAGCACGACCAGGAGAAGAGAGGAACAGTGAGTCGGGCAAGCGGACCCTGGCGGGCGGGCCGGGCGGGCCAGCCTCGACGGGCGGGTCGGGCGGGGCGGGGCGTCGAAGCGGGCGGGCTGCCCTCCGAGCCTGCGGGCGCGCAGACCCGAAGGGGCCGGGTCGGGCTGGCGGACCTCACCGATGGGGCCGGGCGGACCTCGCCGCACGCTGCATGCCGAATGCTGAGCTGTGCCCCCCCGGCCTCTGACGCCCTCCCCGCCTCCCCCCCCTTTTCCGTCCTGCCGTCCTGCCCGCCTGCCTCCCCCACCGCCTGGCTTCGATGCCGCGCCCTCCGCCTCGTCCCCCTGCCCATCTCCCCGTGTGCCCGAATACTACAGTCGGGGCGCTGAAGAGGAACCCCTTCCGTTGGGGCGGACTTCCAAGCAGGCGAGCGGGCGGGCCCTGGCAGGCGGGCTCGGCAGGCAGACCCTCACAGGCGGGTCGGGCGGGCGGGCCCCGGCCGGCGGGTCGGGCGGGCGGGGCATCGGAGCGGACTCCGCAGATTGTGCAAGGAAGCCCCAGGCGAGGCCACGAGGCCTGAGGATGTCGCCAGGGGTTCTCGTGCGGGCACACGGCTCCTGCGCGTGGAGAGCGAGGCGCCCTCGGGAGCAGATTGTGCGGAAGACTCGAACGAGAGAGCGACTCTAAATAAATCGCGAAGATGTCTCAAGCGGAGCCGTTGTTGTTGTAGTCCGGGGCTCAATGCGAACCCTGGGGGGTGCTTCGATTGACAAATACAATGGGCACTGGAGGGGATCAACTACAGAAATGAGAGCGCATTGTCGTCGTCGTCATCACCACCACCACCTCATCGTCCTCTCCTCCTCCTCCTCCTCCTCCTCCTCCTCCTCCTCCTCCTCCTCAGCCTCATCATCATCATCATCCTCCTCCTCCTCCTCCTCCTCCTCCTCCTCCTCCTCCTCATCATCATCATCATCCTCCTCATCCTCCTCCTCATCGTCATCCTCATCATCATCATCATCATCATCATCATCATCATCATCATCATCATCATCATCCTCATCATCATCATCATCATCATCATCATCATCATCATCATCATCAGCATCAACAACATCAACATCATCATCATCATCATCATCATCATCATCATCAACATCAGATTCATCATCCTCATCATCATCACACTCATCATCATATTCATCATCAGATTGATCATCATCGTCATCATCATGCTCATCATCATCATCATCAGCATCATCATCAGCATCATCATCAGCAGCATCATCATCAGCAGCATCATCAGCATCATCGTCGCCGTCGTCTTCGTCAAACTCGACGTCATCATCATCATCATCATCATCATCAGCAGCAGCATCATCATCAACATCATCAGCAGCAGCAGCGGAACAATCATCACAAACGTCATCGTAACCCACATTAGCATCACCAGCATCATCATCAGCAGCATCAGCATCAGCATCACCATCATCATCATCACCACCATCACCATCATCATCATCATCAGATCATCATCATCATCCTCATCATCATCATCATCATCATCGTCATCGTCATCGTCATCATCGTCATCATCATCATCAGCATCAGCATCATCGTCACCATCTCCATCAGCATAACCGGCAACATCAGTGTTATCATCAGCATAATCATCATCAGCAGCAGCGTCATACTTATCAGCATGAGTATCGTCGTCGGCATGACCGTCATCACCATCCTCATCACAATAGCTATCATCAGCGTCCTCTTCGTCCTCATCATCATCAACATCCTCATCATCATCACCATCATCGGCAGCAGTATCTGCCGTGTCATCGTCCTGAACATCAGCAGCACCATCATTATCAGCAGCACAACCACTACCACCACCACCACCATCACCAACACCATCACCACCATCATCATCATCATCATCAGCATCATCAGAATCATCAGCATCATCAGCATCATCAGCATCATCAGCAGCATCATCATTATCATCAGCATAATCGAACTAGTCATGTTCAACAGGAGCGTGACGCGGAGGATCATGTCACATGTTACGGCTCTCCCGCGCCTCGGGACGCGAGGTGCTACGCGTTACGGCTCCACGTCAATCGCCACCCAAGATGCTGGGCTGGCACGCTGGCGGATCTTGCGGCAGGCAGCTGGATAGCTAGTGACATTGGACCCCTCCTGCCAGTGCATCTGGGTCGTGGACAAGATACCCCTCAGAACGTAGAAGCCTTCAGGGGCCTCTTGGCAGGCCTCTTGGGAGGCCTCTCGGAGGCCTCTTAGGTGCCTCCTGGGGGCATCTTCGGGACCTTTGCGAGGCCCCAGCGGTCTCGGGGGCCATCTTGGGGCGGAGAGCTCCGAATGTCAGTTCGAGCTCCCCCTTCTGGCTCGTCTTGGGACCATCTTGGTGGCGAGGCCTGCCCAAGCTCGGGCATCCGCGGCCAGATCCGTTCCGCTCTTCCCTCGGCAAGCGGGCCTCGCTCGGGTGCGTGTAGTAGGAGCGGACCCACATCGTCACCTTGCCCCGCGGGCCCGGCCGGTGAGGGGGCACAGGCGAGAGGAAGATCGCGTAAGTGGAATGGCGGCTGCTGGCACACGGCACGTGCGGGGCGGGGGTCCCTCTTGGCGGAAGCCTCATAGTCAACAAATATCAAAAATAGTTGAAAATAATCTAAAAATCGCCCCCATACGATTTCTCAACTACCTTTGAACATTCCTGCTGTAGAGGGACATGCCCGACTTGAGAGCAGGGGGGGAAACGAAGGCTGGCGAGGACGGCGGGCACGCGCGTGGGCGCGCTGTGGCTGGAGTCCCTCGTCCCCACTCCCGGTCTCGAAGCCCTCGAGACCCTGCGGGGCAGGGGCGTCCATGCGTCGACGAAGATCGAGACCCCGTGTCAAGGGGTAATGCGCACGCTGCTGCATCGCACCCTGGTCGGCGGAGTGACGGAGCGCATCTTTGATTCGCAGCCAAAACGGGCGTTATGGGGGGGAGGCGGGGGGGATAGAAGGGGGCACCACGTACCACCCACCCACCCCAAGACTGCGGTGCTGGAGGCACTGCGGCAGTGCCGGGCCGGGGACGCACTGAGGGGGGGGAGCGTTACGTTATGGGGGGGAGGCGGGAGAGTTTGGGGCCTAAACGCCGCGCGGTATGTCCCAGAGGGAGAAATATATGTATGTATGTATGTATATATATATATATATATATTCATATACATATATATATATATATATATATATGTAAACGTACATATATATAAAAAAAATGCGCGGCACTCGCACGGTCCGAAACGTCCGTCGCTCCAAGCGCCAGGGGGGGGGGCCCTGGGGCCCCGCCCAAGGCTGAGGTCGGACATGCCCCCCTACAGGCGGATCTGGGACGAAAAGCTAAAAAATAGTCAAAAAATTCTTCCTGTGGAGGCACAGGCCCGACTTAGCCCAAGGCACGGGTGCCGCGGCGAGGCGCCGCGCAGCCGCACGGCGGCCGAGACCGCGAGGGGGGGCGTCGCGGGGCGGGCCCCCCCGCGTGGCGGGCCAGCCGGCGGCCTGAGGCCACAACCGACGCCGCGGCCGAGGCCGCCTCGGCGCCGCGAGGGATCCGCTGTGCAGACGGCAGGCTCGCGTGGTGTCGGCCCCGGCGCCACGTTGCTCCCATCATGCAGGTGTGTGGGGCCCTCCTCCTCCTCCTCCTCTTCCTCCTCCTCCTCCTCCTCCTTCTCCTCGCAGCTCTCCCCGCGTCGATGCAGGTGTTCGGGGCCATCTGAGCGACGACCGAAAACGGGTCTTACGCCAATGTTGCGCCCATCGTACTTACGGACCACATCCCAGAAATAATTTCGAACACCCAGAAAAGTGTCGAAACAGTGCCGAACAAGTATCGCCTCCCAGGGCCCGACACGTGAAAACCCTCAAGTTTCGGTACTTTCCTGGTGCTCGAAACTATTTCTGGCGATCAAGGCTAAAATAGGTTGGAACATCATAACCCCGGCGTTGGTTCCCGACACCGCGGGAATCGTTCAATCTCTTCAACAAGCGCGTTCCACGAATCGCAAATTAGCTACTCGCAAGTGGCCTGGACCCGCCGCGGAGGGATATACGATATATATATATATAGAGAGAGATATAGATATATGTGTATATATTACATCGAGGCAAACCTGTGTGTTCGGACGTCTGCGAGCTGGTACTTTGCGGGTAATGAAACGCGCTCGGTGAACCTTGAACGATCGGCCGCTTCAGAAACGCCAAATCGCTCCACGATGGGCCGACATCCTGGTTCGCCGGCGGCGCTCTCAAAGTTGAACCCCGGCGGCGGGATCGCCGCTGGTCGACATGGCGCGAACCTACCGTAACTAGTGCAGGGAACAAGTAAGCCCTCGGCAGTGGACGGTTTCGCAGCTCGCAGCCACCCCACGCATGGCGAGGTCGAATCTGAATGCCCGTATGACGTCACTGCGCTGCGCCCCCCTGCAGCCCTCAAAAGTGGCAACAGTTTCGCAGCTCGCAGCACCTCAGGCATGGCGAGGTCGAATCGGAATCCCCGTATGACGTCACTGCGCACGGCCCCCAGGCAGCTCTCGACAGTGGCGACAGTTTCGCAGTTCGCAGCTCCCAGGGATGGCGAGGTCGAATCTGAATCCCAGTATGACGTCACTGCGCTGTGCCCACCAGCAGCCCTCTAGAGTGGCGAGAGTTTCGCAGCTCGCAACACCCAAGGCATGGCGAGGTCGAATCGGAATCCACGTATGACGTCACTGCGCACGGCTCACCAGCAGCCCTCGAAAGTGTCGACAGTTTCGGCCCCCCAGACATGGCGAGGTCCAATCTGAATCCCCGTATGACGTCACTGCGCTGTGCCCCCGGACAGCCTTCGAAAGTGTCGACATTTCCACACTTCGCAGCCCCCCAGGCACGTTAGGAGACGGGTACGAAGCAGGCAGGAAGTAGGAGGCAGGCAGGAGGCAGGAGAGGAGATGGGAAAGAGCAGGAGGGAGGCGGGAGGAGCGGGAGTGGAGACCGCAGTGCTGAACTCAAGACGGGAACCCAACGCAGCAGGTCTGGGAAACAGCGCACGCCACGAACCTCCCCGGAGCGAGGTCGGCCAGCCTCCCGTGGAGGCGCTCCCCCCTGGCACCCAGGCCCCTCTGGCCTTCGGCTTCGTGAGCTGCAGCTGCATCATGCCGACGTCGGCGGAGACGTCGTTCACCGCAACGACGGCCGCGCCAGGGCGCACCTCAGCAGGCAGCTTGCCAGATGGCAGCAAAGGGGCGTGAAGCGGAGGGGGATGAAGAATTGAGTCAGAGGGGGGGGCGGGAGAAGGGGGATGGCGAAGCATGGAGAGGGTGGGGAGGGGAGGGACAAAGCCTCGCGGACGAACAGAAGCCGCTCGGTTCGACATTGCTTCGACAGCTCACCCAGACATTATGTGGTCATCGGCTTTCGATGTATACTGCCCATGCTAAGAGGAGATGTAGAAAAATGAGCGCCCCTGCGAAACTAGGCAGCCACTATCGAAGTGATTGTAATCAAAGCGTTCTGGCCTGGAGAACTGACAGAAGAACATACTGCAATCAACCGACACTGGTGATCTTAGGATGCCAGATCACGGCCGCCGCCTTCACGATGCTGTGAGCAGCAACATAGACATGCAGAGCTGCCAAATGGCGTACTTAGTATTTCGACAGCTATCTCTTTGAAATCAGGTTATGCAATAGTTTCGCGCCTCTTCATAAGCCCTAATGAATCTGGTGTCCCAGCACTGAAAAGTGGCAGGCAGACTTCACGAGACCAACCACGATGGCAAGCACTGGAGAAATCGGTTTGCCAATGCTCTGATGACACCGACACATCAAAAGCAGCAACACAGAAAAGAGACACTGAACAGGGAACTCTCGCAACCGTGAACCAACTCTGACAAACTTGCCCAGTGTATCAGCACAGAAAAGTGGCAAGCAAACGCTGAACTGCCGGCCACGACGGCGTGCGCTGGGACCTCACTCTGCCAGAGCCCGGATGCCGACAGCACCTCGGGTGCAGCAGCGCCGAAACGGAACACTGGCTGGGCGCCTCTCGAAACGAGGCCCACATGATCGACGACTCGCCTGAAGAATCCCGCCAGCGCGGTGGGCCACTCGGCCGTCGTCATCAATGCGTTCTCGCCTAAAGAATCCCGCCGGCCCGATGGGCCACTGAGCCGTAGTCCCCGCCGTCGTCGGCGGCCCTCGTCCCCGTCGGCGGCGGCGGCTTTCGTCGTCGTCGGCGTCGCCGTCGAGGATGGAAGACCAAGAATCCCGAGGTGTTCCGGCAGTTGGGGGGCCACGGAGGCCTCGTCTTCCTCGGCGGCGGCGGCTTCTGGAGGCGTCACCGTCGTCGCTCCCGCGCGCGCGCGGGAGGGGGCGCGGGAGGGGGAGGGAAGGAAGGAAGTGGAGGTGGAGGGGGAAGAGGGGGAGGGGGAGGGGGAGGGGGAGGGGGAGGGAGAGAGGGGCCAGAGTGAGGTGGAGAAGGAAGGCGAGGAGGGGAAAAAAGGAGGAAGCGCAATCTGCTCGCCCAATGGACTCCCGCCAGCCCAGCACTCTGGACGCAGGTGGTACAACGTTTCCTCTCGTCCCTCTTCCAAAACCCCTTCTTCCCCGGGGAGAGGTATACCCCCCCCTCTACGCTGCAAGACCCCTCGCCTCGCGTAATCCATGGTGCTCGAGTGAACGGGGCACAAGGCCGAGGCACAGCGAAAACCAGATAGACGGGGAAAGAGAGAGAGAGAGAGATGTGCATCGTTTAACCGATCCATGCCCACCAGCGTGGGTTGGGCCCCACTGGCCGATGTACCCCTCTGAATGGGGATATGGGCTGCTCTCTTCGGGCTTCGAGGGGCATATCCCCAACTGAGGTGGTGAGACGGTGGGGCTCGAGATGTGGATGGGGATGGGGATAGGGATCGATTAAACGATACTGAAGAGAGAGACCCGCATGGGAACCCAGTACGGCAGACCAGCACTACAGACCAGCAGGACATACCAGCACGGCAGACTGGCACGGCAGACCAGACCAGCATGGCAGGCCAGCACGGCAGACCAGACCAGCACGGCAGATCAGCACGCCAGGCCAGTGAGCCACTTCGCGCCTCCAGGAGGCTGCTTGGGGGCCTCCTCGGGCTCCTTGGAGCATTATTGCAAGCCTTTGGGAGAACTCCTGGGGACCTCTCGGGGGCCTCTTCGGGGCCTCTTCGGGGCCTCTCGGGGCCTCTTGGGAGCCTCTTGGGGGCCTCTTGGGGGCCTCTTGGGGCCTCTTGGGCCCAAATAAAAGCCAAGGACGCTGTCCTTCACGTGTCCCTTGTTGGCAGTATCGCAACACCCTTCTTGAGGGCGTCTTGAGAGCCTCGAGGGCCGTCTTGGGCTCCTACAAGGCCTCCCCTGAGCGCCTCTGGGGCGAGTAAAAACACATGCCTTGCCCTGGGAATGGACCTGTTTCTTCCTCTTGGGACTCTCTGGGGGTCCCCTTGGAGCCCTCTTAGGAGAGCATTGGGGGCCTCTTCGGCCGTCTTGAGGCCATCGTGCGCGTCCCAGAGCGGTATTGAGCGGTCTTGGAGTCCTTGGTAGACCGTCTTGGAGGCCTCTTGGGACCGCCCTGGCGCGCGGGCACCCTTCGCACTTTTGCCACTGCCGTGCGCCCACTGGAGGGGTGCGCCCGCTTTATTGGAAGGAGTCTCCCAAGGCGTGTTAGAATGCAATGTGTCTGTAGTGTTTTCCAGGGCCGTCCCATCCCCTGGTCGCGCGCCTCCCTCGAAAATCGCCCCTCCCTGGGGCCAAGTCCGAGCTATTCCTCGTACAGGTTACTGACTGAAGAGGCTCTGTCCAAAAAAAGAGGCTCTGGCCGAGGGGGGTCAAGAAGGCCCCAAGAGCACCCAAGAGCGCCCCGAGAGCGCTTCAGGGGGGCCCAAATAGTCAGTAGAGAGCCCCTAGATGACCCCAAGAGATGCCTCGAGAGATGCCCAAGAGGGCCCCAAGAGGGCCTCAAGAAGACCACAGGATGGCTTCAAGAGTCCTCCGATGGGCCTTGCGTCACTGCATGCTTCTCTACGCCGCACCTCAAAAAAACTCCCCTGGGTTTATGGATGAGCTGATGGGGATACTTTTTTGGTCGGCGGCTCCGAGGCAGCGGACAGGGAGCGGTAGACGTCGCTGATGGGGATTCGCGAAGCATCAAGAATTGACGAATTGCGCATGGGGACAGCATGCATGTGCAACTCGGCTAGCGCATTGTCATGACCTTGCCCTGAGAGCAAAACGGGCTGGGCGGCTCAATATCCTCGGAAAGTGATGTCAAGGCAGATCGAAACGTACCCAAAAAAACTAAGTCTGTCTCAGGCTCGCTGCTGTATCAGTATCAGGTAAAGCGTGAAAGATCTCACGCATCGGCTGAAGGAGCCTTGGACACCAGACTCTCATCACATGCTGGCCAGGAGACGACTGACACGCCACTGGCCGAATCCACGGCCGAGTGTGACCGCGCATCCATCGTACTGAATGTGACCAACATGTCCAAGACAATCCGGGGCGAAGTGGGGATAACTATCATGACGTCGATGTGTTCTGATGACAGGCGTGGTTTCATTGACTTGCTCAGATTTCAGATATAGGACAAAATACATGCCATCTCCCACATTTTGCTTACTACACAAAACCTACGGGTGCCACAAGAACATCGCTGATCAAAAGGTCGCTAGGCAAACCAAGAACGCCGCATCAACCGATCTGCAATAAGCAAACTCATGCTATGAAACGTGGCCTGAACAACTATTCGACAACGCAGCAGCGACAGGAAGAGTAGAGGGAGGGAAAGGGAGAAAGGACGAGCGGCAGGACGAGGACGACGAGGAGGCAGCTCAGCAAGGCAAGCGTTAGCAAAACCAGCAGGTGACAAGCCATCCCCCTCAATGGCCCTGCCCCGTTCGAGCGTGCTCGTCTGTCGGTGGACCTATAGATGCATCGTCGTGGCCAGTTGCTGACTGTCATTCCACCACACCCTCAGCATTGAAGCAAGTGTCCAAGAGTCGGCACGAGCACCCATCCCGCAGCAAGCCAGGGAGGACCTGCCCGAAAGATGTGTGCGCCTCGTGCTCCCAGCTGCATCAGTCTCGGGTAAGGCGAGGCGGGGAAGACCTCGCGCCTCGGCGAAAGGAAGCCTTGGGCGGCAGACTGGCATCTCCTGCGGGCCAGAGAGGCGACTGGCACGCCGATGGCCGAGGCTACTGCCGAGCGCGCACGTCCAAGACAAGCAGGGGCGAACGGACGAGAGGCAGCATGGCCACCGTGAGCTCGGCAAGGGCGGCATGAGCGGGTCGAGCACCCGAGGGTCGGGCGCCACACTCGGAGCGTCCAGCGCCCGCCAGGGGAAGGCGAGGTCACAGGAGTTGTCACTGCACCGACCTCGCAGGCGTGCTGCAGCGGATTTGTGCGGGGATTTCTTTCCGTGCAAAGCCCCGAAACGGCGAGCGGAAAAACGGAGTGAAGTACGCGTGGATGTCTTGCAGTTTTCACTCTGGGCCAAAAAAAAATCCGCACGAAACGCACCTCGAAATCTGTAGCGAAGTTCTCCACGACACTTCGGGCCCCTCCCATAGTTTTCCGAACGGAATCCGCTCTGCGATGTTGGCGCCATGAGAGTTGCCTGCGCCCCCCAACACGACGATCGAAGCCAATACTTGATGTACTCCGCCTATTTGCCGATACTTGATGTACAACACGGTCACCCAAAAAATTGGCCCTTTGAGCGCATTTTGTCTGTCGCTGGACCGGCAGATTCAGCAGTTCTGCCAGGTGCCGACTGCCATTCCACCCCACCATCAGCTTTAAGCAAGCTCCCAGAAGTCTGCATGAGCATTCGCCTCAGCCTTGTCCCATGTTCTAGAGCAAGTCCTCAGGCGACAAACGGAGCTCGAATGCCAAACGACTTGGTGCGACCCCCCATCTGCCATTGGGGTGAATCAACAAATGTCGACACAGCACAACCCAACGAAACTCCAGACGCCAGGGAGGATCCCACAGCAAGCCAGAGAGGATGAGCCCAAAAGGTCTGCCTCAGGCTCGCCGCTGCATCAGTATCAGGTAAAGCGTGGAAGATCTCACGCATGGGCTGAAGGAGCCTTGGACATCAGACTGTCATCCCACGCAGGTAGAGAGGCGACTGACACGCCACTGGCCGAATCCACGAACGAGTGTGAACGTGCATCAATACTGCACGTGGCCAACATGTCCACGCCAAGCCGGGACGAACTGAGGAGACGTAGCATGTCGAAGATAGTTCGGGAATATTTGCACCAGCTTCATCGTAATGCTGGCTTTTTTCAAAAATAGCGTGAAACAAACCATACTCCACAATGAACCTACTTATTTTGAGCGCGTTCGTCTGCCGGTGGACCTACATGTACATTATCGTTTTGAACAAGTTTTGAAGAGTCAGCATGAGCATTCACCCCAGCCGTGTACATGTTCAAATGCAATGCTTGAGGCGACAAGCAGAGCTTCAATGCCAAGCGGACTTCTGCGGCCCCCTTGTCATTGGGGTGATGGCAAGACATCGCTCAAAACAACACGACCCAACGAAACGCCAGACTGCGGGGGGGGGGGGGGAATCCTGCAGGATTCCAGCGAGGCTATGCCAAAAAGATGTATATGTATATGCCTCAGGCTCCCCGCTGCATCAGTATCAGGTAAAGCGTGGAAGATCTCACGCATGGGCTGAAGGAGCCTTGGACATCAGACTGTCATCCCACGCAGGTAAAGAGGCGACTGACACGCCACTGGCCGAATCCACGGACGAATGTGAACGTGCATCAATACTGCATGTGGCCAACATGTCCACGCCAAGCCGGGGCAAACTGAGGAGACGTAGCATGTCGACGTTAGTTCGGGAGTAGTTGCACCAGCTTCATGGAAATGCTGGTTTTTTCAAACATAGCGTGAAGCAAACTATACTCCACAATGAACGTACTTATTTTGAGCGCGTTCGTCTGCCGGTGGACCTACACATCCATTATCGTGTGCAACTGCCGGCTGGTATTCCTCCGCACCATCAGCTTAGAGCAAGTCTTGAAAAGTCAGCATGAGCATTCATCCCAGCCGTGTACATGTTCAAATGCAAGGCTTGAGGCGACAAGCAGAGCTCCAATGCCAAGCGGTCTTGCGCGGCCCCATCTGTCATTGGGGTGATGGCAAGAAATCACTCAAAACAACACGACCCAACGAAACGCCAGACTGCGGGGGGGGGCGGGAATCCTGCAGGATTCCAGCGAGGATGTGCCAAAAGGATGTGCATGCCTCAGGCTCCCCGCTGCATCAGTATCAGGTAAAGCGTGGAAGATCTCACGCATGGGCTGAAGGAGCCTTGGACATCAGACTGTCATCCCACGCAGGTAGAGAGGCGACTGGCACGCCACTGGCCGAATCCACGGCCGAATGTGAACGTGCATCGATACTGCACATGGCCAACATATCCACGCCAAGCCGGGACGAACTGAGGAGGCGTAGACGATGTTCGGAAAGAGTGGCTCCAGCTTCATCGTAATGCTGGCTTTTTTCCATACATAGCATGAAACAAACCATACTCCACAATGAACCTACTTATTTTGAGCGCGTTCGTCTGCCAGTAGGCCTACATGTACATTATCGTTTCGAACAAGTTTTGAAGAGTCAGCATGAGCATTCACCCCAGCCGTGTACATGTTCAAATGCAATGCTTGAGGCGACAAGCAGAGCTTCAATGCCAAGCGGACTTCTGCGGCCCCATCTGTCATTGGGGTGATGGCAAGACATCACCCAAAACAACACGACCCAACGAAACGCCAGACTGCGAGGGGGGGGGGGGGGGGAATCCTGCAGGATTCCAACGAGGGTGTGCCAAAAAGATGTATATGCCTCAGGCTCCCCGCTGCATCAGTATCAGGTAAAGCGTGGAAGATCTCACGCATGGGCTGAAGGAGCCTTGGACATCAGACTGTCATCCCACGCAGGTAGAGAGGCGACTGACACGCCACTGGCCGAATCCACGGCCGAGTATGAACGTGCATCAATACTGCATGTGGCCAACATGTCCACGCCAAGCCGGGGCACACTGAGGAGACGTAGCATGTCGACGTTAGTTCGGAAGAGTGGCACCAGCTTCATCTAAATGTTTTGAACATAGAGTGAAGCAAACCATACTCCACAATGAACGTACATAGTTTGAGGCGCGTTCGTCTGCCGGTGGACCTACACATCCATTATCGTGTGCAACTGCCGGCTGGTATTCCTCCGCACCATCAGCTTAGAGCAAGTCTTGAAGAGTCAGCATGAGCACTCATCCCAGCTGTGCACATGTTCTAATGAAAGGCTTGAGGCGACAAGAGGAGCTCCAATGCCAAGCGGTCTTGTGCGGCCCCATCTGTCATTGGGGTGATGGCAAGAAATCACTCAAAACAACACGACCCAACGAAACGCCAGACTGCGGGGGGGGGGGGGGGCGAGAACCCTGCAGGATTCCAGCGAGGCTGTGCCAAAAGGATGTGCATGCCTCAGGCTCCCCGCTGCATCAGTATCAGGTAAAGCGTGGCAGATCTCACGCATGGGCTGAAGGAGCCTTGGACATCAGACTGCCATCCCACGCTGGTCGGGAGGCGCCTGGCACGCCACTGGCCGACTCCACGGCCGAGCGTGAGCGTGCATCGAGACGCTCGCCTGACCAACCCGTCCGGGCCAAGCCCTGGGCGAGCCGAGAAGAGGCAGCACGTCGAAGCTGAGCTCGGCAAAAGGCAAAAGGGCGGCATGGGCTTCGCGTCTGCTCGCAGAACACGCTGCCCGCCACCGTGCCGTGTGCACACCCGGTGGGCCTGCCGCTCGTGGGGGAGCCCCGCTGCAGAGGAGGAGCTCAGCGACGCCTCCAACGAGAGCCTCGGTCTGAAAAGCAGCCGCGGCCGCGTCCCAGACCGTTTCTGCACTTTGGGGCGTCAGACCCGAGGACGTCTCGAGGAGAAGCCCCCCTTTTGGAAGAGGACCGTGGGGTCATGTTGCTCCCATCGCACTTCAGGACCACATCCCAGAAATGATTTCGAGCACCCGGAAAAGTGTCCAAGGAGTGTCGAAAGAGTGTCCACAGAGTGTCGAAACAATGTCGGACGAGTGTCTCCCAGGGTCCGACACGTGAAAACCCTTGAGTTTTGGGGTGCTTTTCTGGTGCTCGAAACTCTTTCTGGTGGTCGAGGCTAAAGTAGACTGGAACATCACAACCGTGGGAACGCAGTGTGTCTCGAGCGCCTGCCAGGGCCGACCCCTTCCCCCTGGCGGCACGCGCCCCGCCGAGGTCGCCCCCCCCCCAAGGGGACCGACTCGGGGCCAGCTCCCGCGCAGAGGCCGCCGCCATGCCCCCCGGGGCGCGTCGAGGCGTGGCAGGACGCCAAGAGCTGCCTGGCAGGGCTTTGACATCAATCAGTCAACGTCTCTGTTTTTCGGCGCTTCGACACTGGGCGGGAGAGGGGGGGAGAGGGGGGGGGGTCTGGCTCTGAACCGCTGCTCAGTGCGGCTGTCTGGAACAGTGCGTCCACTCATCATGACTCCACCTGCTCGAAACAGGCGCCAAAAACAACCAAGATCCACTCCATGGGGGGGGGAGGAGGGGGGTGGGGGGACCGCGCCGATCGGCAAAACAATGAATCAAAAGAACGATCACCAGAGGGGCCGCCCCCCCCCCTCTGCTCGCAGGCAGCCGCATGCATCCCCCCCCCCTTCTCCCGAGGTCCTTTCCCGCGTGCCCGCTCGAAGATGGTACGCTACCAGCATGGCAGCTGATGCCTCCTAACCCCCCCCCCCACCACTCCACGCGTGCCCGCTCGAGGCTGGGGCACTTCCCGCATGGCAGCAAATGCCTGAACCCTCATTCCATGCGCGCGCTAAAGGAATGTGCACTCCCCGCATGGCTGCTCACTCCTAGACCTCTCATCCCACGCGCACCCGCTCGAGGGTCGTGCAACTCCCACATTCGCATGCCTTCAAGACGGCTCAGCATGCCCCCAAAAGGGCCCAAAAACGCCAGAAGAGGACCCAAGCCAGGGTCCCAAGAAGCCAAACTCATGGATGTCCCCTGGATGTTTGAATGAGTCCCACCAGCCCTCTGGGCGTCGGTGGTTTAACGAGTTTCCTCTTCCACCCCTCCCTCTTCCCCTTCGGGGAGGGGTTTACCCCTCCCCCTACCCCCTCCCCACTGACCTGGACAGGGGGTTCCGCGGCGCGTTGGAGCGCCCAAGATGGCCCAAGACGGCTCCAAGAGGGCCTCAGGGAGCCCAAGATACCCTCCAAGATGGCTCAAGATAGCGCAAGATGCCTCAAGATGGTCCCCATGATGTTCCAAGACGTTCCAAGAACTCTCCAAGACGGTTCCAAGTGCCCACAAGAGCATCATTAGGATGCATCCAAGAGGCCAAAATGCTTCAAAACCCTGCGGAAATCAATGTTTTTGGTGTTCTGACTTTTTCGCTTGCGATGCACATCCGAGGCGTCAAGATGGCTCCAAGATGGCTCCAAGAAGGGCCCAAGAAAGCCCCATGACGGCGCCAAGAGCGCCGAAGAGCGCTCCAAGAGCGGTCCCAGAGCGGTACAGGAGACGATGTTTGGAGTTCCTGGGGGGGGGGCTCTAATTAAGGAACCCCACTTCCTTGACCGATGCCCTCCAAGATTGCCCCAAGAGCGCCCCAGCAGGGCCTTCAAGGGCGCCCAGACGGGTCCAAGAGGCCCCCAGGAGGCCCCCAAGAGACCCCCAAGAGGCCCCAAGAGACCCTTTTGGCCCCATTTTGGCCTCCTGAGGGGGCAAAGATGGCCCCAAGAAGCGCCCAGGAGGCCCCCAAAGGCCCCAAGATGGCCCCAAGAGGCCCCAAGAGGCCCCCAGGAGGCCCCAAAGAGGATCCCGAACGGCCCACAGAGGCCCCCCCGAGGCACCCAAGACGCCGAAAAGCCCCTCAGGACGACCCTCTACTCGCCTGGGCGTCGTTTCTGGACGGGCTGGTGGGGATATGCGAAGCGTCTAGAATTTCGCATCATCGCCTTCTCGAGCTGCCGTCGGCTCAAGACGGCCCAAGAGGCCTCCGCGATGGCCCCAGGAAAACCCAAGAGGCTACGAAGATGTCCCGATATGGAACTCCACAATGGCCCAAGGGGCATCCAAGACGGCCCCAAGACGGCCCCAGGACGGCCTCCCGTGAGACCCACGACGGCCCGAGAGGCCCATCGACGTCCCAAGGCGGACCCCGCCGGCCCCACGACGGCCCCCAGACACTCACCGCACGGCCGCGAGGGCCACAGAGCGGCCCAGGAGAGCCCCAAGACGGCGCAAGAGAGCCCTGGGACAGCGCCAAGACTGCCTAGACGGGAGAAAGCGAGCTGGCTTCGAGGGCCTTTTCCTACAGGATTGCCTCCAAGACCCCCAGCATGCCCCAGAGAGACCCTGGGGTAAGACACATCAAGAGGCCTCAAGACGCCCCCGATGGGCCCGAGAGACCCCCAAGGGGCCCCCCAGAGGTCCCACTACAGACCATCAAAGGCCTCCCAGGCAGACCTCTAAGGTGGCGGGGGTTGCCGCGGCCAGCTGGATATATAGCACGATACAAACAGTTTCCCACAATGCATCCGCCACGCTTGAGTGCGTTGTGCCAGTGGACCTAATTACAAACTCACGTTGCTGGTTGCCGACTGAACCCCCACCGCGCCAGCGCTCAGCAAGTTTCCAAGAGCCCATATGAGCATTCGCCTGTCTTGTCCATGCTCTACAGTCGGACCTAGGCCAGAAGAACATCCCTCAAAAACAGAAGACCCTCTGTCGGCCAAAGCAAACAGAACGTCCAAGGGTACCCTCCCCAGGATGCACAGGAGCATCCAACAAACACGAAGAACACTAGGGTGCCCTCCCAGAACCGACCTCGATCTTATACCTCGGTCCGGCTGTAATGCACGTCTTGAGGCAACCAATGGGGCGCGAATCCCAAGCGGTTTGGCGCCGACCCCCCTGTGTCACTGGGGTGATATCAAGACCACTCGAAACAACACAACCCAGCGAACCTCCAGAAGCTGGGACGCGGCGCCCCACGGCATTCCCAGAGGACGTGCCCACAATACGTGTCTGCCACAGGCTCGCCGCTGTACCAGTATCAGGTAAAGCGTGGAAGATCTCACGCATCGGCTGCAGAATAAAACGAAGCCAGGACGAGGACAAATTCGGGTGGGAATAAATCGAGAATCTCTGAGATCTGGCGGCTCTGGAAGATGTCGTGGGTGTCGCGGCCATCTCAGAGCGTTCCGGAACGCTCTGGAGCGGATTAATCCTCGTCCTCTCCGCCGTCCGAATATGTGTCTACCTCAGGCTCGCCGCTGCATCAGTATCAGGTAAAGCGTGGGAGATCTCACGCATCGGCTGCAGAAGCCTTGGACATCAGACTGTCATCCCATGCTGTCCGAGAGCCGACTGCCACGACAGTGGCTGGATCCGCAGCCGAGTGTGAGCGTGCATCAAGTTACTCTTCCAACCCCGTGAGTCCCCTTCGGGAATAGACCTACCACTCAATGCTCCATATTGATGGCCACCCCCTGGACTGGCCGCTGACAAGGACCCACGAGGCCACCCCCACCCTGACTGTCAATTATCCCGGCAAAGCAACCTAACATCGATGTGTAGGAGCATATCTGGAAGCATTCCCCTTAAGATTCGGATGAGAATCCAGTTGTAGAATTCTGCTGTTCTCGCAGTCGTAGTCGCATTCGCGATGACAGTCGCAGTGGCAACGGCAGTCGCAGTCACAGCCTCAGCCTCAGCCTGCCTCAGCCTCAGCCTCAGCCTGCCTCAGCCTCAGCCTGCCTCAGCCTCAGCCTCAGCCTGCTTCAGCCTCAGCATCAGTCTGCCTTCAGCCTCGGCCTCAGCCTCAGCCTGCCTCAGCCTCAGCCTGCATCAGCCTCAGCCTCAGCCTCAGCCTGCCTCAGCATCAGCCTGCCTCAGCCTCAGCCTCAGCCTGCCTCTGCCTCAGCCTCAGCCTGCTTCAGCCTCAGCCTCAGTCTGCCTTCAGCCTCGGCCTCAGCCTCAGCCTGCCTCAGCCTCAGCCTGCATCAGCCTCAGCCTCAGCCTGCCTGCCTCAGCATCAGCCTGCCTCAGCCTCAGCCTGCCTGCAGCCTCAGCCTCAGCCTGCTTCAGCCTCAGCCTCAGTCTGCCTTCAGCCTCGGCCTCAGCCTCAGCCTGCCTCAGCCTCAGCCTCAGCCTGCCTCAGCCTCAGCCTCAGCCTCAGCCTGCCTCAGCCTCAGCCTCTGCCTCAGCCTCAGCCTCAGCCTGCTTCAGCCTCAGCCTCAGTCTGCCTTCAGCCTCCGCCTCAGCCTCAGCCTGCCGCAGCCTCAGCCTGCATCAGCCTCAGCCTTAGCCTCAGCCTGCCTCAGCCTCAGAGCCTGCATCAGCCTCAGCCTCAGCCTGCCTCAGCCTCAGCCTCAGCCTGCTTCAGCCTCAGCCTCAGTCTGCCTTCAGCCTCGGCCTCAGCCTCAGCCTCAGCCTGCAGCCTCAGCCTCAGCCTCAGCCTGCCTCAGCTCAGCCTGCCTCAGCCTCAGCCTCAGCCTGCCTCAGCCTCAGCCTGCCTGCAGCCTCAGCCTCAGTCTGCCTTCAGCCTCGGCCTCAGCCTCAGCCTGCCTCAGCCTCAGCCTGCATCAGCCTCAGCCTCAGCCTCAGCCTGCCTCAGCATCAGCCTCAGCCTCAGCCTCAGCCTGCCTCAGCCTCAGCCTCAGTCTGCTTCAGCCTCAGCCTCAGTCTGCCTTCAGCCTCGGCCTCAGCCTCAACCTGCCTCAGCCTCAGCCTCAGCCTGCAGCCTCAGCCTCAGCCTCAGCCTGCCTCAGCATCAGCCTGCCTCAGCCTCAGCCTCAGCCTGCCTCAGCCTCAGCCTCAGCCTGCTTCAGCCTCAGCCTCAGCTGCCTTCAGCCTCGGCCTCAGCCTCAGCCAGCCTCAGCCTCAGCCTGCATCAGCCTCAGCCTCAGCCTCAGCCTGCCTCAGCATCAGCCTGCCTCAGCCTCAGCCTCAGCCTCAGCCTCAGCCTCAGCCTCAGCCTCAGCCTCAGCCTCAGCCTCATCAGCCTCAGCCTCAGCCTGCCTCAGCCTGCCTCAGCCTCAGCCAGCCTCAGCCTCAGCCTCAGCCTGCAGCCTCAGCCTCAGCCTCAGCCTCAGCCTTCAGCCTCAGCCTGCCTCAGCCTCAGCCTCAGCCTGCTTCAGCCTCAGCCTCAGTCTGCCTTCAGCCTCGGCCTCAGCCTCAGCTGCCTCAGCCTCAGCCTGCATCAGCCTCAGCCTCAGCCTCAGCCTGCCTCAGCATTCAAAATGTGGCCCGGGAATGGAGTTCTGGGAACTCGAAGAACACGAAGTGGCCTACAGTTGGCTCCGGGCATTCAAAATCATGCCCAGGAATGGAATTCTGGGAACTCGAAGATCACGAAGTGGCCTACAGTTGGCTCCGGGCATCCAAAATGTGGCCCGGGAATGGAGTTCTGGGAAGTCGAAGAACACGAAGTGGCCTACAGTTGGCTCCGGGCATCCAAAATGTGGCCCGGGAATGGAGTTCTGGGAAGTCGAAGAGCACGAAGTGGCCTACAGTTGGCTCCGGGCATCCAAAATGTGGCCCGGGAATGGAGTTCTGGGAAATCGAAGAGCACGAAGTGGCCTACAGTTGGCTCCGGGCTTCCAAAATGTGGCCCGGGAATGGAGCTCTGGGAAATCGAAGAGCACGAAGTGGGCACGAAATGTGTGACTGTATGCGAAAAACGATCCCCGCCGGCAAACCCCAACAGCCCCCCAACTGCCCCCCAACTGCCCCCAACGGCTGCCCAGACCCCCCTGTGGAGTAATGTTGAAGTAATGTTGAAGTAATGTTGAAGTAATGTGCTGCTCTCTTTTTAGACCACTAGAAACCTACCAGTCTTCGATGTTAGGTAAAAAACAATTCAATGTGTACGTGGCGGCAGAGTCCACATCACGAGGGGGCCCCCCGTGATCACTTTGCGCTGGTTGTTAACAGGGATGGCAAAAGAGATCCAAGACGGATCCATGAGCTCCAAGGAGCGCCCCAAGAGCGGCGTTCGACGGCTCGAAGAGGAGCGTTCGTGCTCAACTGAGACTGATCCCGAGTTTGAGCGTCATGGCTGCTTCATCCCTTTGTTCCACAACGTGCTCCTACATGTCCCTGTTCAGGGCAACTCGCCTGGCGATCTTTCTGGATGGGCTGGTGGGGGTACACGACGCGTCAAGAGTTGACAGGAAGAAAACGATCTGCCACACATGCGGATGCTGTGACAAGAGTGCTCATAGCATGCTGGACGCAGCAACACTGACATGCACAGCTGCCAAGTGGCGTACCATAAAAATAGCCAGCTTGGGCAGCTCTATATTTGGGATGAGATGCAGCATTAGTCAACTGCCTTCCCATAAGCTCTCATACCTCGGATGTCCTGGAACAGCAGAAATACAAGCGCCTAAATACGTATATAAATAAACTATTGTATATCTGTTTCTGATAACTTAAACTAGATGGTAATACATATTATATCATATAACATGCAAAGTACATGTTAAGACTTATACATATAATATGGTGTAGATACATATCTGGTATGAATATGTACATATATACATATATATAAACATAAACATATGTATATACAAAACAAAACACACAAAAAAACAAAAAAAAAAAAAAAAAAAAAAAAAAAAAAAAAAAAAAAAAAAAAAAAAAAAAAAAAAAAAAAAAAAAAAAAAAAAAAAAAAAAAAAAAAAAAAAAAAAAAAAACGCTTGGGGCCTCTTGGGGGTATCTTTGGAGCCTCTTGGAAGCCTCTTGGAAGCCTCTTGGAAGCCTCTTGGGCGCCTCTGCGCCTCTTGGGGCCCTCTTGAAGCGTTCTTGGAAGCCTTGGGAGCGCTACTGGGGCCATCTTGGAGGACATCGATCAAACAAGAGGGGAGCATTAATTAGCGCTGCCCCTCGGGAGCCCCAAAAATCGCCTCTTGCGGCGCGCTTGGGGCGCTCTTGGAGCGCTCTTGGGCGCTCTTGGGGCCGTTTGGGGGCTCTCTTGAGCCTCTCTTGGACCCTTTTGGTCAATCTTGGAGCCATCTTGAGGCCTCGGATAGCCGTCGGGAGCGAAAAGGCGAGAGAGCAAAAAACATTGATTTTCCATAGGTGTTCGAAGGATGCTGTCCTCTTCGGGGCCTCCTGGGGGAGCTCTTTGGCCACTTGGAGCCGTCTTGGAGCGGTCTTGGGGCCTCTTGGAGCATCTTGGGAGCCATCTTGAGGCATCTTGGGATGTCTTGAGCCATCTTGGAGGTCATCTTGGGCTCTCCCAGGCGCTCTTGGAGCCATGAGCGCCCCCCCCTCCAGGAGGAGTAAAAATCAATGATTCTGGCATCCTCGCCGAGGCCCCTTGGGGCGTCTTGGGTGCATCTGGGGGTCCTCTGGGGGGCCTCTTGAGGGTCTCCCTCTTGGGGGCATCCTGTGGGCCTCTTGGGGCCTCTTGGGGCCTCCTGGGCACCTCTTGGGGCTCTCTTGGAGAGCCCTTGGGATTCTTGGGGACCATCTTTGGACCATCGTGGAGGACATCGATCAAGCAAGAGGGGAGCTTTAAATCGCCGTGCCCCCCGAAGAGGCCAAAATGGATGGGACCAAAGCCTTAATAAAACCAATGGTTCTGGCTTCCTCGCCGAGGCCGTTTTGGACGCTCTGCCACCTCGCGACCGGCCCCGTCCAGGTCCAGGGGAGGGGGTAGGGGGAGAGGTGAACCCCTCCCCGAAGGGGAAGAGGGGCAGATGGAAGACAAAGCACCCTAGACCACCTACGCCCTAAAGGGCTGGTGGGATTCCGATGATATGCTGAGCGACACGCCCCAAACCTGACTCCGTCCACTCACCTGGGCAGAAAATTATACCAAAAGAGTTGATGGCCCAAGGGGGTCCCACCGCAGGTGGTTCTGCAATTAGAATATTACGAGGGAGGCGCTACATCATGCATGCGGCTAGGGCGCAACAGCATGAATGTGTCCTTCGGTTGTTGTAGCGCTTCAATGTGGCGTTAAGAGAAATCCGCCGACCCAATCGGCGTGTGTGAGAGGCCCTTCGACGCGAGGCCAGCCCAACCCAAACTGAAGTACGCCAGCCTCCTTTGAATCGTCGTCGTAAGGCAGATCGAACAAAGAATGGGAATCGAACAAAGTCGCAATTACGTCGTAGGGAAGCCCCTTCCATTTGTCCCTTCCCCGCCGGGGGGGGTCCTGGGAGTGGGGGCCAGGGGGTGGTCCCGGGGGAGGGGGTCCCAGGGGGTGTCTCAGGGAGGGTCCCGGGGGGGGCCCCAGGGGTTGTGACCCCTCCCCCGCTTGGGTGCTTTCCACCTCGGCTTTCGCCTCCCAGACGCCCGCCCCCGAGGAGACTGACAGCTCTCCTCCTCATCCTCCTCCTCCTCCTCCTCGTCCTCCTCCTCCTCCTCCTCCACTCCTCCTCCTCTTCCTCCATATCCTCCTCCTCCTCCTCCTCGTCTTTCTCCTCCTCCTCCTCCTCCTCCCCTCCTCCTCCTCCTCCTCCTCCTCCTCATCATCATCATCATCATCATCCTCATCCTATGATTATTCTTCTTATTCATATGATGAGGATTACCCTTAACCTGCTTAGTATTTATTATTTTGTTATTGGCATGCGTAGTCGCATTTTCTTTATAGTATTATTACCAGTAGTAGTCGCAGTATGATTCGCGATATGAATAATGATACGAATGTTATGATTTCCACTCGTCTTGACAATAGCATTCTTAGTCGTACTATCACTAGGCCTAATAGCATTACTATAAGTAGTAATAGAATTCGTAAAAAGATAAAAAGCAGTATTACTATCCTTGTTAGTATTCCTCCTCCTCCTGCTCCTCCTCCTCCTCCTCATTATCATCATCACCATCATCATACTCATCATACTCATCATACTCATCATCATCATCATCATCATCATCATCATCATCATCATCATCATCATCATCATCAGCATCATCATCATCAGCAGCATCATCATCATCATCATCATCATCATCATCATCAATCATCATCATCATCATCATCATCATCATCATCGTAATCATCAATCATCACATCATCATCAGCAGCATCCGCATCAGCAGCATCAGCATACAGCATCACATCATCAGCATCATCATCATCATCATCACATCATCATCAAGCATCAGCATCAATCATCATCATCATCATCATCATCATATCATCATCATCCATCATCCCTCATCGCACCATCATCATCATCATACATCATCCTCATCAACATCATCATCCACACCATCATCCTCATCATCATCTAATCACATCATCATCATCCTTCATCGTCATCATCATCATCCACTCATCCTCCTCCTCCCATCATCATCATCCTCCTCCTATCCTCAATCTCCTCCTTTCCTCCCTCCATCCCTCCCTCCCTCCCTCCACCTCCTCCCCCTCCTCCTCCACCTCCTCCTCCTCCTCCTCCTCTCTCTTCCTCCTCCTCATTCTGGTCCTCCTCCTCCTCCACCTCCTCCTTGTTTTCCTCCTCCTCCTCCTCCTCCTCCTCCTCCTCCTCCTCCTCCTCCTCCTCCTCCTCCTCCTCCTTCCCTCCTCCTCCGCCTCCCCTCCTCCTCCTCCTCCGCCTCCTCCTCTTCCTCCTCCTCCTCGTCCTCCAGGGGCATATCAGAATGAGTCGCTTCCCCGCCAGCCAGGGCGTGAGCATGAATCCCGCAGTGGTCCCGCGGTTGTCATAATGGTTGTCACGATGGGTCCGATGGTTGTCCCGATGGTGGCCCCGACGGCTGTCTCGACGGTTGATACAGTGGCTGTACCGATGCTTGGCCCGATGGCTGTCCCGATGGCTGTCCCGCAAGTTGCCCTGATGGTTGCCCCGATGGTTGGCCCGACGGTTGTCCCGATTGTTGTCCCGATGGTCGGCCCGATGGTTGTCTCGATGGCTGTCCGAATGACTGTCCCGATGGTTGTCCCGTGGCTTTCCCGTGGTTTCCCCGTGGTTGTGCCGTGGTTGTCCCGTGGTTGTCCTGTGGCTGTCCCGTGGTGGTCCTGCCTGTGATTGTCGCGCGATTGCCCCGTATGTGTCTTGCAGCTATCCCGTATGTGTCCCGTGGTTGTACCGCTGTTGTCCCGTGGTTGTCGCATGGTTGTTTCTCGATTGCTCTTCGGATGTCGCGCGGTTGTCCCGCGGTTGTCCCGTGGTTGTCTCGTGGTTGCCCCACGGGTGTCCCGACGTTGTTCCGTAGTCCTGCTGTGGTCATCCCGTGGTTGTCCCGTGGTTGCCCGTGGTCCCCCCACGGTTCACCCGTAGCTCTCCCGTGGTTCTCTCGTGGTTGTCCCGTGGTTGCTCTGTGGTTGCCCCGTGGTTGTCCCGACGCAACCCAAAGGTTGTCCAGTGGTGCGGTTGTTATGTGGCTGTCCCATGGTTGTCCGATGGCTGCCGAGCGGCTGTCCCGTAACTGTCCTGGGTTTGGCCCGCGGTTGCCAGTCGATGTAAAGCGGGACCAATACACAGTGAGACAAATACAGTGATAGCACGGTCGACAAATCGCTTGATCGGAATATCGGCGCCTTGTTCGTGGGACCAGCAAAAACATGGTCTGCACCTGCTTTTCATGCACGCATACATATTATATATATATATTTAAATATATATATATATATATATGTATATAATACAATATATATATAATATAATAAATATATATGTAAATATATACATTACATATTATTATATATAATATATACATTACATACATACATTGTACATACATACATATAATATATATATATATATAATATATCCCCCCCCCCCCCCCTCCCCAGCGACCACTCAGAGCGCCCAAGGCACGAATCCACAGAATCGTTTCGTTGAAGCCCTTCGTTTGTTTCACAACTCATCTTTTGGCCTGCCATCCAGGCTGACGAACTCATCCGCTCGGCCCATCCGTCACGGGCACCGCGCGCGCAAGCACATCGGTTTCGGCCGAGGCCACGAAACGCTGTGTATTACATGTTTTCTGGTTTTTCTGGTATGGGAATCAACGAAACAGTGTATTACAAGTTTGTCTGATTTTTCTGGTTTCTGGAGCTGGAATGCTCGCCGCGGCCTCACCCCACCGCCCCCCCCCCCTGTTCGTCGGCACATGAAAACCGGAAAAACCAAGAAAAACTGTCGTACACAGCGTGTAGTGGCCTCCGAGCAAGAAAACACTGCGTATGACAGGTTGGTTGGGTTTTTCTGATCTGGGAATCAACGAAACACTGTGTATGACAAGTTTTTCTAATGTGTCTGTCTCTGGAGCTGGAATGCTCGCCGCGGCGTCACCCCCCGCCCCCCCCCCCCCCCTGCTTATCTGCACCTGAAAACCAGAAAACCAGAAAAACCTGTCATACACAGCGCTTCGTCGATCCCAAGACCAGAAAAACCAAAAAAAACTGTCATACACAGCGTTTCGTGGCCCCGGACGAAGAAATCGCTGCGTACACCCAAGGCTTGTTGAGGAAGTTTTTGACCGCTCTGACCCGCGCCCTGTTTCTGTTGGCAATGCGCTTCCTGTCAAGCGCTTCCTCCGAAGAGGCAGGCATGATGACAAGATCAAGCCAACTTGAGCCAAGAGGGGCGACTGACGAAGAGAAGTGAGAATGACGGGCGAAAACGAGCGGGGCAAAACAAGAGAGAGGGACATAGAAATGACAGGGGGAGGAGGAGGAGGAGGAGGAGGATGGGGAGGGCGAAGAGAAGCGCGACGAGGAGTAGGAGGAGGACGGCATACAAGGGGCAAGGGAAGAGAAGGGGAGATGAGGAAGAGGAGGAGGATGACGATGATGAGGAGGAGGAGGAGGAGGAGCAAAAGGAGGAGGAAGAGGAGAAGGGAGGAGAAGCGTGACGAGGAGCGGGAGGAGGGGGGCATGCAGGGGGCGAAGGAAGAGAATGAACGAATAGAAGGATAGTAAAAGAAGGTGGGCTTATCAGGCAACGTTCAATAAGAAACCCAAAGTCTCGCCACCAATAGGCGGCCTGGCTCTGCAAACGTGGAGGAGGATGAAGATCATAGGCCCTGGGGGGTCGCTGGGGGGGGGACCAAGCATATGTATACACACATATATATATATATGTGTGTGTGGTACAAGTATGGTATATATGTGTATATATAACATACATATATATATATGTACATACATGCATGGAAACCTACATACATACATGCATACATGCATACAAACTTACATACATACACACACATACATACATATATACATACATACATACATACACACATACCTGGATACATACATACATGCATGCATGCATGCATACATACATATTTACATTTATGTGTGTACGTCCGCCGATCCATTGTGTGAGTTACAAAGGCTCTCAGAACAGCCTAAACCTCAATTCCTGAATTTCAGCTTTATTGGGGGACGGGTGCCGGGGTGGCTCTGCCGGGGTAGGGGGGGAAGGGAGGGGGCGGGGTCGATTCAATTCCCGGGGCGGAATCGGAGCTCCAGCTCACTCGGGGACGGCACCCTCGCCCAGGAGGGCCCCGACATGGGCCGAGAGGACCCCGAGTCGCCGAACGATCGCTACAAGACGCCCAAGATGTCCCCAAGACGGCTCCAGAAGCCTCCAAGATGACCTCGGAAGCCCCGAAAAAGCCTCCCAAATGTGTCCCATTCCCAAGGGAAAACGTACCTTTGGGCCTCCAGAGCGTCGCAGACGCCCGAAGAGACTCCCAAAACGGCCCAAGAAGCCGCCAAAACGGTTCCAAGACAGCCCAAAAAAGGCCCAAGATGGCCCAGGAGGCCCCCGGAAAGGCCCAGGAGGGCCCCGGACGGGCCCAAGAGGCGTCTGGGAGGGCGCCAAAACGGCGGAAGAAGTGCCGAGGACGGTCCAACAAGCCCCCAGCAGGTCCCCAGAGGCGCCCAAGAGGCCTGAAGAGGCCCCAAAAGGCTTCCAACTGGTCCCGCAGAAGCCCCTCTGAAGCCCCCTAGAGGCCCCCAGCAATTTCAAAAAAAAAAAAACATCCATCCAAGACGCCTTATAGACGCCTCCAAGCTGCCTCCAAGACTCCCCCCGAAAAGCCCAAAACCAACCCCAATGTTTCCACAACGCTTACGTCTGAACACGCGCTGCATTACAAAAAGTTTTTCACGTTTTCACCTATTATCCCCTCTTCGGTGTCCTTCACAAATGATCTCATACGGGCCCACATAGGACCGCGCGAAGGCCCCAGAGACCCGGAAACACCGTGGTTCCCAGCATAGACCCGTGATGCACAAGGCTCCACAAAGAACTGTGACGCAGACAGCTCTGGCACAAAGCCTTTCAGAGAGTGCGCCAAGTCGGCGAGGTGTCAACCCAAAGAGGGCCAACACCTGGCCCCAAAGAGGCTTTCCAACGACCGCCGAACATCTCCAACAACCGCAAAAAAATCCTCATCCTCGTCATGCTCCTCCTTCTCCCCCATTCCCCTTTTCCACTTCCCGTTTCCTCCTGCTCGTCCTCATCCTCAGCATCCTACTATTCCTGCCCATTTTCCCCCTTTGCCCTCCACCTCATCATGATCCTCCTCCTCCTCTTCCTCCTCCTCCTCCTCATCATCCTACTCCGTTGCCTTCATTCTCAATGCTCATCATCATCCTCACCGCTCGCCGTCGTCGCCTGTCATGACCGCCATCGTGCGCTTCCGGCAGCAACGGAAGGGTCCTGGATCGGCGGCACTGGCCGGAGGACACTACAATATACATGTATCTATATATATGCACACATACACACATATATATATATATACATATACCGGTATACATATATATATATATACACACACACGCATATACATATACGTGCTGATATTGGTATCGATATTTCGTGACATCTATAGGCAGTTAGACCGATCGACAGGCACCGATATCTATAGATGGATAGCGAGATCGCTACATATATCCGCCGGCCCCTGTGGGACCATCAGGCTGTGCGGCTGAGGCTTCTCGTAACCTGCTCCAGTTCCCGTTTCCGGTCTCCAATGTTCTAAATGTACTTCCTGCTTCCGAACGTAAGAAGTTGCAATCCGCGCGAAGGAGGGGGGGAAGGGGCGAAAACCACCCGCTTACTACGCCCGAATCGCGTGCTCTGGCTTGTGGGAGGGCCCTGGGACACGTAAGAATATGTGAGAGTCGCGCCCCCGAGGCAGTAAACCTTTGTGAATCACGTCAGGGTCGCGCTCATACCCAGAATCCCTAATTCATTACGCTAGGTTCGAATCCTTTGTAACTTCCACCAGGCTCGCGCTCGCGACGCCAGAACATCCCGCATATTGCTGCAGATCCACATTCCCGATCCCAGAAGCTTCATACATGGATTTCACCACATTCGCGCTCCCGACACACACGTCGCGGTCCTCCTCCTCCTCCTCCCTCCCTCCTCCTCCTCCTCCTCCTCCACCTCCTCCTCCTCCTCCTCCTCCACCTCCTCCCTCCCTCCTCCCTGCTCCCTCCTCCCTCCTCCCTCCTCCCCCTCCTCCCCTCCTCCTCCTCCCTCCTCCTCCTCCCTCCTCTCCTCCCTCCTCCTCCCTCCTCCCTCCTCCCTCCTCCCTCCCATCCCTCCTCCCTCCCTCCTCTCCTCCCTCCTCCCTCCTCCCTCCCCCTCTCCCCTCCTCCCTCCTCCTCCTCCTCCTCCCTCCTCCTCCCTCCTCCTCCCTCCTCCCTCCCTCCCTCCTCCTGCTCCCTCCTCCCTCCCTCCTCCCTCCTCCTCCTCCCTCCTCCCTCTCCCCTCCTCCCTCCCTCCTCCTCCTCCCTCCTCCCCCCCCTCCTCCTCCCTCCTCCCTCCTCCCCCTCCCTCCACCCTCCTCCTCCTCCCTCCTCCCTCCTCCCTCCTCCCTCCTCCTCCTCCCCTCCCCCTCCTCCTGCCTCCTCCCCCAGATTCCGCTTGTGATTACACGAGAATCGCGCTCCCGAGGCCAGAATCCATCGTGAATCACACCAGATTCGCGCTCACGAGGCGTCGCTCCCTGGCAAGGTACGCCAGATTCGCGCCCCCGAAGCGACGATCCCTTGGAGACGACGTCGCGATGACTGGCCGTCCTCGCACGAGGCTCCGACGTTGCTTCCAGTCGGCGCCCAGGCATCCCGACATGGCTCTGGCATGTCCCGTTCTGATAGAGGGGGGCCGGCGGCAGAAGGCAGAGCCCGTACGGATGTCCTGCGAATCTGATCCGGTGTCAAACGCATACCAAAAGCTGCACTCATCCTCCCCAACCTGCTCATCACCAGAAGAGTGGCCTTATAGGTACTTTGTAATCCAGCCACGATGACGGATGCTTAGATAATCGTCATCATAATTTGCCAAATCACAAATGCCACCGACACGACGCTGTAGCAAAAAGAACATGCAATTGGTGCCGCTTCGGGCTGGCCGCCTGGCAACCCGTTTTTTCTCATATCTATGCTTGAGCGCTTCTACTACCACCTGCCCTTCTACTTCCATCTAGCTAGCTCTTCTCTCTCGTTGCTTTCAACTATCATAGCTCTGCTCCTGTTTCTGTCTTGCCAGTTGCTTGCGTAGAGCTCTCTGGCTTTCTGGCTCTCTTCTAACTGTTCTAACTGGTATACCTTTGTACAACCTTCTCAGATTGGCTTGCGCGGTGCACGTACGTTTCCCCGCTCGGGATTCCTCGTCTCCCGCGTGATGCTTCCCCACCGGGTGCGCACAAGCCGTGGAGTTCCCCCGTGAAGTTCGCCAACCACGGGACAACCACAAGACAACACAAGGACAGAGTCGGGACAACCCCGGGGTTGGCGGCGAAGATGTGTCATGGGGGTGGTTCTCGCGCGGCTTCGCCTCGTCCGCACGCACGCCCCAAAACGGAACCAACATCCGACTTCCACGTTGGGGCCACAATCCGTTTTACGTCGATCTCGCCCCTTACACTCTGGCAGTGGCAACCAGCACTTGCAGCTCAACATGTTTGAGACGATGTGCAGCACAGCGCTCGCGCCTCTCCATAGGCCCTCATGTCTCGGAAGCCCCAGCACTGAAAAGTGACAGGCAGATGTCATGCAACCAACCACGATGGCAAGCGCTGCAGACATCAGTTTGTCAGTGCTCTGATGACACCGACAAATCAGGTGTGGGAGCAAAAAGGAGGCACTGGACACGGGCCCCTGGGAATCGTTGCTTACCCAGCTGTGACAACTTAACAAATCGAGTGTACCAGCGCAGAAAAGTGGTCAGCAAACACTGAACTGCCAGCCACGATGGCATGCGCTGGGACATCATTCTGCCAGAGTCCAAATGCCGCCAACACCTCGGATGCAGCAGCGCCGAAACGGAACACCGGCTGGGCGCCTCCCCGAAAGCAGCCACGCTTTCTCAAAGCCATTGTCATCAAAACGGTGCCGCCTAGAGACTTGGCAGGATCACATCCTGTTATCAGCCACGACGGCTGATCCTTAGACAGTGGTGGTCATCGTTTGCCGGACCGCAAGCGCCGCCGACACGAGGTTGTATGCAGCAACATGGACGTGAACGACGGCTGATCCTTAGACAGCAACATGGACGTGAACCTATCTCTTTGAGATCAGGCTCTGCACTAGCATCGCGGCTCTCCATAGGCCCTCGTGCCTCGGATGCCCCAGCACTGAAAGGTGACAGGCAGATGCCATGCAACCGGCCACAATGGCAGGCACAGCAGAAGCCAGACTTGCCACTGTTCCGATGACACCGACACCACATCAGGGGCGGCAGCGGAGCATAGAGGCAGTGGGCACGGACCCCCTCGAAGTCGTGGCTTACCCAGCTGCGACGACCTAGCAAATCGAGTGTACCAGCGCAGAAAAGTGGTCAGCAAACACTGTGGTCAGCAAACACTGAACGCGGACCCTCTCGAAGTCGTTGCTTACCCAGCTGCGACAGCTTTGCCAATCGAGTGTACCAGCGCAGAAAAGTGGTCAGCAAACACTGCGGTCAGCAAACACTGAACGCGGACACCTTGAAGTCGTTGCTCACCCAGCTGGGACAGCTTTGCCAATCGAGTGCACCAGCGCAGAAAAGTGGCCAGCAGACACTGAACCGCCAGCCACGATGGCATGCGCTGGGACATCACTATGCCAGAGTCCAGGTGCCGCCAACACCTCGGGTGCAGCAGCGCCGAAACGGAACACCGGCTGGGCGCCTCTCCGAAAGCAGCCACGCTTTGTCGAAGCCAGGTTCATCAAAGCGTTGCCGCCTAGAAAGAAGCCAGGAGTACATGTTGTTGTTAGTCACGACGGCTGAGCCTTAGAATGTGGTGGCCATCGTTTCCCAGGCCACAAACGACGCCCAGACTCGTGAAGAGTCTGATCTCAAAAAGATAGCTGCCAAAGACGTCACACCATTTGGCAGCGATTCACATCCATGTTGCCGCGCCTCTCCATAGGCCCTCATGCCTCGGATGCCCCAGCACTGAAAAGTGGCAGGAAGATGTCATGCAACCAACCACGATGGCAAGCGCTGCACAAATCAGTTTGCCAGTGCTCTGATGACTCCGACACACCAGGTGTGGCAGCACAGAAAGGAGGCACTGGACAAAGACCTCTCGAAATCGTGGCTTACCCAGCTGCGACAGCTTTGCCAATAGTGTACCAGCGCAGAAAAGTGGCAAGCAAACCCTGAACTGCCAGCCACGATGGCATGACTGGAGCATCATTCTGCCACAGTCCAAATGCCGCCAACACCTCGGGTGCAGCAGCGCCGAAACGGAACACTGGCTCGGTGCCCCTTCGAAACCAGCCACACGTTATCGAAGTCATTGTCATCAAAGCGTTGCCGCCTGGGGAGGAGACAAGATCAACTGATGTAGTTAGCCACGACGGCGAATGTTTAGACAGTGGTGGCCATCGTTTCCCAGGCCACAAATGCCGCCGACATGAGGTTGTATGCAGCAATATAGACGTGCACAGCTGCCAAATGGCGTAATGCATTCGGCAGCTATCTGTTAGAGATCAGACTCTGCACTTGTCTCGCGCCTCTTCATGAGCCCCCATACCTCTGATGCCACAGCACTGAAAAGTGGCAGGCAAATGCCATGCAACCAACCGCGATGGCCAGCACTGCAGAAATCAGTTTGCCAGTGCTCTGATGACACCACCGACACACCAGGTGTGGCAGCACAGAAAAGAAGGCACAAGGGCAGCAGCAAAGTAAAGATGCTGTAGGAACGGACACTTTCGAAATCGTTGCTTACCCAGCTGGGACAGCTTAGACAATCGAATGCATCAGCGCAGAAAAACGGCAAGCAGACACTGAACTGTCGGCCACGATGGCATGCGCTGGGAAGTCAAGATGCCACCGACGGCTCGGGTCCAGCAGCGCCGAAGCTGAACACCTGCTGGGCGCCTCTCCGAAACCAGCAACACGTTATCGAAGCCCTTGTCATCAAAGCGTTGCTGCCCAGAGAACTGGCACAACAACATGATTATATCAGGTACGATGGCTGATGCTTAGACGTGGGTAGTCATCGTTCCCCAGATCACAAACGCCACAAACACGATGCTGTAGGCAGCAACGTAGACGTGCACAGCGGCCAAATGGCGTTATGTATTTGGCAGCTGCCTCTTTGAGATAAGACTCTGCACTAGCATCGCGCCTCTACATAGCGCTCATGCCCCGAATGCCCCAGCACTGAAAAGTGGCAGGCAGATGTCATGCAATCAACCAGAATGGCGAGCGCTGCAAAAATCAGTTTGCTAGTGCTCTGATAAAAGCAACACACCAGATGCGACAGTACATAAAGGAGGCAGCACAAGACAAGGACATCTCGAAAGTGTTGCCTACCCAGCTGGGACAGCTCTTGCCAATCGAGTGTACCAGCGCAGAAAAGTGACAAGCAAACACTGAACAGCCAGCCACGATGGCATGCGCTGGGACATCATTCTGCCAAAGTCCAAATGCCACCAACACCTCGGGTGCAGCAGCGCCGAAACGGAACACTGGCTCGGTGCCTCTTCGAAACAAGGCACACTTTATCGAAGCCATTGTCATCAAAGCGTTGCCACCTAGGGAGAAGACAAGATTACCTGATGTAGTCAGCCACAATGGCGGATGCTTAGACAGTGGTGACCATCGTTTTCCAGATGACAAATGCCGCCAACACGATAGGCCCTCATGCATCGGATGCCTCAGCACTGAAAAGTGGCAGGCAGATGTCATGAAACCAACCACGATGGCAAGCACTGCACAAATCAGTTTGCCAGTGCCCTGATGACACCGACACACCAGGTGTGGCAGTAAAGAAAGAAGGCACTGGACACGCAACCCTTGAAAGCGTTGCTTACCCAGCTGCGACAACTTAGGAAATCGAGTGTACCAGCGCAGAAAAGTGGTCAGCAAACACTGAACTGCCAGCCACGATGGCTTGCGCTGGGACATCATTCTGCCACAGTCCAAATGCCGCCAACACCTCGGGTGCAGCAGCGCCGAAACGGAACACTGGCTCGGTGTCCCTTCGAAACCAGCCACACGTTACCGAAGCCATTGTCATCAAAGTGTTGCCGCCTAGGGAGAAGACAAGATTACCTAATGTAGTCAGCCACGATGGCGGATGCTTAGACAGTGGTGACCATCGTTTCCCAGGCCACAAATGCCGCCGACACGAGGTTGTATGCAGCAACATAGACGTGCGCAGCGGCCGAATGGCGGTATGTGTTCGGCAGCTATCCCTTAGAGATCAGACTCTGCGCCAGCATCGCGCCTCTCCATAGGCCCTCATGCCTCGGATGCCCCAGCACTGAAAAGTGGCAGGCAGATGTCATGCAACCAACCACGATGGCAAGCGCTGCACAAATCAGTTTGCCAGCGTTCTGATGACACCGACGCACCAGGTGTGGCAGCACAGAAAAGGAGGCACTGGACACGGACCCCTTGAAATCATTGCTTACCAAGCTACTTAGCAAATCGAGTGTACCAGCGCAGAAAAGTGGCAAGCAAACACTGAACTGCCAGCCACGATGGCATGCGCTGGGACATCATTCTGCCAGAGACCAAATACCGCCAACACCTCGGGTGCAGCAGCGCCGAAACGGAACACTGGCTGGGTGCCTCTTCGAAACCAGCCACACGTTATCGAAGCCATTGTCATCAAAGCGTTGCCGCCTGGGGAGGAGACAAGATCAACTGATGTAATGAGCCACGACGGCGGATGCTTAGACAGTGGTGGCCATCGTTTCCCAGGCCACAAATGCCGCCGACACGAGGCTGTATGCAGCAACATAGACGTGCACAGCGGCAAAATGGCGTCATGTGTTCGGCAGCTATCCCTTAGAGATCAGACTCTGCACCAGCATCGCGCCTCTCCAAAGGCCCTCATGCATCGGATGCCCCAGCACTGGAAAGTGGTAGGCAGATGTCATGCAAACAACCACGATGGCAAGCACTGCACAAATCAGTTTGCCAGTGCCGTGATGACACCGACACACCAGGTGTGGCAGCACAGAAAGGAGGCACTGAACAAGGACCCCTTGAAATCGTTGCTTACCCGCTGCGACAACTTAGGAAATCGAGTGTACCAGCGCAGAAAAGTGGCAAACAAACACTGAACTGCCAGCCACGATGGCTTGCGCTGGGACATCATTCTGCCACAGTCCAAATGCCGCCAACACCTCGGGTGCAGCAGCGCCGAAACGGAACACTGGCTCGGTGCCTCGTCGAAACCAGCCACACGTTACCGAAGCCATGTCATCAAAGCGTTGCCGCCTAGGGAGAAGACAAGATTACCTGATGTAGTCAGCCATGACGGCTGACGTTTAGTCAGTGGTGGCCATCGTTTCCCAGGCCACAAATGCCGCCGACACGAGGTTGTATGCAGCAACATAGACGTGCACAGCGGCCAAATGGCGTTATGTGTTCGGCAGCTATCCCTTAGAGATCAGACTCTGCGCCAGCATCGCGCCTCTCCATAGGCCCTCATGCCTCGGATGCCCCAGCACTGAAAAGTGGTAGGCAGATGTCATGCAACCAACCACGATGGCAAGCGCTGCACAAATCAGTTTGCCGGTCCCCTGATGACACCGACACACCAGGTGTGGCAGCACAGAAAAGGAGGCACATTGCTTAATCATTGCTTACCAAGCTACTTAGCAAGTCGAGTGTACCAGCGCAGAAAAGTGGCAAGCAAACACCGAACTGCCAGAGACCAAATACCGCCAACACCTCGGGTGCAGCAGCGCCGAAAAGGAACACTGGCTCGGTGCCTCTTCGAAACCAGGCACACGCTATCGAAGCCATTGTCATCAAAGCGTTGCCGCCTGGGGAGGAGACGAGATCAACTGATTTACAGTGGGGGCTTGGACACAAGAAACCACCGCAAGAAACCCAACCCTGAAATCCGCGTTTTGTTCAGTGAAAATCCGCATGCGTCGATCGAAAATCGTCAAGATCTGATTGGGAGCCCATCGAAATCCAAGAAACCCAGGGCAACCTGGCAAAATCCAACTGGTTTCTAGGCACGCGCCCCCACTGTAGTCAGCCACGACGGCGGATGCTTAGACAGTGGTGGTCATCGTTTCCCAGGCCACAAATGCCGCCGACACGAGGTTGTATGCAGCAACATAGACGTGCACAGCGGCCAAATGGCGTTATGTGTTCGGCAGCTATCCCTTAGAGATCAGACTCTGCACCAGCATCGCGCCTCTCCAAAGGCTCTCATGCATCGGATGCCCCAGCACTGAAAAGTGGTAGGCAGATGTCATGCAACCAACCAAGATGGCAAGCGCTGCACAAATCAGTTTGCCGGTCCCCTGATGACACCGACACACCAGGTGTGGCAGCACAGAAAGGAGGCACTGGACAAGGACCCCTTGAAATCGTTGCTTGCCCAGCTGCGACAACTTAGGAAATCGAGTGTACCAGCGCAGAAAAGTGGCAAGCAAACACCGAACTGCCAGCCACGATGGCTTGCGCTGGGACATCATTATGCCAGAATTCGAATGCCACCAACACCTCGGGTGCAGCAGCGCCGAAACGGAACACCGGCTCGGTGCCTCGTCGAAACCAGCCACACGTTACCGAAGCCATTGTCATCAAAGCGTTGCCGCCTAGGGAGAAGACAAGATTACCTGATGTAGTCAGCTATGACGGCTGACGTTTAGTCAGTGGTGGCCATCGTTTCCCAGGCCACAAATGCCGCCGACACGAGGTTGTATGCAGCAACATAGACGTGCACAGCGGCCAAATGGCGTTATGTGTTCGGCAGCTATCCCTTAGAGATCAGACTCTGCGCCAGCATCGCGCCTCTCCGTAGGCCCTCATGCATCGGATGCCACAGCACTGAAAAGTGGCAGGCAGATGTCATGCAACCAACCACGATGGCAAGCGCTGCACAAATCAGTTTGCCAGCGCTCTGATGACACCGACACACCAGAGATGGCAGCACAGACAGGAGGCACTGGACACGGACCCCTTGAAATCGTTGCTTACCAAGCTGCGACAACTTAGCAAATAGAGTGTACCAGCGCAGAAAAGTGGCAAGCAAACACTACGATGGCATGCGCTGGGACATCGTTCTGCCAGAGACCAAAATACCGCCAACACCTCGGGTGCAGCAGCGCCGAAACGGAACACTGGCTCGGTGCCCCTTCGAAACCAGCCACACGTTATCGAAGCCGTTGTCATCAAAGCGTTGCCGCCTTGGGAGGAGACAAGATCAACTGATGTAGTGAGCCACGACGGCGCATGCTTAGATAGTGGTGGCCATCGTTTCACAGGCCACGAATGCCGCCGACACGAGGTTGTATGCAGCAACATAGACGTGCACAGCGGCCAAATGGCGTTATGTGTTCGGCAGCTATCCCTTAGAGATCAGACTCTGCACCAGCATCGCGCCTCTCCGTAGACCCTCATCAATCGGATGCCCCAGCACTGAAAAGTGGTAGGCAGATGTCATGCAACCAACCAAGATGGCAAGCGCTGCACAAATCAGTTTGCCAGTGCCCTGATGACACCGACACACCAGGTGTGGCAGCACAGAAAGGAGGCACTGGACGCGGACCCCTGGAAATCGTTGCTTACCCAGCTGGGACAGCTTTGCCAATCGAGTGAATCAGCGCAGAAAAGTGGCAAGCAAACACTGAACTGCCAGCCACGATGGCATGCGCTGGGACATCATTCTGCCAGAGACCAAATACCGCCAACACCTCGTGTGCAGCAGCGCCGAAACGGAACACTGGCTCGGTGCCTCTTCGAAACCAGCCACACGTTATCGAAGCCGTTGTCATCAAAGCGTTGCCGCCTGGGGAGGAGACAAGATCAACTGATGTAGTGAGCCACGACGGCGGATGCTTAGACAGTGGTGGCCATCGTTTCCCAGGCCACAAATGCCGCCGACACGAGGTTGTATGCAGCAACATAGACGTGCACAGCGGCCAAATGGCGTTATGTGTTCGGCAGCTATCCCTTAGAGATCAGACTCTGCACCAGCATCGCGCCTCTCCGTAGACCCTCATCAATCGGATGCCCGAGCACTGAAAAGTGGTAGGCAGATGTCATGCAACCAACCACGATGGCAAGCGCTGCACAAATCAGTTTGCCAATGCCCTGATGACACCGACACACCAGGTGTGGCAGCACAGAAAGGAGGCACTGGACGCGGACCCCTTGAAATCGTTGCTTACCCAGCTGGGACAGCTTTGCCAATCGAGTGAATCAGCGCAGAAAAGTGGCAAGCAAATACTGAACTGCCAGCCACGATGGCATGCGCTGGGACATCGTTCTGCCAGAGACCAAATACCGCCAACACCTCGGGTGCAGCAGCGCCGAAACGGAACACTGGCTCGGTGCCTCGTCGAAACCAGTCACAAGTTATCGAAGCCATTGTCATCAAAGCGTTGCCGCCTGGGGAGGAGACAAAGTCAACTGATGTAGTCAGCCACGACGGCGGATGCTTAAACAGTGGTGGCCATCGTCGAGGTTGTATGCAGCAACATAGACGTGCACAGCGGCCAAATGGCGTTATGTGTTCGGCAGCTATCCCTTAGAGATCAGACTCTGCACCAGCATCGTGCCTCGTCGTAGGCCCTCATCAATCGGATGCCCCAGCACTGAAAAGTGGTAGGCAGATGTCATGCAACCAACCACGATGGCAAGCGCTGCACAAATCAGTTTGCCAATGCCCTGATGACACCGACACACCAGGTGTGGCAGCACAGAAAGGAGGCACTGGACGCGGACCCCTTGAAATCGTTGCTTACCCAGCTGGGACAGCTTTGCCAATCGAGTGAATCAGCGCAGAAAAGTGGCAAGCAAACACTGAACTGCCAGCCACGATGGCATGCGCTGGGACATCGTTCTGCCAGAGACCAAATACCGCCAACACCTCGGGTGCAGCAGCGCCGAAACGGAACACTGGCTCGGTGCCTCGTCGAAACCAGCCACACGTTATCGAAGCCATTGTCATCAAAGCGTTGCCGCCTGGGGAGGAGACAAAGTCAACTGATGTAGTCAGCCACGACGGCGGATGCTCAAACAGTGGTGGCCATCGTCGAGGTTGTATGCAGCAACATAGACGTGCACAGCGGCCCAATGGCGTTATGTGTTCGGCAGCTATCCCTTAGAGATCAGACTCTGCACCAGCATCGTGCCTCGTCGTAGGCCCTCATCAATCGGATGCCCCAGCACTGAAAAGTGGTAGGCAGATGTCATGCAACCAACCACGATGGCAAGCGCTGCACAAATCAGTTTGCCAATGCCCTGATGACACCGACACACCAGGTGTGGCAGCACAGAAAGGAGGCACTGGACGCGGACCCCTTGAAATCGTTGCTTACCCAGCTGGGACAGCTTTGCCAATCGAGTGAATCAGCGCGGAAAAGTGGCAAGCAAACACTGAACTGCCAGCCACGATGGCATGCGCTGGGACATCGTTCTGCCAGAGACCAAATACCGCCAACACCTCGGGTGCAGCAGCGCCGAAACGGAACACTGGCTCGGTGCCTCGTCGAAACCAGCCACACGTTATCGAAGCCATTGTCATCAAAGCGTTGCCGCCTGGGGAGGAGACAAAGTCAACTGATGTAGTCAGCCACGACGGCGGATGCTTAAACAGTGGTGGCCATCGTCGAGGTTGTATGCAGCAACATAGACGTGCACAGCGGCCCAATGGCGTTATGTGTTCGGCAGCTATCCCTTAGAGAGCACTCTGTCAGACTTCACCCCCCCCGTCCGAGGAAAGCAACGGCGACGGACACGGCGACGGCGACGGCGACGGCACGGCGGCACCTCTCCCAGGACGCGTCCTGGCCGGAACTTCGAGGCGGGCCCGGCCGAGGCCGCGAGAAGCCTCCCGGAGGCCCACGGCTGGGCGGAGACGCCAAAGAACCCAGCCACACATTGGGGCCTCTTCGGCCGGCGACCGCCGTCGCCGTCGCCGCCGTCGCCGTCGGCCGTCGTCGCTGCCGGCCGCTGTCGTCATCTTCGGCTGCCGTCGTCGACCGTCGTCGCCGTCGTCGAACGTCGTCGCCGGTCGTCGACCGTCGTCGAACGTCGTCCTCGTCGACGTCGTCGCAGTCGCCGTCGTCGCCGGCGTCGACGTCCGCATCGTCGGCCAGGAGGGGTGCGCGGGCACGCCCGAGCGCGCGGACCTCCTCCGCCGCCCGCCGCAGCCGCTCTGGGTCGTCGCCCTCGCCAGGGGGTCGGGGCGGGAGGAGGAGGAGGAGGAGAAGGAGGAGGAGGAGGAGGAGGAGGGGGAGGAGGAGAGGAGGAGGAGGAGGAGGGGGAGGGGGAGGGGGAGGAGGACAAGCTAGGTGCGCTCGCGTCATATCTGACGTCCTACCCCTCCCTCCCATCCCTTACCATGGCGCTGATTTTCTCTATCCGCGGACGCGTGTCGTAGCGGACCTGTGGCTCCGCGCGCGCGTGCGTAAGTGGGTGGTGGTGCGCGTGCGTGCGTGCGTGCGTGTGTGCGTGGTTGTGGTGGTGGTGCTGGTGCTGGTGCTGGTGCTGGTGCTGGTGCTGGTGCTGGTGCTGTGCTGGTGCTGGTGGTGGTGGTGGTGGTGGTGTGTGCGCGTGTGCTGTGGCATGGCACGGGAAATGACGCCAGCGCTGCAGCGGGAGCACGAGTCGAAACGGGCGGAAGCGCGGAAATGAGGCCAGCGCTGCAGCGGGAGCACGATTCGGAACGAGCGGAAGCACGGAAATGAGGCCAGCGCTGCAGCGGGAGCACGATTCGGAACGAGCGGGGCCCGAAAATGAGGCCAGCGCCTCAGCGAGAGCAGCATTTTGACAAAAAAATGCAGGCGAAAACCCAACTCCCGGGAATCCTGTGCAAAAAAGCAGGACGCGGGGGGGGGGTCGGCTACTCCCAGCACGCCATCAGGGGAAGAGGGAGAGTAGTATTCATATTGAGAAATTGTGGAGGAGGAGGAGGAGGAGGGAGGAGGAGGAGGAAAAAGAGGAGGAGGAGGAAGAGGGCGGGAGGGCTGCGCAGAAAGAGGGCGGAACGGATGCGCAGAAGAAGGCATCTGTACACCACCCGCGTGCCAGGCCCGGGCCGACCTTGGCCCCCGCCAGGGTGTGCAGGCCCTCCTCGTCGGCTGCGGCCTCCTCCTGGAGCCTGGGGTGCCCCAGGACCGGCACCAGTGGCGTCCCTCTGCGCGTGCCTCCACACGAGGAGTACTCAAGGATGGTCCAAAACTAGTCGGGGGACGATTTTTGTCTACGATTTTGATCCTTTGGGAGTATTCTTTTACCAAGTCTTCTTCCGTTCAAAGTCGGCCCGTAGGGGCGACATGCCCGACTTAAGTATACATGCCTTCTGCGGGCGAGAGGGGGGGGCCCCAGGCATCCAAGATCATCGTGGCTGTCGCAGGGTTTCGTCCGCTCCTGCTGGCTGTCGGAGGGGTTCTCGCCTCGGGGTGCCTGCCGGCAGCTGCGCTGCGCCGAGGGCGCCCTGGGGGTGCCCAGATCGTCGGCAACGGCCGCGGGAGGCCCGAGGCATGTCGGCGGCGCGCAAAAGGGGGTAGGGGGAGGGGGGAAGGCTTCTTAGAAGCACCCTGCTTCTTAGAAAGCCTCGGCCTTACGTCTACAGAGAAGGCCCGCGCCTTCTAAGAAGCAGGGGTGCTTCTGAGAAGCCTTCCCCCCTCCCCCTACCCCCCTCTGCGCCTTGCCGAGGCATGGCACGCGGGAGGGCCCAGGATCGAAGGGTCGAGCTCTGGCCAGGATCTCGGGCCCCGAGCTCCGAGGATCTCGGGGCCTCCCGAGCCTCCGGGGGGGGGGGGGGCGAGGGGGCCTCTCGTCGCCGCGGCTGGCTCCGCCTCGAGATGCTGCGCCGAGCGCGCGCGCGCCCGACGAGGAGGGAGAGGCCTCGGGGTCGAGCTGCGGCCCCCAGGGAACCCAGGCGCCCACGGCCCTGGGAAAAAACGCACCGTGCGGAGAGGTGTTTTCTGTCCGTGGGGTCGGCCTGCGGGGCCCCGAGGCGGGCCCCAGCGCCGGCCCAAGAAGACGGCTCGGGGCGAGCAGGCGGCCCCGGGGGGAGAGGGAGGCCCAGTCTCTGCTCCTGCCTCTTCTTCAGATCGGGATGCGCGCAGACCTGGCTCGGCGATCCACGGGCTTGGCGCGCGAGCCTCCCCCAGATTGCGGCCACGGCGCCGCCTCGTTGGGCGGCGGAAGTCCGCGGCGTCTCCTGGGAGCGGGGCCCGTTGCCTGATCCACGCCCCCTTCATCCATGTTTGCGATCGCCTGATCAAAGGAACTAGATCAGCGGAGCGGAGCGTCGTCGTCGTCGTCGTCGTCGGTCGTCGGAGGTCGTCGGAGGTCGTCGTCGTCGGAGGTCGTCGGAGGTCGTCGGAGATCGCCGAGATGTCTGGGGCGGGAGCGGAGCGGAGCGGAGCGGAGCGGAGCGCGCCACTGTCCGCCCGTCGGCTGCACGCCTGCGTCGGCGGCCAGGCAGGGGGTCGTCTGCGCCGGCGGGGGAAGCCAACGAAAAGGGGGCGCCGCTGCAGCGAATCGGCCACCGTGCGGGAGGGGGGGACGGAGGAAGCCGAGGGACCGCGGGGAGGGAGCGCCCATCGGCTGCAGGCAGGAGTGACCATGGGCCAGAGGGCCCTTGAAACGCGCGGCGCGCCGATCACTCCCGGCGGTGCGAACGGCAGCAGCTGTAACGCGCTCGGGCCTGGCCCACGGCGCCCCCCGAGAGCCGCGCACGGGGAGCCACTCCAGGGAAGGGTCCACCTCCTCCTCCTCCTCCTCCTCCTCCGACTCCTCCTCCTCCTCCCCCTCCTCCTTCTCCTCCTCCTCCTCCTCCTCCTCCTCCTCCTCCTCCTCTCCTCCTCCTCCTCCTCCTCCTCTCCTCCTCCTCCTCCTCCTCTCCTCCCCCTCCTCCTCCCCCTCCTCCTCCTCTCCTCCTCCTCCTCCTCCTCCATCTCCTCCTCCCTCCTCCTCCTCCTCCTCCTCCTCCTCCTCCTACCCCCCCTCCTCCTCCTCCTCCTCCTCCTCCTCCTCCTCCTCCTCCTCCTCCTCCTCCTCCTCCTCCTCCTGGCCGAGAGGGGGGGGGGGCAGGACAGGATCCCGGCATCCGACACCAAGAAACAGTCGCAGCACGGCGTCGAGAAGAGATCACGGCGGGAGGTCCCGGCCACCCCCCCTCTCTGCGGGATGCCCTCGCACAACAAGGCCACCCCAGCGAAGGGCCGTCTGCACACGTCGCCGAGCCCGGAGGCGGGGCCTGGAAGGCCCGTGCGGGCGGTCTGGAGCCCGCGCGGAACGTGGCTGGGGGCGGGAGGAGGAGGAGGAGGAGGAGGAGGAGGACGAGGACGAGGACGAGGACGAGGATGAGGCCGACGACGAGGACGAGGACGGGGAGGCGGAGCAAGAGGAGGTGGAAGAGGAGGTCTAGGAAGAGGAGGAGGAGGAGGAGGAGGAGGAGGAGGAGGAGGAGGAGGAGGAGGGAGAGAGAAGGAGGGGAGGCGGCGGAAGGGGGATGAAGAGAGGGTTCGAAAGAGGCGGCTCGCCCTCTTCAGCCTCTCGAGACCTGCTTCGGGCCCCCCCGGGCCGTGGGCGGTCGGTCCGTGGTGAAGATGTGGCCAGGGGTGGCCCCAGGAGGGGCCTGCGGACCCGACTTGGGCGGAGATTGAGGCGGCGGCGGCGGGAAGCGGCGGAGGAAGCGGGTGATGAGGGGGAGCAGGGAGAATATGGAAGAGGGGCAGAAAGAAGAAGAAGAAGAAGATGAAGGAGGTGAAGAAGAAGAAGAAGAAGGGGAAGAGAAGGGAGGAGACGGAGGAGGACCATGAAGAACTGGACCCAAGACGGGCAGAAAGAGGATAAAAGGCAGCAACAGGAAAAGCGATGATGAGGGTCTCATCTTGTCCTCGCACTCCCTCACCCTCGCCCTTTTGCCTCATCCCTCTCCTCCTCCCCCTCCTTCCCCCGATAACGACGCTGCCAACGACGGCGGCAGCGACGACGACGGCGGCGAAGCCAGCTGCGGCCACGCCCTTGCAATGAAGCAAGCGGGTCATTATCAGCTTTTCATTCCGTGCCGTTTTGCTGACGTCCTGGTCGCGGAGAGCCCCCAGGGCCCGAGACCAGAAACAGAACGGCTCCAGGGCCTGACTGCCCGTAAGAGGTAAAGAAAAGAGGAGGATGAGGATGAGGATGAGGATGAGGATGGGGATGAGGAGGAGGAGGCGGAGGAAGAAGAGCAAGAAGAATAGGAGGAGGAGGTGGAGGACTTGTAGAGGGAAGACCGATGCAAACCCAAGCCGCATCAACGACGTTGCGATAAAGGTATCGTGTCGATTATTTGCTCAGAGGCCCACGAAAAAAACAACTCATTGCGGGCACTGTCCCATTGATGTATACCGTTTGAGGATCAATCGTGCCGAAACACGGCTCCTGGGACTTCAACAATGCGAGTCATTGTGACGGTTGCGCCCTGACAAAGCCAAATCGTGCAAGAACGCCCTTCCTGGGACGTCAACACCGCTAATCCACCAAACTGCTAGGTCCTGACAATCCGAAATCGTGCCAGAGCACAATTTCCGGGACTTCAACCATACGAATCCTGGAATCTGTTGATACTGACGTACACGAATGTGTGCTGCGCTAACGCGACAGCCACGTTTCGAAAAAAACACCCTCCACCCAAGAAGCTGCTGCAAACTTTTACACCGAACGTGCGCGGCGCTAGAACGAAAGCCACATGCTGAAAAGCACCCTTGACGTCGTTGCAAAAGTTAGAGCAAAAGCGCGCGGCGCTGAAGCGACTGTCACAATTTGAAGACGATCCGCCCTGGGATGTGACAAGCATCTTTCACAAACATCAAATATTCACCGATCTAGAAGCTCTGCCACCCCCAATCAGGGTGAGCATGCCCACTGTGAAAGGGCACCCCTGGTCCGGCGACGCGCGCTGGCAACGCGTCCTAATGGCTGCTGCGGCTGCGTCGACGACGTGCCGATGGATGACAGCACGCTGCACCAGCACCTCGGGCGAACGAGTACTTAACGACGCCCCCCGCCTTCGGAGGCGCGTTGTGCTGCAGGAAACCCTTGCTGTATTCTTCCCTGTCCCGCGGCCTCTTTTGGAATCCGGAAACAGGCAAACGCGCAAACAGGTGCGACCCCCCGCCCCCGCGACGACAGCACTGAGTGGAGCGCAGGACGGCGGAACCAACCTTTAAACTTGTGACGCTTGCGTTGCGCCGCAGACGCGCCAAGAAGGTCTCACATCTGCGCGCCGCAGCCTGGCCGGAGCCGACCTTCGGCTGCAAGACGACTGCGGCAGATTTATGTGGAGAGGCTTGGGCTGATAACCTGCGGTTTGCCAAGCATCTTTTAAAAACAACAGCTTGCACGAATTCTGGAAGCTGTGCCAACCCCCTCGGACTGAGCATGCCCACTGTGAAAGGGCACCCCTGGTCCGGACACGCACGCCGGCGAGGCCTCCGAATGGGTGCTGCTTGTCCATCAACGTGCCGATGAATGACAAGACGTTGCGCCAGCACCTCTTTTGAACGAGTACTTAACGACTCGCCCTCCATCTGTGAAACTGTTGAGCAGTTCAAGCTTCACACTAAAAATGGTTCGGAGACGCACTGACCCAGGTCAATGCATACCCGGGCCAGTCAGGACTTGCATGATCCTGGAAAACCATGCAGGATCCTGCAGGATCCTGCGCGCAGACCCGTGTCAGTGCAACCCTCGCTCTGCAGGATCAAGCATGATCTGGCGCTCTGGCTGACCCCCTTTCGCATTGATCCCCGCCTCAAGGATCCCGGATCTTGAGGAAATCTTGGGCGATACGCCGGGCCCGCCATACCGACACGTCTGGGGGTGCGACATGGAGAAGCTACTCATAAGGAGAAGGGATGGAAGAGGATTAGGTCGGGCATGTCCCCCTGCAGGCAGACTGTGGAGGAAAAATTAGATAAATGAAAAATGTCAAAAAAAGGAAGGCATAGAATCGAACAGTCGTCCCCAGACTATTCTTGTAGAATACTTTTGAACATTCCCCCTGTGGAGGGACATGCCCGACTTCAGAGGCGGGGGGGGACGATACCAGAGGAGAGGCTAGGAGCTCGCGAGGAGGGGGGTGGCCGCCGCTTCGGCACCGCCCGCCTGGCGATCCCCCGCGCCGCTGGCGCCGTCGGCCGCGGCCGCGGCCGAGCCGCCGCTGCCCTCGGGCTGCGCGTCGCCCAGCGCCTCCTCCAGGAGTACCTGGGCGCCGACGGCGACGACGGCGACGGCGACGACGACGACGACAGTGACGACGACGACGACGACGACGACGACGACGACGACAGTGAGGACGACGACGACGACGACGACGACGACAGTGAGGAGGACGACGACGACGACGACAGCGAGAACCGCTCGAGTTTTGAAATGGAAGGCGCTCAACGTAGATCGAGACCTGGGAAACCACAAATACCCACTTTGACGTCCATGTCTGAGGGCGGCGGCGGCGACGCCGACATCCCAGGCGCCCCAGTCCAACCCATAACACACACCCATACCCATAGGGGGGTCGGAGAGGGCTATGGGTGCGTGTTGTCGGACGGGGGTCCCCGCTCGAACGGGAGCGTTCCCCAGGATCCGACAACCCGCACCCATACCCATAGCCAGTCCTCCTCTCAACGACCCCCCTATGGGTATGGGTGTGTGTTGCTCGTTCGTCAAGCCTGGCCTGTCTCCCGAGTCGCGCTTCACCCTGCCGCCCCGCAGGCGTCTACGAGCGAGCGTAAGCCTTGCGCCGGCGCGCGAGCAGGGTGAAACATGAGAACCCTAGTGCAGAACATCGGCACTGTTTACGTCGGGCTCCACCTCTTCACTGCTGGCTCCCACGAAGCCGCTGCTCTGTCTCCTTGATGGTCAAAAATCGTCGCACCAAATCGTGCCCAGAGACTGCTTGTTGACTGTCTGTGGATCTCCCTCCTGCAGAGGGACGCGCCCTCCAAAAGGTACTCGAACATGACCAACCGTAGTCGGAAAAAATCGTGCCCAGAGACTACTAGTTGACTGTCTTTGGACATGCCTCCTGTCGAGGGACGTGCCCGACGCAAGCCTCACCCAGCAGGTCGCCCGCCGCTCGCGCCGACCGATCGGGGGGCGCAGCTCGCGCGAGCTCTGCGGCGCTTACGGCCGACCCCCAGAGCGCGAAAAGCGAGGAGCGCGAGGCGCAGCTCTCTGCGCGTCGATGCAGGTGTCCGGGGCCCTCCTCCTCCTCCTCCTCAGGCCTCCCCCTCTTCCTCCTCCTCCTCCTCCTCCTCCTCCTCCCTCCTCCTCCTCCTCCTCCTCCTCCTCAGGCCTCCGCCTCCTCCTCCGCCTCCTCCTCCTCCTCCTCCTCCGCCTCCTCCTCCTCCTCCTCCTCCTCAGGCCTCCTCCTCCTCCTCATCGCAGCTCTCCCCGCGTCGATGCAGGTGTTCGGAGCCATCTGAGCGACGATCGAAAACGGGTCTTACGCTTATGTTGTTACCATCGTACTTACGGACCACCTCCCAGAAGCAATTTCGGGCACCCTGAAAAACATCGAAACAGCGTCGAGCGAGTATCGCTTCCCAGGACCCGACGCGCGAAAACCCTTCAGTGTCAGTACCTTCTTGGTGCTCAAATTTCTTTCTGGTAGTCGAGGCAAAAAAAGGTTGGAACATCATAACTCTCCGCGTCGATGCAGGTGTTCGGGGCCATCTGATCGACGATCAAAAATTGGTATTATGCGAATGACGTAACGACCTCACGCGGCGGCTTACGCGGGCCGCCCGCGCGGCACGCCACACTGGAGACGAGGGCGCTCACGCGCGACATTGCGCGGCGAGCTTACGCGACAGTGCCGCAGCGCAGACGACCTCGTTGTTTGTTGTGTCGCAAATCTGGAAGAAGAGGTCTCCAGTGGCTTTCGGGAGCGGCCAAGAGGGGGGTGTCCAAGAGAGGGGGGTGCAAATCATGACCGGCGGCATGTGCGAGGCCCAGCGGGGGGCCAGGGACGTAATGAAACAAGAAGAGGCGCCATGAAATCTCGGGAAATATCATGGCCCCCGCCATGATCACCCCCCCCTAGTCCTCACCCCCCTCTTGGCCGCCCCCGAGACTTGACGAGCGTTTCGGAGGTGTTCGCACGGCTCTCGGGTGGCTCCCGCATGCTCCCAGATACGCTTCCGGAGGAGACGGACCCAGACCCCGACGTCGTGATTTTTCCACAACTGAAGGGGCCCTGGGACATACAAATAAATACACACAAATATCAGGAGTCCCCATATTTCCCCGTCTTTTCTGGGTTTTTGTCTTCCCCCCCACTTCCCATATTTTCCCATCATTTCCTGGGGATCGACGATTACTTCTGTCTGTGTGTTTTTTTCCTCCTGAACAATGTCGAACCCCAGAGGTCTCGACTCATTCCCCAGGGCCAGCTTTCCATCCTGAGTCGTTTTCTGACGGTGCTGGGGCCCGGCGAGGGCCACCAGAGGCCGAAAATGCCAAAAAACCTGCCGTCGTGATTCTTTTCACAACACGAGGGGGTCTGGGGAGGGGGACAGGACAGGACAGGGCAGGCGAGGCCAAGTCAGGCCAGACCAGGCCAGACCAGGCCAGGGCAGGACAGGGCAGGACAGGCCAGGGCCAGGGCCAGGGCCAGGACGGGACAGGACACGACAGCCCTGAGACCCTGGACACACAAATAAATACACACAAATATCAGGATTCCCAAGAACCGACAACTCGCCAGTCGGGAGCGGCCAAAAGGGGGGTGTCCAAGAGGGAGGGTGCAAATCATGACCGGCGGCATGTGCGCGGCCCAGCGGGGGGGCCTGGGACGTGATACAACAAGAAGCGGCGCCATGAAATCTGAGAAAAAATCATGGCCCGCGCCATGAAACCCACCCCCCCCTTAGTCATCACCCCCCTTTTG
>CAUYUJ010003384.1:5000-12500 GCA_963575745.1 Prorocentrum cordatum | reverse complement strand
TCGCTAAATGCATCGGAGATGACGGCCTCCAGGTTGGCTTCCAGCGAACCAGGGGATTCCGTATTGCGCAGTGCGTCCGCACTGTTTCGTCTGATCACCTACGTTTAGGGTTACTCAAACCTTCGGGCCGAAGTTCCCTAGATAGATTTCCGCACTCGCTCGCCTCTGAAGGCGGTCAGGTTCCTGTCGAGAGAACTCGAATTGAATCTAGCCGTGGCGACGAGGAACGTCCTTGGGCCAGAGGTTCTCCGGTTGCTATACGACTCATCTAAGGCGAGAGGAGAGAGTGCGCGGGCAAGCTCAATCCTCTTATGCTCATAAGGCCCGCGAGCCAAGAAAGCTGCGCGGGCAAAACCCTCTCCCCTCGTCTATCCTCAGGAGGGGGATGGAAAGAAAAGAGAAAGCGGGGGGAGGCCGAGACGGACTGCGGGGCCACCGCTCAAAGTGAAGTGCGCCGACTACGATGAGACACACTCCATGGGTCTGGAGGAGCGTTTCGCAGATCGTTCGAGCGTCCAATATGGCCCGGGTCATTCGAGGGTCCCATAGGGCCCAAGATGGCCCCAACCGGGCCCCAGATTGTCCAAAACGGCCACCAGAAAATACACAAAATACACAAAGATGGTATAATGGGATTTGCAAACACACCCTAACGAGCGTGTCGGGCGGACGGACCCAACGGGCGAGTCAGGCGGGCAGACGCGAATGGGCGGATCGGGCGACCGGGACGTTGAAGCGAGCGGGCGGCCTTCCAAATAAGCGAACGGGCGGACACTGACGGGCGGGTGTGTCGGGCGGGCGGGCCCTAACAGGCGGGATGGGCGGGCGGAGCTTACTTGGCGGGCCAGGAGGAAGAACCGTAACGGGCGGGCCAAGCGCAACATTCAAGCAGGCGGCGGGCGGACCCTAACGGGCGGGTCGGGTGGCCCAAACAGGCGGGCCGGGCGGGCGGGGCAATCGAGCAAACTAACAAATTGCCAAGAAAGCCTCACGCGAGAGCACGATACAGGATCCTAAATACGTTGCGAGGAAATCTCGTGCGACAGCGAAAGTCCTCGTCGTCGAAAGCGCAGCACCCGAGGAAATTGTCAGAGGGCCCGAGCGAGAGCGCTAATCATGGGTAACAGCAAAGAAACATCAAGCGAAAGCCTGATGCACTCCTAATTGCGAAGATTTATCCAGCGGGGGCTGGTGTTGTGGTACTCTGGAGCCAATAACGCAGGTCGAGCCTGAAGACTTCTCGTAATGAAACACACGTTAGCAAACGTGAGCCCCAAGCAGTGTTTCTAGCAATACATGATGTATATTACGCGTGGTGCAAAAAAAATGTGCAATGTACGTTGTGCGCACAATGCTGTGCAGTAAGAGTGGTGCGATCGATAAGGTACAGCACGTTGCACAATAAATGTGGAGCCATCTATGTGGTGCAACGTATGTGATACAATGTGATGTGCAATATGTGGTGTAGCGTCTGCGTTGTGTGGCCATCTATGTGGCGCAACCTATGTGAAACAAAAACGGTTCGCCATACACGTTGTGCAGTATGTGTTGTGCCATGTACCATATACAATATGTGTAGCTTAACACATGTAGAGCAACCCATGAGCTGCGAATTGTAAGCTATGTTGAGCAAGATGCATTGTGCGAAATATGCTGTAAAACCCATGTGGTGCAAACTACGATGTGCAGTATATGTAGTGCAACATGTCTGATGCAACATATAACCTATGAGTTGCATTATGTGTGGAGCAATATGTATACACATATACAGATATATGTGTACGTGTGATGCAGTTTCCGTTGTGCAGTCCATGGGGTACCCAAGTCGGTGTGCCATATTTGTGTTGCAATATATGTTGTGCAACCTATGTAGTGCAGTACGTGTGGTTGTGTTGTCTATGGTGTGCGCAATATGTTGTGCAATGCATGCGATGCAGACCACGTGTTGCAATATACGTTGTGGAAGTTATATGGTGCAATTAATGTACGTCCGCAGTGAGTTGTCAGCCCCGCTGCTCGCGCAAACCTCCCACCCACCCACCCGTAACCTGGTTTGCAGAGCCCATGCCGCGGCGATTACGATGAGTGCTTGGCGTTGGCTCGTTGCGGCCGCGCTAGCCCGCGCATGCTCGCGCGAGAAGCGGTCAATTAATTTGGTGCGGCCGACGCGGCCGCGGTGGCGCTGACTGCTGGGCACTTCCCAACGGGCACTTCAGTGCGAGTCGGCGACTTGGGCGGGCGCGGTATCATGGCAATGTCAGCACTGGTAGACACGATGATGATAGACGTGATGCTGGTGACGATGATGATTTCGACATGCGGCGTGAGAGGCCCGTTTGGACGAAGTTGGACTTCCCTAGCATTCGCGGGAGCGCCAGCGCAGGCATTTTGGAAAATGAACGTTGCAAAACAATAGTTTCTATGTGTGTTCGGGACACCCGATTTTGAACTCCCTACGAGACCTAAGGTTTTTGTGAAGCATTTCCGCATGCGCGCGACGACACGCGCGCGCGCACTTCGTCCCGTTTTGTGCAAGGGATTCTTGCGACAGCACGCGCGCAAGGGGGTTTGAACGAATTCGACATGCGCGCGCGAGAGGCACGTTTGGTACCACTTGATGGACATGTTAAAAGACCTACGGTCCCCCTGAAAGTCTGCAACCACGCGAGCGCAGGCTTGGTTTGAAAAGTCGTGTTGCGAAGCCATGCGATGTTGTATGTTTCTGGCCGGCGCACTCAATTTTGAAATCCCTGCGAAACGTAAGGATCTGAAAAGATTCCAGCATGCGCGCGCGACGACACGCGCGTGCACTTCGTCCAACGTGTTGCAAAAGATTATTGAAAACCGATGGTTGGTGATAAACGAATGTGCGCGCAATTGATTTTCTTGCAAAAGATAAGAACGAGAGGGGCGATATCTGCTTGGCTGGGATTGCACGGGCTCATACTTAGGGAGGACAAGTGTGCAGGATAATAAACCAAATACAACATTTTAAAAGGGACCACTAAGCGTGGGGAGCGTGGTTGTACAATATATATATGTGTGTGTGGTGCAATCGATGATGTGCAATATAACTGCGTGGTGCAATCTATACTGTGGGCGATCAAAATGCGCGCCGCAAGCGCTGTTGCTTTGTTCGTGCAGTCTACGTGGAGCAATCCAACGGTGGCGACGGGCGACGACGAGGCGGCGAGGGGGCGGCGACGGGGCGGCGACGGCGGCCACACAGCCGCCAGACCGAAGACACAGCCGAGACTACGGGCGGCAACGTGCTGGCGACGGGGCGGCGGGGCAGCCACGTAGCCGCCAGACCGAAAACACGGCGCAACTCCTTAGAACAAGCATTGTTTGGGGAACAGGGTGCGGGCCCCAAGGGGAGCACGTAAGCTTCAAAAAACAATGCGGACAGAGGGAACCAACAATGAAAACGTAGCACCCCACCCTTGCGGATTAGAGGGAGGAGGCGGCAGCAAGGCCATGCGTGTGCAGTTCCCCCACGCGCTGCCCCCATGTCTAGTTGCCAGGTGTCGCCCCAAACTGTAGCCCCCAAGTGTAGTTCCCAAGTGTCGCTCCCATGTGTAGCACCCAAATGTAGCCCCCAAGTGTGCAGCCCCCAAACGTAGCGCCCAAATGTAACCCTCATGTGTCGCCCTCAAGTGTCGGTCCCGTGTGCAACCCCTAAGTGCAACCCCCAAACGTAGCCCCCAAGTGTAGCCGCAAAGTGCAGCCCCCATGCGTCGCCCTCAACTGTTGCTCCCGCGTGTAGCCCCCGAGTGGAGCTCCCAAGGGCAGCCCCCAAGTGTAGCCCCCGAATGTAGCCCCAATATGCCGCCCCAAAGTGCCGCCCCCAAAGCCGACCCCTCTATCCCGCCACGCGCGCAAAGGAGGAAACTAAGACAGCTCGGGCCCCCACTCTCATTGTTCAGCAGTGAGAGCTCAACAATGTTTCCCGTCGCGGCGCGGCCGAGGCGATCCGTTCGCGCGTCGAGCAAATCTGGGCTGCGGAGTTGAATGAGAGCTCAACAACACTTTCTGCGTCGGCGGCTAGGCCGAGGGTGACTGCGCTGGTGATGAATGGCATGAATGGGGGCACCGTTGGGCCGAATTGTGGCACCATGCAGGAGAAGGAGGCAGGAGGGACGCGGCTGAAGGAAAATCAGGATATGGGCGGGCGGTCCAGGGGGCAGAACGCTCCCAGAGCGTGTGGCGTGGCCGGCCCCGCCGCTCAGCGCGCGGCGGTTGCTGCGTCAGCGCCCGGGGGCGGCGGGGCCCAGCACGGAATGAAACCGAGCTCAACAACACTTTTTTTGGTCGCGGCCGCGGGCGAAAGCGCACACGGCGAGTCGTAAGTCCGGGGCGCGGGCCTACTAATTGACAACAGCAAACTAAAGCCGACAACCTGCGAGCTCAACAACACCCACCGACAAAAAACAAACAAACTGCCAAACAGGAGAGCAACACATCACGACACAACACAAACCACCTCGTCAGGGATGCGGGCGGCGGCCCCCATGATGCGTCGCGGCCGCTGGGCCGCGTGCTGGGCCGGAAGCCCAGGCCGTAAAGCTGCGAGGCCTCCTTCCCGGCCTCCTTCTCGAGCTGAACCTGCTCGGGCGGCGCCAATCAGTGACCTGCTCCTCCTCAACGTCCTCGACGTCATCCTCCTGCTCGCTTTTCCTTCTCCTCCACCTCCTCCTCCTCCTCCTCCTCCTCCTCCTCCTCCTCATCATCATCATCATCATCATCCTCCTCCTTCTCGTCCTCCTGCTCCTCCTCATCCTCCTCCTCCTCCTCCTCCTCCTCCTCCTCCTCCTCACCTCCACCTCCTCCCCCTCCTCCCTCCTCCTCCTCCTCCCCTCCTCCTCCTCCTCCCATCATCATCATCATCATCATCATCATCATCATCATCATATCATCATCATCATACATCATCATCATCATCATCATTCATTCATCATCATCATCCTCCTCATCCTCATCCTCATCCTCCTCATCCTCATCTTCGTCCCTATCCCTCCATCATCATAATCATCCTCATCATCATCATCATCATCATCATCAATCATCAAAACCTCATCAGCATTCAGCATCATCATCATTCATCATCATCATCATCATCATCGTCATCATCATCATTCATCATCATCATCACCAATCAATCATCGCTCAGCATCATCATCATCATCAACATCATCATCATCATCATCATAATCATCATCATCATCGTCATCATCAGCATCCCTCCTCCTCCTCCTCTTCCTCCTCCTCCTCCTTTCCTTCTCCTCCTTATTCCTCCACTCGTCCTCCTCATTGTTCCTCCTCACACCTCCTCCTCCTCCTCTCCTCCTCCTCCCTCCTCCTATTCCCCTCTTCCTCCCCCTCCTCCTACTCCCCCTCCTCCTCTCCTCCTCCTACTCCTCCTCCTCCCCTATCATCCTCCCGTTCATCATCATCATCAGCATCATCATTCATCATCATCATCATCATCATCATCATCATCATCTCATCATCATCATCATCATCATCATCATCATCATCATCATCAGCATCATCATCATCATCATCATCATCATCATCATCATCATCATCATCGTCATCATCAGCATGATCATCATCATCATCATCATCGTCATCATCATCATCATCATCATCAGCATCATCGTCATCATCATCATCATCAGTATCAGCATAATCATCATCCTCATCATCATCATCATCAACAGCTTCATCATCAGCATCATCATCAGCATCATCAACATCGTCATGATCATCAGCATCATCATTCGCAGCATCATCAGCGGCATCATCAGCAGCAGCACTATCGTCATCATCATCATCATCACCAACACCAGAATCATCATCATCAGAATCAACATCAGCATCATCATCATCATCAGCATCAGCATAACCATCATTATCAGCATCATCATCAGCAGCAGCATCAACATCATCATCATCGTCAGCGTCATCATCATCAGCAGCATCAGCAGCATCATCATGAGCATCAGCATCATCATCGTCATCATCATCACCATCATCATCATCAGCACCATCATCAGCATCAGCATCATCATCACCACTATCATCTTCAGCAGCAGCAGCAACATCATCATCAGCATCATCACCATCATCATCAGCAGCAGCGACATGGTCCCACTACTCCACCTTCACGACGACAACCTCCGCCTCCTCTCCTCCTCATCCTCTTCCTGCTCCTCTGCCGCCGCTGCTGCCTCCGCCTGCTCCTCTTCGTCCACCTCCCTCCTGCTTCTCCTCCTCCTCCTCCACCACCACCTCCTTCTCCTCCTCCCTCTTCCTCCTCCTCCTCCTCGTCCTCCTCCTCCTTCTCCTATTCATCATCATCCTCATCCTCATCCTTGTCCTTGAACATAACTCCTCCCTGTCGCACCCCGAGGCCGGTCGAAAAGGCGGGCCGGGCGTTCCGCCTGAGTCTTCCTCACCGTTTCTGATCCTGAAGTTTGAAAATGGGCAGCAGATTCACACATGCAGAGCGGGTCGCTTCCAAAATGTGGCTCTCGCCTTGGCGCCGCACACACTCGTCTTAAACAGTACAAAAGTTTCACGGATTCAGGACGGGTCGTTTTCAAAATGTTGCCATCGCTTTTAGCGCGAGCACATTCGTCTTAAAAAATTCCATGAGATTCACGGATTGAGGTCGGGTCGTTTCCAAAATGTGGCTCTCGCATCAGCACCTCGCACACTCGTCTTTTAAAAAAATCACAGAATCTTCACAGATTGAGGGCAGGTGGCTTTCAAAATGAGGCTCTGGCCTCAGCGCCGCGCATACTCGTCTTCAAAAACTGTAGGAGTTTCACTGATTGAGGGCGGTTCATTTTCAAAATATGGCTCTCGCCTTAACGCCGCGCACATTTGTTTAAAAATGCAACCAGTTTCACGGGTTCGCGTGGCTAACGTACCAAGACGTAACAGCTACATTTACTCGCAGACCTGAAGTCCCAAGAACGGCGTTCTGGCACGATTCAGGAACGTCACGCCGCAACAGTCAGGTTGATTCGTGGCGTTGGAGTCCCGAGGACGGTGTTTTGGCACGCTTCGGGATCTTCAAACGGATGTCTCCCAACGGGCCACTTCCCTCAGTGGAAATGAACCCTTGTTGGTGCCTATGAAGACGGAGCTTAGAGGGAGGGTGTGTTCCGACATCGTTGATGAGCCTTGGGTTTACACTGGTCCTCCTCCTCATCATCATCATCATCATCATCCTCCTCCCTTCCTCCTGGCTTTCGTCCGCGTCCCCCACCACCTGCAATCCCACCAGCCCTTTGAGGCGTACGTAGTGGCTAGGGCGACTCCTCTGCCGACCGCGCTGTTCCCCTTTGGACCCTTCCCCTGGGCCTGGACGGGAGTCCCCGGAGGTCCCCGGCGGTCTCTGGAGGTCCCCAAGAGCCTCCCAGGCCTCCAAAGCCCCAAAGAGGACGAGGAAACATCCAAGAGCCTCGATCCTCGATCCTCCCGCCCTGG
>CAUYUJ010003383.1:71533-79659 GCA_963575745.1 Prorocentrum cordatum | reverse complement strand
GCGAGCAGGTTCTGCTCCAGACGATTTGCGAGCAGGCGCCCTGCGAGGAGTGGAGCGCGCCCGCTGAGCATGGCGGGGCGAGCGCAGAAGAAGAACAAACACGCATGAGCATAAACTTTTGTGGCGCTCCGCGCGATTTCTCGGATCCGCGCCAGGAGCCCCCCTGGCGGCGCGCGCCAGGCGCCGCCAGGGAGGGGGCCCCAGCGCGGATCCCAGAAACCTGCGCGGAGCACCACAAGTATCTGCTCATGCGTCTTTGTTCTTCTCCTGCGCTCGCTCCACCATGCTCAGCGGGCGCGCTCCACTCCTCGCAGGGCGCCTGCTCGCAAATCGTCTGGAGCAGAACCTGCTCGCCTCGAAGTGGTGGGTCGTGGATCCTCCTCGGCGGCGCCAGGCCGCTTGCGAGCAGTTCCTGCGCGAGCAGGTGGAGCGCGCTCGTCTGCATGCTGGCTTGAAGGGGCCGATGCGGGAGCGGGTGTGCGCAGGGGTTTGGGTCAACACCACTAGGACAAAGAATGTTTCCGCGGGCTGTGTTCTCGTGTGTCCCCACGGTGGTGGGTGCCACTTCCTGCAATGCACCTACAACCTTGTAGGGCGTAGGATGATGCAACAGCGTTGCAGAGTCTTGGGTTTACACTGGTCCTCCTCCCCCTCCTCCTCCTCCTCCTCCTCCTCGTCTTCTTCCTCCTCCTCCTCCTCCTCCCCTTCCTCCTCCTCCTCCTCTTCTCCTCTTCTTCTTCTCCTCCTCCTCCTCCTCCTCCTCTTCCCCTTCTCATCTCCTTTCCTCCCTTCTCGTCGTGCCGAAGGTGCTGGCCACGGAGACAATGATGGACGCGGTGCCCCTGTTCAGGTTAGACTGGGATGCCATGCCTGCAAAGTGGGTGTCGAACCCTTCGCCCATGTCGTGCACAAACGCCGTGGCCTTATGTGGGGTGGGGTGGGGTGGCGGTCGGGAGCGGGCCAAGGGCGGCTCGGTCAGCTCAGATCTGCAGGGGGGTAGAGGGTGATACTGTCTTCTCGCAGGACGAGGAGGAACCGTAACACGCAGGTGATGGTGATGGCGGCCCGGAGAGCTGATCTTCCTTGGCAGACCTTGCTCAGATTGGCATGCGTCGGCAGTGCAATGCCGTGAACCAGATATGTCGAATGTCCCTCCGTGGGCTTGAGTGACTCTCGTGTGCCTCGGATGGGGCTGGGGCCCCGCACCAGAGTCTCTCCGCCTCCGCTCAGGATGACGGGGTAGGAGGAGGAGGAGGAGGAGGAGGAGGAGGAGGAGGAGGAGGAGGAGGAGGAGGAGGAGGAGGAGGAGGGAAGAGGAGGAGGTGAAGGAGCAGGCGGAGGAGGAGGATGAGGAGGAGGAGGAGGAGGAGGAGGAGGAGGAGGAGGAGGAGGAGGAGGAGGAGTAGGACCGAGCTGGCGGGAGCAGCCTGGATGGCAGCGGGGGACTTGCTTTTGCGGTCGTGTTCTTCACCCGGGCCGCCCGCTCCAGGAGATCCTCCGCCTCCACCTCCAGGAAGCGGCGCCAGCAGGCCTGCCGGGGGGCCACGGCGTTGGCAGCCTGGGCTGCAGCCCGCCAGATGTGTTGGAGCGGCCGACGAGGCTGCAGCGGCAGCCGCGTGCCTGAGGGTCCGGTCGCCTGCGGGCCCTCGGCCGCAAGCATCGCCGAGGCGGGAATCGAAGAAGAAAACACGGCGTAAAGATATACTGTGGGCGCGCCGCGCGGACTTCTTGGATCCGCGGGGGCCCCCGGCGCCGCTCCTGGCGCGCTCCGCGCGCCAGGGAGGGGGCCCAGCGCAGATCCAAGAAGTCCGCGCGGAGCGCCGACAGTTCATGTTGATGGTGTTTTTTATTTTTCTGAACATCGCCGTGACAGGAACCGATGCGGCGGGCCCCGAAGCGAGAAGCCATCGGGTGAGAATACTGCGGCAGCATCCGTAGCGGACAGCTGCTGCTGCTGCTGTTGCTGCTGCTGCTGCTGCTCTGTCGGAGCCGAGGTCGAAGTCGCCGGCGCCGAAATTCTAGGGGACGGGGTCGTAGCCGAAGTCGTCGTAGCCGTCGCAGGCACCGCCTGCGCGCCGAATGACTCCGCCCGTTTGTCCACCTCATGTCCCCTGCGGGCGAGGATCTCCACGGTCGCCGACGCCTGGGGGATCAGCCCATCGCCTGTGGAAGGAGCGCTGTCGCCAGGGGGCCGCCCCAACCCAACCCGAAGCCCCCAACGTGCCCTCCATTCCCCGTGGGGTGGGCGGCCGGGGAACATTGGCAAAACACATGTGGACCCCGTGCCCCCGCCAACCCGAAATTTGGGTTTTCGGGCTAGGCTGGGGGGTGGTCTGGTAATTAGGCAGTCCGATGGAGCGGCTGCGTTGGCGCGCTCGGCACCGCGCTCCGCCCCACGTTCGGCGCTCCGCTGGCTGAGGCTGTCGACCTGAAGGCGGAGGTCGCGAAGCTCCGCCAGCATCAGGCCCATCGCACCTTCGTGTTGTTCGTCCTGGCCCGTCGGCGCCGGTTTAGTTCCAGCGCCGTCGATGCTGGGCCGGGTGATCTGCACTAATGGGTGCGGCATCATCGCGCCTGCATTCCAAGCCTGCCTCACAGCCGCGGCCACGCCCAGCGCCAGCCGCTGCGCTCCTGTGGCTGCCGTCGGCAAGCTGGCGCCGAGGGCGTGGCCAACCACTTGGGCAGAAGCCGCCGCGGTCCTCCCCACAGTCGCGGCCGCGTGCCCGCCCCCATGCCACCTGCCGCTGCAGGTAGACGATCTCCCGCTCGACGTAGCATTAAGTCGGGCGTGTCCCTCTACAGGGGGAAACATTAAAAAGTAAAGAATCGTTTCGGGGGGCGATGTTGGAAGTTTTTGTTGTAAAGCATGTTTGGCTGTTTCAAATGTCCTCTTGAAAGTCCGCCTCTAGGGGGACATGCCCGACCTAGACGCAGCCGGCGTGGCACGCCGCGTCGCCCTGGGAGGGCGCCGCGCAGTGGGCGTGCGCCTCCGCTCCACCGGTCGTGCACGAGGCCGAGGTGCCGATCGCGTGTCGGGGCTCGCTTCGATGCGATCCGATGTCGATGGCTTCCGGTTCCGACTCGGTTCGGCCTCGGCTTCCGATCTGGGCTCCGATGGCGCAGTAACGGTCCCTCCTCCTCCTCCTCCTCCTCCTCCTCCTCCTCCTCCTCCTCCTCCTCCTCCTCCTTTGACGCTGCTTAGCCTTCGAGGGGCGGGCCCGCCGATTTCTGCCGATTCGACTTCTCCCGACTTGGCCGCCGATTTCCGCAGATTCGATTCATGCCGATCGCCGATGCGACTTGTCGCTTCGATTCTGGGCTCGCCTGCGTGGTCACGGCACGCTCGGCACCGCGTGGGCATCAGCGCAGCGGGGGGCTAAGCGCAGCGGAGAGCACTGGGCTCTGGTGGAGATTCGGGCTCGTAACCCTTTTGGAGCGCCACGCGTCCGACATTTTCCATCTCTTCCTCCATTGCTGCTACTCATGGTTCGTCCAGGATGTCTCGCCCCTCCTGCCAGCCTCCCGAGAAGCCGATGGGCCTCTGAGGGGGGGGGGATGGGTAAGACGTGTTTCAAGTTTCTCAATCTGGTGTTTACGGAGACGGCGAGGCGAACGAGGAGGCGACCGCGTTCGCGCTCCTCGGCACGCTGATGGACCATTCTCCGCTCAGCGCACCAAGCTTTAGCCAAACACAGCTCTGGACATTGAAGCTCGCAGGAGTGGCGTTGCCACCACCCCGGCGACACCTGCCGGACACTACAGCTCGCAGGAGTGGCGTTGCCCCCACCCCTGCGACACGTAGACGGCACACCGTGGCAATCTAAGCGGTCGCCTCCCTGCCGCATTCTTACACGAGGCCCGAAGGCCTCTGGCAGCAATGTGGCGAGCTTCTCGTTACTATTTCCCCCCCCCGGTTACGCTGCATCTTCTGGGGACCTCGCCTGTCCCCCCAAATCGGTGTCTTCTCTCATGCCCGACGCGGGCTCGATGCGGACTCGACGCGGATTTGGCGTGGATTCGACGCAGATCCCACACGGATCCGACACGGATCCGGTGAGGAAGACGTGGACTCGACGCGGATTCGACGCGAATAGGGGCCACGACGGGACAGACGAGGCCCCCCGAGGATGCAACACGTCCCCCAGCACGCGACCGACTGGCCGGAGAGTCCGCTCTTCCGGCCGGTCGGGCGGCACCTGGGCTCGTGGCACGGGCACGGGCGGCAACCGACATGTGCACGCCGGGGGCCAGGGCTGGGGGCCCTAAGTGCAACCTCAAGGCATCCATGCCCAAGGGCGCCCTCGAGGGCGCGAAGTTATTCGCGCTTCGCGCTTCGCGGTTCGGCTCCGATTCCCCCTCATCCTCCTCTCTTCTCCTGGGAGGCGGCGCGAGAGCGCGAAGTTATTCGCACTTCGCACTTCGCGCAGCGCGAAGCGCGAAGTTGGGAGCCCTTGCATGCCGGTGGCAGGCATCCTGGGCCCCTCCAAGACGGGCCAGGAGGCTTCCGAACCCCCCCACGCTGTCCCCAGAGGGAGGCGAGTCGCCGAAAAAGCTAAGATGGCCCCAAGACGTCCCAAGAGGCCGGCCAAGAGCGCCCCGAGACGCCCACATTGCCCCATACCCTCGGGAGAACGCACATTTTTAGCAGGCGCGATTTGTTTTGCCTGGACGGCGTTGAAGATGGCCCAAGGAGCCGCCAAGACCGCCCCAAGGCAGCCCACGGCCCCCTATGAGCGCCCCAAGCCAGCCCAGAAGAGCCCCAGGACGGCCCAAGAGTCGCCCACGAGAGTCTAAGAGAGCCCAACGACGGCCCCAAAACTGGCCCCGGAGCGGGAGTCCGAACCAACAACTCGAGCTTTTCCCCACGATGTTGCCAGGAGTCCCCAAGAGACCCCAGGAGGCCCCAAGAGACTCCTGAGATGCCCCAGGAGTCTTGAACAAATGGCGCCCCAAACGCTTCAAAGTCGTCTCCAAAGACCCCCCGAGATCCCTTACACGACATCCGATCGAACACCCAAAAAGACTGCTTCGAGGAGTAGCGTTGTGCAGATGTTTCGAGCGGGAGCTGCACTAGAGACGCAAACTTGCAAAGGCATCCCAGGCGGGATCTTTTCTGAGGAGGAGGAGGAGGAGGAGGAGGAGGAGGAGAAGGAAGAGGAGGAGGAGCAGGAGGCGAGAATCCATGTGTGCGGTGGCACGTCGCTGTCCCCCCCAGGAGGAGGAGCAGGAGGAGGAGCAGGAGAAGCAGGAGGTGGAGGAGGAGGAAGAAGAGGAGGAGGTGGAGGAGGAGGAGGAGGAGGAGGAGGAGAAGGAGCAGGAGGAGCAGGAGGACGAGTAGCAGAAGGAGGAGGAGGAGGATGAGGGGAAATATGAAGAACGTGATCAAGAGGAGTGTAAGGAGGATGAACGTACGGAGTGATGTGGGCAGGGAAGTGAGAAAGACGAGGACGAGGAGGAGAAGGAGGAGGAAGGAGGAGGAGGAGGAGGAGGAGGAGGAGGAGGAGGAGGAGTAGGAGGAAGATGATCAGGAGGAAGCAGCGGAGGAGGAAGGAGGAGGAGGAGGAGGAGGAGGAGGAGGAGGAGGAGGAGGAGAGGAGGAGGAGGAGGAGGAGGAGGGGGAGGAGGGGGGGGAGGAGGAGGAGGAGGAGGAGGAGGCGAGGAGGGAGGAGGAGGAGCAGGAGGAGGAGGAGGAGGAGGAGAGAGAGAAGGAGGAGGAGGAGAGGGGAGGAGAAGGAGCAGGAGCAGGAACAGGAAGCGAGGGGGAGGAGGAGGAGGAGGAGGAGGAGGAGGAGGAAGAGGAGGAGGAGGAGGGGAGGGAGGCGGAGGAGGAGGAGGAGCAGGAGCAGGAGCAGGAGCAGGAGCAGGAGCAGGAGTCTCGGCACGCGCGCGTTCGGCGCGTGCCTTGCACACGTCTCTGGCCACGGTGGGGCCGCAGGCGAGGGCCCCCACCTTCCCGGGCGTCGGCTTCTCTTCGCGGAAGGATTCTTCACTGAGGAGGAAGGAGGAGGAGGAGGAGGAGGAGGAGGAGGAGGAGGAGGAGGAGGAGGAGGAGGAGGAGGAGGAGGAGGAGGAGGAGGAGGAGGAGGAGGAGGAGCAGGTAGTGGTCACAGTCAAAAGGAAAAGCGCCGTGCGGGTGCCAGAAAAAAACACAGATTGCTCGAGTTCTTTACTGGGCTCGTGGACCCCTCAACCTTATGCTTCTGTGACTGTTTGCTCCCCTACCCAAGTTGGCGTTCTGTTCCGTCTGGCCGGCCCTTTCGGGCGAAAGGGGGGGCGTTGCCGTCGGCAGGCGCGCGCGTGCGCTCAGCGTGCGGGGTGGGCGTCTGGCGGCGGGGTTGCACTGCTAGGGGTAGCAGTTGCCGACTGGCAGCGGGAGGAGGTTGAGGAGGAAAGTGAGGAGGAGCACTAGGAATAAAGTGAGGAGGAGGAGGAGGAGGAGGAGGAGGAGGAGGAGGAGGAGAAGGAGAAGGAGGAGGAGGACGGTGAAAGTGAGGGGGAAAGAGAGAAGGAGGACACAGACTGTGATGACAGCAGGGGTATGAGGAGGAGGAGGAGAAGGAGGAGGAGGAGGAGGAGGAGGAGAAACGTGAGGAGGAGGAGGAGGACGAGGAGGAGGAGGAGAAGGAGGCGGAGGAAGAACGTGATGAAGAGGAATGTGAGGAGGATGGTCGTAATGAGTGATGTGGGCAGGGAAGTGAGGAAGACGAGGAGGAGTAGGAATAATGTGAGGAGGAAATTGAGAAGCAGGGAATGGACCTGAGATGACGATGAATAATAGGAGGAGGAGGAGGAGGAGGAGGAGGAGGAGGACGAGAACGAGGAGGAGGAGGAGGAATACGGGGAGGACAGTGAGGGCGAGGAAGAGGAGGAAGAGGAGGAGGACTGCGAAGAGAAGGAGGAGAAGGAGTAGGACCAGGCTGGCCGACCAGCCTTTGTCGCGGGGGGGGGGAATTGCTCTTGAGGTCGTGACCATGCTGGGCACTACAGCGGTGTTGATGGTGGTGCTCTTCACGTCTGCCTGGGGCATCACGTTCCACGGCAAGAAGTCCGTCTTTGACGCCGTTGTCTCGCCCGTCCTCGCGATGCTGGCCATACCGGTCTTGTCCCTCATTGTTCTGCACGTCGGGTACTCCCCGGTCCCCTGACTGTCGTGAGCGGTCAGTAATTCGTGGTGCCGGGGCCACTCCTGCGCTTGCGTGACGACGATCTGCGCGCGACAGGGCCACGATGTGTGGAGGTTGCCTGCGCATGCGCAGTGGGACGTGGTGCCAGGGATGGGTGGTGCACGAGCTCGGCTGCACGTGAGAGGAGGAGGAGGCGGAGGAGGATGAGGCGGAGGAGGAGGAGGAGGCGGAGGAGGAGGAGGAGGCGGAGGAGGAGGAGGAGGAGGAAGAGGAGGAGGACGAGGAGGAGGAGGCGGCGGCGGAGAGTGAGTCTTCGCCCGGGTGGCCTTTGGTGCGCGGCTTTCGAAGGGGGGGCCAAATCACAGACACAAGAGCCGCTGCTGCCGCACCGCTTGCAACGATGGGCAGACCGCGCACAGGATATCACTCTTGCCGTTTGTGCCACTCTTGCGTGTACGGTAGGCTCTGCGGAACTCTTCCACGTCTGAGCGCCTTTCCCTCCCTTTCCCCCCCGCGCGGCCGCCCTCGTCTTTCTCCCCCCCCCCCCCTCCTCTTGCACGCCGGCCAATTCGCCTTTCGGCTGCCCCGAATAACCACACGCTGGAGCGGACTGCCCCTGCTTCGCCGCCGACGAAACAGTACGATGGGTTCGCGCCGCGTCAGCACGGTGGCGACCACAGCGCGGTCGCACCAGGTTGAGCGCTGCCAGTGGCCCAGGATCAGGCCGACATCGAGCGAGATCCGCAGTCGGCAAGTTGCAACCGTGAAAGGTCACACTTTCGTGAAAGGTAAGACATTATTTTAAAAGTTGCAATCGTGAGAGGTCGAGTTATCCACGCGGTACCAGACACCAGCTCGCAAGTCTCGACGGTGTGGCCCCAGCCGTAGCCGACGAGCACGGTCGGGGCCTGTTGGTTCGCACGTCGCGGCGCCATTTCTGGCCCACCACGTTTCGGCTCGACACGCTAACGATTTCCAAGTCCTCGAGCATCAGTGGTCCAC
>CAUYUJ010003383.1:59033-66533 GCA_963575745.1 Prorocentrum cordatum | reverse complement strand
CGAGTTTCAGATATGATGTGGAACGGAATTTTGATGGAAAAAGGAGCGCAGCTTGAATCTGCGAGTCCTCGCGAGTCCGCCCGCATCATGATGAATTCCCCCCATGTGCGTCCAGGGCGCTCCAGCAAAACTGGCCGTCCGAAACACATGTGGATTGATTCAGTAGACCATTCTGCGGTGCACGCTGAGATGCGCACGCGCGCTGTAGCGCAGACCCGCACGACAGGGGGGAAGGGTGATGGGAGAAGATGGAGGAGGAGGAGGAGGAGGAGGAGGAAGAGGAGGAGGAGGAGGAGGACGTGGATGAGGAGGAGGAGGAGGAGGAGGAGGAGGAGGAGAGGAGGAAGAGGAGGAGGAGGAGGAGGACGAGGAGGAGGAGGAGGAGGAGGAAGAGGAGGAGGAGGAGGAAGAAAAAAAAGAAGAATAAGCAGAAACATAAAAAGAAAAATAATAAGTATAAGCAGAAGATGAAGAAGAGGAGGAGGAGGAGGAGGAGGAGGAGGTAGAAGGGAATCATGTCGCACTATTATCAGCACTTCGTTGGCGTGGCGTTTAGTTGTCCGCAGCAGATCCTCACCTACATGCTCCTTCTACCTGTCCCGTGCTCGCAGGCAGTGTGGTGTACACCAGCGTTGAGTTGCACGCGGATGCTGTGGTGTAGACAGGCGCTGTGGTGTGCACAGTCGCTGCGCTGCACGCAAGCATTGTGGTGTACACAGGTGCTGCGTTGTACATGGTTGCTACGGTGTGCACTTTTGCTGTGGTGTGTACCGGCGCTGTGGTGCACGCAAGCACTGTGGTGTACACGTTGGAGGGTGAAAGTGGGGGTCGGGCGCAGGGTCCAGGCAATGGTGTTTTTGTGGGCCATGAATAGGCGATGCATCCTCGATTGCTGTATTCGGCGGGGGAACCACTTGAAACTCCCCGCCTGTACCCATGCGCAAGACTGGAAGGGAAACGAAGCAAGGGGGCGAGGGGATCGGGAAAGGCGACGAAGGCAACGTGCGCTGAGGGCACAAAAAGAAAAGGTTGGAACAAACGAAAGCGGTGAGGTGAGTGTCAAATTCTGCCCAGCCAATCTCACATGCGGAACACGGCGCCTCAGTTTTGGGGATATTGAAGGCTAGGGCAAAATGTGAATTCACACTGTGGGGAAAAAGCAACATGTGAATTCATATTTTGGGAAAAGGGAAAATGTGAATCCACATTTTGGAAAAAAGGAGAATGTGAATTCACATTTTGGAATTGTGTGGAGGAATCCTTATGAAGGGGCTAGAATGTGAATTCACATCCTGGGAAGAAGGAACATGTGAATTCACATTTTGAGGAAAAGGAAAATGTGAATTCACATGTTGGGATAATCGCGGGACCCATTCCAAATCTGACTTGGGGTAGATAAGTCATCGTTGGGGAACATACGCGATCATCCATCGCACAATCAAAACACATTCGCACTCCACATCGCCGCCCCGCGCGCAATATGCAAGAACGCCCGCACGCATGAACGATAATGGATGGACGGCGCGTGTGCCCGCGCGGGCAACGCGCGGGCACGAACGACTGGCCCTCCATGACCGCCAACATTGGATGCCAATCGTACCCGATCACATACATGAGCGATACATTGAGCATGCATGGGCCATTCCGCCCCCATTAAAGACCCCCTGTTGCAGACCCCCTCTTTCACCCTCCAAACACGGGTGCTGCGTTGCACACGGCTGTTACGGTGTACGCAGGCGCTGTGCTGTATACGTGCGCTGTAGTGCCTGGAGGCACTGTGGCACACACGGGCGTTGTGGGGCAGATCGCCACCCACATACTGCTCGCGTCGTGGTCGTGGTCGTGGTCGTCGTCGTTGTCGTCGTCGTCGTCGTCGTCGCTCGTCGCTCGTCGCTCATCGTCGTCGTGCGCGCGGGCGCGGCTGTTGTGCCAGAGCCACACGGCGGGGGGCGTTGCGTTATACCCCCCCCCCGCCCCCCTCCCCCATGACGCCCGCCATCGCCGAAAATAAAGAAACGCTCTCCAAGAAGCTCCGCTTCCGGGCGCGCGTCGTCAAGAGCAAAGCCGAGTTGCACCTCCCGTCCTCCCAGAAGCTCGTTTTGGGTCCCTTCCTGATTCCGAGCCCCCTTGGTGGTGACCTGCTCATTCGCCACCCAGAGAACCAGGCCAGGGCATTGGCCAGCGTGTGGGCTCCACGATACGGCAAGCAACCGACCGACGCCTCCCTCACCGCAGAGTTCCTTCTGCGCTGGGCCGCCCCACTCGACTGGAGCTCGGCTCCGGCACCCTCCGCCCACCTCATCGAGAGTTCCCTCGAGCGCGCGACCGGTTCGAGCCCTGGCCCCGACGGCCTCGCCTATTGCTTCCGGCAGCGCCCAGGCGACTCAGGCGTGCAGCCCTTGCTCGCGCACCACAGGTTCGCCGCTTTCCCAGCGCCGCCAACGCTCAACATGCCCGAGCCCATCTTCCCTCCGGAAAGCTCTCAGACAGAGGCAGGCGACGCCGCTGAGATCATCCGGAAACCGGAAGATACCACCTCTGCAACAGTGCCTTTGAAGCCCATAAGCCTCGAAAGCACTGCCAGCAATACCTGGTGGGGCATCGTACAGTGGGGGCGCGTGCCAAGAAACCAGTTGGATTTTGCCAGGTTGCCCTGGGTTTCTTGGATCTCGAGGGGCTCCCCATCAGACCTTGACGTTTTTCGATCGACGCCTGTGGATTTTCACGGAACGAGTCGCGGACTTCAGGGTTGGGTTTCTTGCGGAGGTTTCTTGTGGCCGAGCCCCCACAGTGAGCGTTCTGTGGCGGGACGTCGCGCCCAGCGGCGTCTCCTCCATCCCAGCGGGGCTTCGTCGCTCCTCGGCGTCAGCTGGCCCAGGACCGTCGTCGACTTCGATTTTCCGCGGCCCGGACCTGCGGGCGCCCTTCGAGCGCGCATCGAGCGCCAGTCTTAAGTCGGGCCTGTCCCTGTACAGGGGGAACATTCAAAAATAGTAAAAAATAGTCTGGGGACGATTTGTTGATTACTTTTTTTGACCATTTGGGTATATTTTTCGGAGTTTTTCTTCTTCTTCTCGCCCAAAGTCCCCCTGTAGGGGGACAGGCCCGACCTAACGCCAGTCCGGGCCTTCTGGGACATGGCTGCTGCTTCCCTCCGCCTGCAGCGCCGCAGCTGGATTTGGGCTTCTTTCGAGGCTCTCGCAGCGACGCGCGGCATCCTCGCTTTCTTCCAGGGCGTACGCCACCTGAGCATGGCTCTCGTCTCAGGTGTGTTCGCCTACTTCTTCGAGGGGGTTCCTTGCAGGGCTGCCCCCTCAGCGGTTTCGTTCGCGCCGTGTCGACGCACTCCTCCGCGAAAGGATGCGGCGCGCCGTCGACCTCAGAGGGCTTGGCATCACGCGCATCTGCGCAGACGATGCGGGCGCCGCGATCTTCGAGCTCAGCGCGCTGAGGGAGTGTGCCAACGCGTTCGACTGCATGCGCGAATGCGCCGGCCTCCGGCTGAATCCCAACAGATGCCAACTCGCCCCTCCCTGCGCCGCGCTCGTGCTCCAGGTGATCGAGTCGGTCCGGGACAGGCCAGAATGGGCTCGGCTCGCCGTCGCGAAGGCTGCGGCCTGCCTCGGGCAGCTCATGGCCCCCAGCGCCACAGACGAGGTGCGGGGGGCCCCCGCGAGGAAGTGTCCGCAGGGAGCAGACGCACACTCCAAGGCCAAAGGCTCCACCACCACCGCGACGAAGGAGGGCAGCCTCGAGGCTGTTCCTGCAGTGCCGTGCGCTGCCCAAAGCTCGGACTCCTGCGCCTGCTCTCTCGTGCAGGCCGAGAGCGGCACCATCAGCGAGCTCCGGCACGTGCCGCCGTCAGCTTTCACCGCTCGCGGGCTGGTGCGGTAGTGGGCCACGTGCGAGCCCTACACGTTGTTCATTTCTAATGCTTCGAGTTCTTTGATTTTTTTTGGGGGGCCAAGATCCTGTCAGTTCTAATTGTTCTATCCTGGGCCTCTTCCTGGCCACTAGGGGGCCAGGAACAACTAGAAACGAGCACAAGTAGAAATGAGCACGATTAGAAATGAACGACGTGTACCCCTACCCCCCACGACTTCCGAGGGGGAAGGTGGGGTTCACTTCGCTCGGGAGCTCCCGGACAAAGTGAGCCCCGTCCTCCCCCTCCAGAACTCGCGAGGGGCAGGGGCAGGGTTCGCATGTGGCCCCCTGGTGCGGGCGCCCGAGTCCGGCGCCGTCGACGTCACCTACGCCTCCCAGGCTCCCGGACAAAGTGAGCCCCGCCCTCCCCCTCCAGAACTCGCGAGGGGCAGGGGCAGGGTTCGCATGTGGCCCCCTGGTGCGGGCGCCCGAGTCCGGCGCCGTCGACGTCACCTCCGCCTCCCAGGCCTGTGTGGCAACGCTGATCCGCGCTGCGCTTGCTGCGCTGGTCTGGAAGACGGAGGAGGAGGAGGAGGAGGAAGAGGAGGAGGAGGAGGAGGAGGAAGAGGAGGAGGAGGAGGAGGAGGAGGAGGAGGAGGAGGAGACGCCGCTGGACGAGCTTCGTCGCGTCGCCCAGCGCGCTGGGCAGGATCGTTCTCTCGCTGCCCTTGTGCGCCAGGTTTTCCGTGGGCCCCGCGCGGGAAGACGCTGGCTTTTTGCGTGGGCTTTCCGTTCGAGCGCGCCGTTGCGAAGCAGCCGTGGCCCGGCCCCAAAGACCTGCGGAGGGCCACATGACAGCCGCCGTCAACGAGCTCACCGTGGAACCGGATTCGAATAGAGGCATGCAGAGGAGTGCTTGTTTCGACTTGACGTCAGAGTGACCTTTCGCCGGAGTGACCTTTGGTGCGGGCTTAATGGGGTCCCCCGAGCGCCGAACGCGATGCGATGGTAGCGGCTGCCGCGCTTGTGTTTGGTCCCCCCGCGGCGCCCCAAAAGCCGCGCTCCAAAGGTCACTCTTACCCAGGGTAACTTTTGCGTGTAGTCGATTGTTTGATGCTCAAAAAGATGAGTTTCCAGCCGAGCATTCGGGCGATGTCCAGGGCCCGTCTGCACCGCCACTGGCCGGAGCACGCCAGCGACACCAATGGCGTCGACTGTGTCGCCCTGGTTGCCACGAAGAGGAAGACTCGCTATCGCATGTCATCCTCGCGCCGGAAGAGTTGGATAGGCGCGTGGGCGACCAGTGCGTGGCCTGGCATCGCTCGGACGTGTGCGTTTTTTCCTCGGCGAGGACCATCGAGGAGCATCCTTGACCATTTGCCGAAAAAACCACGCACGAAACCGAAAAAAACAGAGGGAATGGACGTCCGAGCCATGGCGAGGTGGATGCGTGGGTGAAGTTCTCACCGGTGCCCGCTTGGATGCCCTGCGGCGGACGACTGGGCCCGCTGCGCCGATCGCCTCCCCGATGTGGTCCACTGTGTACTCAACGCTGGGCGCGCCTCCACCTACAGTCGGGGCCCTGAAGGAGGAACCCTTTTCGTTGGGGAGGGGCTCCGCGTTCCTTAAGTGTTTCACAGCTTGCCTCAGGCTTTCTTATGTTTCCGACTGTAAATCGAAGGTTAACTTATGGAAAAAGGGGCCTCGTTCCGTATTTAGGGTTCCTTAGGTCAACGCCCCGACTGTACCGGGAGACTCGAATTCATTGGTCCTCGCGCCAAGCGTCCGGAGGACCTCCACCCAGTTGTAATCGCTTCTGAGGCGTGCCACAAGATGAAGCATGGACATCTCCAAGAAACTCTTCACGCACGCCAGCACAATGTTCACCAAGCGCTTCGGTCTCTGGCGGACCGCCTGGCGATGGCAGCCGGGTGGCTCGTTCAGTAAACGCGCGGCTGTCCACAGATGGTACGGGCATCATCATCATCAGCATCACCATCTTCGCCTTCATCATGATCGTCACCACCGCCACCATCATCGTCGACAACGTCATCATTACCATCATTATCACCATCGTCAGCATCGCCACCCCCACCATCATCATCACCATCATTATCACCATCGTCAGCATCGCCACCCCCACCATCATCATCACCATCACCATCACCAGCGCCAGCACCATCACCATCATCATCGTCTTCATCATCATCATCATCATCATCATCATCGTCATCGTCGTTGTTTGCATCACCACTATCATCATCATCATCATCATCATCATCATCATCATCATCATCATCATCATCATCATCATCATCATCATCATCACCACCACCATCATCATCATCATCATCATCATCATCATCATCCTCAAATCGCCTTTATCGTCTACATCAACATAACCATCTGCACCCTCGCCATAATTAGCATCTTAATCTCCATCACCACTGTAATCACCGTCGTCACCATCACCATCCTCACCATACTTATCGTCATCACCAATGTCATCACCAACAAAGTCATCATAATCAACAGCGTTATCATCAACATCGCCATCACCATCACCGTCATCATAATCATCGTCCTTGTCATCGACGAAAACATCGTCGTCGTCGTCGTCTTCCGCGACGCCGGTGGGGCTCCTCGAGGCGGACCTGCGGGGCGCGGGCTGCTGCAGCGTGCGGGCCGCCCTGGAGCACGCCGCGGCCGCGGAGGCCGCCCAGGAGCCGCCTCCCGTGGACGCCGCCGCGAAGCTGCCCCTCGCGGCGGGCGGAGGCGACCGCCAGCCCACGGCCGGCGGGGGCGCCGCCGCCCCGTGCTGGAGCCGCCGCGGCGCGGGTGGCCTCGGCTGCGGGGCTCATCGCGGGGCTCGTGCTGGCCATCGTGCTGCGGGGCACAGCGCGGGGCTGGACTGCGGCATCGTGGCGCCGCCCGTCATCGTGGCGCCGCCCGTCGTGGAGCTGGCGGCCATCGTGGATCTGGCGCTGCAGCCCGCCAGGGCGCTGGAGTTTGGGGGCCCAACCTGTGTCGACCCCGTCGCGGCCGAGCTCGTCGGCAGCGTGGGCATGGCCGCGGAGCTATGCGTGGAACCCTCCCGCTCGCTGGAGTCCGGCGTCGCGGCGCCGCCCATGACGGAGCTGGCCGGACGGCAGGCCTGCTGAGCGCGGCTCGGCAAGCGTCCGTCCTTGGGGTCTGCGTGCAGAGGGGAGGTCGGCCGCCGCGGGTCCTGTTGGCCTCGAGACGGCATGGATCGTTGCGACCGCCCGCCCACTGGGGCGTCTTGGGACCTCCCTCGTCGCCGGCCTTGGGGGGAGGCCCGAGGGCCCCCCGGTGCCCAGGGACGGGACCTGCGGGTCCCAGGGGGGCGAGCTTGAATAGTGCAGGCGGGTTGAGAGCGCCGCTCCCCGACCTCACTTTGACCATGGCCTCTTCATCGGCATCATCATCGTCAATACCAGCATCGCCACCACCACCACCACCACCACCATCATCATCATCATCATCATCATCATCATCATCATCATCATCATCATCATCATCATCATCATCATCATCATCATCATCATCATCATCATCATCATCATCATCATCATCATCATCATCGCGATTATCATGATCATCATCATGATCATCACC
>CAUYUJ010003383.1:0-58933 GCA_963575745.1 Prorocentrum cordatum | reverse complement strand
CCGCCAGCCAGGAGGCGAGGGACAAGACGTCCGGGGAGGGCGCCAGCTGCTCCCAGCACGCGCGGGGCGGCGGCAGAAGGAACACCGCCTTCTCTGGGTCGAGGATAGACAGAAGGGGATCGGATCGGATCGTCCGGGTAGACAGGACGTCCTATGAAGGAGAGGGAACCGAGGAGGACGAGGGGAGGAGGGGGAGGGGGAAGAGGGATGGCGATGGGAGATGGGGAAGAAGGAGGAGGAGGAGGAGGCGGAGGAGGAGGAGGAGGAGGAGGAGGAGGAGGAGGAGGAGGGAGGAGTGGGGACATGCTGGGAGGAGGAGGAGTAGGAGGAGGGGAGGAGGGAGGAGGAGGAGGAAGAGGAGGAGGAGGAAGAGGAGGAGGAGGAGGAGGAGGAAGAGGAGGAGGAGGAGGAGGAGGAGGAGGAAGAGGAGGAGGAGGAGGAGGAGGAGGAGGAGGAGGAGGAGGAGGAAGAGGAGGACCCCCCCCCCCTGAGCCGGTCCGTCCTGCGCCCGCCCGCCCGCCTGCGTGCGCGCTGGCCGCGGGGCCCCGACAGGCCTCTCGAGGGCGGCGGGAGGCCCACTCCGCAGCGCCGCGGCCGGGCGGGTGCAGGGTGCGCAGCGTCGGGGCTCAAGTGGCGGGGGTCAGTGCACGACGCAGACGACGACGGCGACGGCGACGGCGACGGCGACGACGACGACGATGACGACGGCGACGACGACGGCGACGACGACGACGATGACGACGACGGCGACGGCCACGGCGACCGGCAGAGCCGCCAGCGGGAGCGGGGGGAGGGGATCGGGAGCTCTGAGACGGGGGTCAGTGCAAACGGGGTCAGCCAGAGCACCGGATCTTGCAGGATCCTGCAGGGCCAGGGCTGCACTGACCCAGACTAGGGCGCATGCTCCCGCAGGATTCTGCAAAGCCTGGCTGGCCCGTGTGTGCACTGACCCAGGTCAGTAGATCCCCGACCGAGTGGGGGGCGCTTGCTCGCTGCTGTCGCCTCCTCTTCGTCGTCCTCTCCCTGCAGTCCCGCCGCCTCTCTGGTCTGCATGTACCGTGCCTCGCACTCACCCCAGGTCACCCTTTCCCTCGAACAGGCCCAGGCTCCCATTGGGCCCGTTCGCGTCGCAGTTCGCTCCGCGGCAAGGCGTCGGCAGCGCTTCGTCCTCAGCCGCGTGGCCCTCGACAGCGTCCTCGAGGAGGCGCGGGGCGAGGGCAGGCGACCGACGGAGCCTCCTCCTCGCCCTCCTCTTCCCGAAGCCCTCCCGCGCGACGAAGCGCCGCCAGTGGCTCTGCGGACTCCTCCGCCGACCCGCACCGCATCGGCGCAGCAGCGACGGGGGCCGCGCGCGGCCCTCCGAGGCGCCCCTCGAGCCCAGGCCCTGGGGGCCGCGAACGCCGCCGCGCGCCGAGCCGCCGCACGCGCCTGGCGCGCCACGGCTGCGCTCGCGCTGCCCGCAGGGCTCCGTCGAGGTCGCGCGCGGGGTGGAGGGGCCCGCGGCGGATGGCGGCCACCACGGAGCGCTGGACGGGCAAGGGCTCCCTCGAGGGCGCGAAGTTATTCGCGCTTCGCGCTTCGCGGTCCTCGTTCCTTCTCCCCCTCCTCCTCGTCCTCCTATTCTCCCTTTGGGAGGGCGGCGCGAGAGCGCGAAGTTATTCGCACTTCGCGCTTCGCGCAGCGCGAAGCGCGAAGTTGGGAGCCCTTAAGGAGCTCGAGGCGGATGGCGGCCACCACGGGCCCCTGGACGGCGCGAGGCATCCGCCGCCCTCTCCCGCTGCGGGGCAGGGAGCCCCTGCCACGCCCGCGGCCGCACCAGCCACGTCGACGCGGCCGTCCCCGTCGACGATGCGGGGCAGACGCCAGGGCAGTGTTCGCGGATCCCGTGACCTGCTGGCCTTCCCGATGTCCCGTCGCTCCTCCTCCTCCTCGTCCTCCTCCTCCTCCTCCTCCTTCCTCCTCCTCTCCCTCCTTCTCCTCGTCCCTCCCGCCTTCATTCTCCTTCTCCTCCCATTCCTCCTCATTCCTCCTCCGCCTCCTCTCTCCTACATTCTTCCTCCTCCTCGCCTCTCTCCCTGGGTCCTCCTCCTCCTCCTCCTTTCCTCGCCTCCTCCTCATCATCATCATCATCATCTTCCTCCACCTCCTCCTCCTCCTCCTCCTCCTCCTCCTCCTCCCATTCCTTCCTTCGTTCCTTCCTTCCGTCCTTCCGTCCTTCCCTCCTTCCTACCTTCCTTCCTTCCGTCCTTCCTTCGCTCCTCATCTTCCCCTCTTCCACCTCCCTCCTTCCCCTTGCTGCGCGGAGCTGCGCGGAGAACGCCCCTGGAAGGAGACGCCGCGGTCGGCGCCCGTCGAGCTCGCGCCGTGGGGGGTCGCCGGGATCGTCGCGGAGCGGGCGCAGCCGCAGCGCCGCGCGCAGGTAAAAAACAGCGGGCCAGAGGAGGCAGGGCAGATTCGGAGGGGGGGGGGGGTCGAGTAGACGTAAGAGTGACCTTTCGCCGGAGTGACCTTTGGTGCGGGCCAAATGGGGTCATGAGGTCCCCCGATCGCCGAACGCGATGCGGTGGTAGTGTCTTGCGCGCTTGTGTGTTGGTCCCCCCGCGGCGCCCCAAAAGCCGCGCACTCAAGGTCACTCTTACCCGGGGTCACTCTTGCGTGTAGCCGAGGGGGGCTTACGGCTGGCGTTGCACCCGTAGCGTGCGATGTGGCGTCGCCGGCCCGCTCATTTCCCACGAGCACCCACCCGCACCGAGGGCGCCCTGGAAGGGGGATGGCGTGCACCGACGAAGCCCTCGCAAGGGGGATGGCGTGCGCAGAGAGCTCCCTCGCGGGGGGATCGCCTCACAGGGGTCGCGTGCTTTTCGGAGACCGACGCTGCAGGCTATCTTTGCGAAGCCAACCGTAGGTACGATTGAAACAGAGGGCGTTTTTCCGTTTTGAGGATCGGTGTTTTTTCTTGGATGTGTTCGTTTGATACATCAACGATTTGGGGCGCAGTTTCGTGTTCCGTTTTCAGGTCCAGGATCGGCCCGCGACCCGCTTGCTTGCCTTCTTTTCCCGCTGCTACTGCGTTTTCGATGCGTTTTTTTCGAAATCACTCTGTCGCCTGCTCGGCGCCCACTTTCCTGGGTTTCATGTTTTAACACGTGTTGGTCGCGACTCAAGACCGAAGACTGCGCGACGGTGCACAACGCGAAAACAAAGGCTCTGCAGGAACTACTGGGATGGAGAGGCCGTGCCACACATCAGGGCGGCGAGGGGGCGCCCAAGAGGGCGGTGGTGCCCAGGGGGAGGACATCGTGGCCAGGGCCACGACATCTCCCCGGATCTCGTGGCCCCGGCGGCGAGGTCGGGGGCGTCCAAGAGGGCGGTGGTGCCCAGGGGGAGGACATCGTGGCCAGGGCCGCGATATCTCCCCAGGCATATTTTCTTCATCGCGCCCTTTGGCTCCTCCCGCCTCGTCCACCTGCATGCCTCGGGCCATGATTTGCGACCCCCGCCTCTTGGACGCCCCTTCTTAGCTGCCTCGATACGCCCGACTTGAAACGCAGCACGTACCGTGCTTGAAACGTCGGTGTCACGACGTTGCGTGTTGGCTCGGCGTATTGGCCCACGCTCTGGCGAACGCATCGCTTCAGTCCACGCGTTGAGCCTCGCATCGACACGCCACGCGCGGCGCGCTGCGGACCGCGGCCGCCCACTTCTCTCGGGCGCCCCGAGGCGAGGGGCACCGCGAGGGCAGCTGGGGCGCCAGGGAGGAGGAGGCTGAGGAGGAGGAGGAGGAGGAGGAGGAGGAGGAGGAGGCGGAGGAGGAGGAGGAGGCGGAGAGGAGGAGGAGGGTGAGGAGGAGGGGAGGCGGAGGAGGAGGAGGAGGAGGAGGAGAGGAAGGAGGAGGAGGAGGGAGGAGGAGGAGGAGGAGGAGGGGCGGAGGGAGGAGGAAGGAGGAGGGGGGAGGAGGAGGCGAGGGGCACCGCGAGGGCAGCGGGGGCGCAGGGCAGGGCGACCCCGGCCGTCGGAGCCCGCCCCGCGGACTCGCCCGACGCGCCTGTCCAGGGGGGGCGGTCCGCCGCCCGACCCGCCCGCTGGGGCCCGCGGGGCCAGCCTGCCGGGTGCAGGGAGGTGGAGTTCTTGTGCGTTCACAGGGCCACCCTCCTCCTCCTCCTCCGCCTCCTCCTCCTCCTCCTGCTCCTCCTCCTCCTCCTCCTCCGCCTCCTCCTCCTCCTCCGCCTCCTCCTCAACGCGTTCCTGCCCCCCCCCCAGGGCTGCGCACGTGCTGCCGGCCATGATTTGCGCACCCCCCTCTTGGACGCCCCCCCTCTTGGCCGCCCCCGAGGTTGGCATGACGAACAGATGCCCCCAGATGAGGTACGGTCATGCGCGAAGATGGCGGGAGTCGAGGGGTCGGGGTGCATTTCTTGAACGGCGCGCGAGCAACGAAGACCGACCAGTCTTACAATGTTTGTTGCTGCTGTCGTTGTTGTTGCTGCTGTTGTTGTTGTTGTTGCTGTTGTTGTTGTTGTTGGTGGTGGTGGTGGTGGTGGTGTTGTTGTTGTTGTTGTTGTTGGTGTTGTTGTGGTTGTGATTGTTGTTGTTGGTGTTGTTGTTGTGGTTGTTTTCGATAATATTGTTTTATTAGTCGTCTTAGCATTGTTGTGATTGTTGTTGTTGTTACTATTGTAGCTGTTGTTGTTATGGTTGTGGTTGTGGTTGTGGGTGTTGTTATTGTTGCTGTTGCTGTTGCTGTTGTTGTTGTTGTTGCTGTTGTTGTTGATGTGGTGGTTGTTGTTGTTGTTGTTGTTGTTGTTGTTGCTGGATGATGTGTTCTCGCTTATGGTACACAATCGTTGATGCTTCACGTGAACTCACTGGTCTACTGCAAACGATGCCTATGAGAGTTGCTCAGGTGAGGAGGTTGAAGGAGCAGAGGAGGATGAGGAGGATAACGCGAAAGAGCAGGAGGAAGAGGACCATGAGGGTGTGGAGGAAGAAGAGGCATCAGGAGGATGATGAGGAGGAGGAGGAGGAAGACGACGAGGAGAATGAAGAGGAGGATGAGGAGGAGGAGGAGGATGATGATGAGAGGAGGAGGCGAGGAGGAGGAGGGGGGGGGGCAGGAGGAGGAGGAGATGGAGGGCGGAGGAGGAGGAGAGGAGGAGTAGGAGGAGGAGGAGGGGGAGGAGGAGTGGGAGGAGGAGGAGGCGGAGGGAGGAGGGGTGGAGGAGGTGGAGGAGGAGGAGGATGAAAAGGAGGAGGAGGAGGAGGAGGAGGGGGAGATGGTAGCACTCGGGTCTCAGCACTCGCCCTTGGATGGACAGCCGCTGGGGACCAATACCAGGAGCCAGGTGCGCGACGCTGGCGAGGTGCGCCGCGCTCCAGCGCGCCCCAGGTGCGCCAGGCGCGCCTGGGGCCCGTGCTAAAATCGGGCACTTCCCTCTAGAGGAGGAGTATTCAAAAATAGTCAAAACTAGTATGGGGACGATTTTTGGGGGCAGCTTCGGTAATTTCTTGGAATATTTTCGGACAATTTTCTATTTTTCGTCCAAAATCCGACTGAAGGGGGACGCCCGACCTAGGCCCAAGCCTGCCATGCGCGCTGGGTGCGCCAGATGCGCCACGCGCTCCACGTGCGCCAGTGGCAGCACACATCGGGAAACACGTCGGCCCCCCACCATCCCTGTCAGAAGGCAGTGCAAAACAGCAGCGGGGTGGCCATCATGATGTGCGGCATGTGCATCAGCAATCACTTTGCGTCGGTGGCTTTACAGGGACCGTGTGCCCGCGCACAGCAGACCAATTGAGGCCACCCCTACCGTCCTTGAAAACAAAACAGTACAACGTGATCGCCGGTCGCTGGCGCAAGGTCCACGCTTTTGCCGCACAGTGTATTTGTTTGTGTGTGTTGGCTGGGACAAGGATGGTGGGTGGGGTTCGGCATGGTTCCTAGTTTGTCGCCGGTCGGGCGAGGGAAAGGGAGTGTTCCTTCCCCAATGAGGTTTGCCCACGGTGTTCTCACATGTTTTTATGACATCAGTCGGTGGGTGCGATGCCCTTGGTCAGAGGCGGGGCCTGGCCATTTGCTTGGCATTGCGTGGCGTTGCTTGGTATTGCCAGGCATTTCTCGACGTTGGCTTGGCATTGCCTGGCGTTGCCCCGCACGACAAGCAACGCATGAAGCAATGCCAAGCGACGCAACGCAAGGCAATGCCAAGCAATGCCAAGCACTACTGAGCAACGCCAAGCACTGCCAAGCCAACGCCGAGCTTTGCCATGCATTACCAGACAACGCCAAGTAATACCAAGCAGCGCAAGGCAATGCCAAGCAATTGCCAGCAACGGAAAGCAGCGCCCCGCGTTGCCAAGCAATGCCAATCAACGCAAAGCAATGCCAAGTATTACAATGCCAAGCCAACGCCGAGCAATGCAAGGCAATACCAAGCAACGCCGAGCAATACCAAGCAACGCAATTTAACGCCACGCGATTCCAAGCAACGCAAAGCGATGCCAAGCAATGCAACGTTAACGCCAACCAATGCCCAGCAATGCTCCACATTGTATTGCTCTACTTTGATCAGAACCGTTCTGACTTGTTTTGGAGGAGATAAGACCCCCTATTGGGATCGCGCAGGTTACGTGGAGAGAGATACATCCGTGCCCGACTGTCCAGAGGTCTGGTGGGATCACTGTTGGCCCCCCCGCTGGCTGTGTTTTCCACAACCATCCTGCGGTGTTGGGTCCTCGGTTTGAGGAGACAGCGCCCCGCATCCCTCCGTCTTCTCCTCCTCCTCTTCTCTCCTCCTCCTCCTCCTCCTCCTCCTCTTCCTCCTCCTCCTCCTCGTCCTCCTCCTCCTCCTCCTCCTCCTCCTCCTCCTCCTCTCCCTCCTCCTTGTCCTCGTCCTCCTCCTCCTCCTCCTCGCCCGCCCCGTTTCCTTACAATCACCCCCACCCTGTCGCACCCCCAGACGTGTCGGTAGGGCGAGCCGGGTGTTTCGCCTAGGACTTCCTCACCATTTAGGACCCTGAGGCTTGAAATCTGCAACAGGTCAACGGCTGAAGGGCGGGCCCTTTTCAAGATGTGGTTCTCGCTTCAGCGCCGCGCACAGACGTCTTGAACATTGCAACATATTCACGGACGGAGGGCGTTCTTCTTTCTAAATGAATAAACATATAGACATGTGTGTTCTCGCTTTAGCGCCGCGCACATTCGTCGTGAAAGTTTGCAGCAGCTCCCCGGATGGAGGGTGGGTGGTTTACAACATGTGGTTCTCGCTTTAGCGCCGTTCACATTCGTCGTGAAAGTTTGCAGCTGAGTGGTTCCTTTTAGAAATGCGGTTCTCGCCTCAGCGCCGTGCGCATTCGTGTTGACAGTTCGCAGCAGTTTCATGGATCCGTCTGGTCGAAGTCCCAGCAACAGTGTCTTGGTACGATGTGGGGACGCAGCAGTCACTTTGATCTGCAGTGCCAAAGCCCCAGGAATGGATTTCTGATACGATTTAGGATTGCCAGGACGCAGAAGCCACGCTGATCCGCGGCGATGAAATCCCAGGAGCGGTGTGATGGCACGGTTGATTATCCGACGGTTGTCTTCTAATGGGCCACTTCCCGCAATGGGAGTCAATTCTTTTAGGAGCCTATGAAGATGGATCTTGGAGAGAGGGAGGGTTTATTGTAACATCGTTGCCTCCTCCTCCTCCTCATTGTGATCCTGGCTCGCTCGGCGCCGATGGTCCGAGCCGTTTCGGCTCTGCACCCCTCCCGCCCGCGCGCCCCTTCTGTGGTGCCATGGCGGACGCCTGGAGCTCGGCAGCGCCAGCAGCGGGAGCGGGAGGAGGAGGAGGAGGAGGAGGAGGAGGAGGAGGAGGAGGAGGTGGAGGAGGAGGAGGAGGAGGGGGAGGAGGAGGAGGAGGAGGAGGACGGAGGAGAGGAGGAGGAGGAGGAGGAGGAGGAGGAGGAGCGGGGGAGGCGCCCGCGGAGGGGCACGGGTCCAGGAGAAGAAACGGGCCACCGACGACGGCGACGACGACGACGACGGCGACGGCGACGGCGACGGCGACGGCGACGGCGGCGACGGCGGCGACGGCGACGGCGACGGCGACGGCGACGGCGATCGCGACGGCGACGGCGACGGCGACGGCGACCGCGACGGCGACGGAGACGGCGACCGGCCACGACGACCGGCAGAGCTGGCAGCGGGAGCCGGGGGAGGGGATCGGGAGCCTCGAGACGGGGGTCAGTGCAAACAGGGGGTCAGCCAGAGCGCCGGAACTTGCAGGGTCCTGCAGGGCCAGGGCTGCACTGACCCGGGCTAGCACGCAGGACCCTGCAGGACCCTGCCGGATCCTGCAGAGCTCGACTGACCCGGGTGTGGATTGACCCGGGTCAGCAGATCCCCGTTCTGGGTTGGCCTCGCGCGCGCCCCGTTGGGGTGCACGAGGTCCAGGATTATGATGTTCCAACCTACTTAAGCCTTGATCACCAGACAGGCTTTCGAGCACCACGAGAGTGCCGAAGCTTGAGGGTTTTCACGCGTCGGGCCCTGGGAGGCGATACTCGCTCGACACCGTTTCGACACTGTTCTGGGCGCTCGAAATTATTTCTGGGATGTGGTCCTTGAGTACGATTGGAGCAGCATGCGTCCAGGAAAGAAACAGGCCACCGACGACGACGACGACGACGACGACGACGACGACGCCAGCGACAGCGACGACGACGACGACGACAGCGACGACGACGACGACTAAGGACGACGGCGAGGGCGACAAGTGACACGACGACGTCGACGGACGAACAAACGCAGCAACGCGAACAACGACGCCGACGACGGCAGCCGCCCGCGCGGGAGTGGGAGCGGCGGTGCGCATGTAACGCGGAGGGAGGGGGGGGGATAGAGGATGAGACGGAGACAGGAGGTCGAGAAATTCGAGGCTCGGAGTTCGGGTTCCAGGTTTTCGGGCGTTCTCGCCGGCCCTCGGCGGTTCTCCAGCCTCGGGAGGCGTTCCGACGGCTGCGCCTCGCCGAGAGCTTCTTTGGGTCGTCCCGAACAGCCACGGGAGAGCCGAGTTGTGGTCCAAAAACCACCAGGCGCCTTCAGGGGCAACGTTAGGGGGGGATAGGCCAAGGGGGGAACGCGCTGTCGATCCCCAACCGCCCTTTCATCGTCGATAGGGGCCTGATGGCCCCTCCCCGCCCAAGAACATGCGGATTCGCCATCGGAGGCCTGTCGCCGGTCTGATTATCGGCGATGTATCGCCGATTCTGGCTGGACGTTTCTCACCCCGAGCCATTCCCCTCGCGTCGTTCCTCCCCAGGAGGGGAAGAGATGAGGAGGGCCCGGTTGGAGAAGGGAGCAGGAAGACGCGGGCTGGGACGGGATATCTGTTGGGAGGATTCGGATTCAGAAGCTGTAGTTCTGGATCGGAGTTGGTTTGTGCCTCTCCTGGTCCTCGTTTGCTGCAGGCGCGTTGCTGTGGTGGATCTTTGTGGCCATGTGGTGGTTCCCTGAGGGCTGCCTCCAGAGAAGCGGACATTGGAAAGGATGGTGGAGAAGGGTGGAGACGGGTTCAGGGAGGATGAGATGTAGGCAGGAGGAGGGAGGAGGGAGCAGGAACATGAGGAGGATGACAAGGGTAGAACAAGGGTGGTAGGGTGGGATGGCGGCAGGGGGTGGGAGGAGGGGATCAAGAAACGGAAGAGGATGATGATGATGATGATGATGATGATGATGATGATGATGATGATGATGATGATGATGATGATGATGATAATGACGACGATGACGACGATGATGATGATGCTGATGATGATTCAGATTATGCTGATCATGCCGATGATGCTGCTGCTGATGATGATGATGACGATGCTGATTGTGATAATGATGCTGATGCTGAGTATGATGTTGATGCTGAAGCTGATGATGATGATGATGGTGGTGGCGACTATGATGATAACGATGATCTCGTGATGATGATGATGATGATGATGATGATGATGATGAGGGTGAGGATGATGATGCTGATGCTGATGATTTGGATGCTAGACATGTTATTGTTGATGATGAAAATGACGTTGATGCTGATGCTGATGGCGACGACCATGATGATGATGACGATGATGATGATGCTGATACTTATGATGATGCTGGTGGTGATAATGATGTTGTTGATGATGATTTTGATGATGCTGATGATGCTGGTGATGCTGATGATGATGATGTTGGTGATGATGGTGACGATGATGGTGATGACGATGCTGATGATGCCGATGATGCTGATGAGGGTGCTGATAATGGTGTCTATGATGATGGTGATGGTGATGAGGATGGTGATGATTCTGGTGACTGTGATGGTGATGGTGCTGGTAATGGTGATGATGATGATGATGATGATGATGAGGATGTTGATGATGTTCATGATGATGATGATTTTGATGATGCTGATGATTCTGATGATGCTGATGACGATGATGATGATGATGCTGATATTGGTAATGATGGTGACGATGATGATGAAGATGATGATGAGGAGGAGGAGGATGCTGATACTCGTGACTATGATGATGGTGATGATGGTGATGATGGTGATGATTATGGTGATTGTGATGGTGATGGTGATGGTAATGGTGATGATGATGATTAAAATGGTCATGATGATGATGCTGATGCTGATTTTGATGATGATGATGATGATGGTGATGATGGTGGTGATGATGACGATGATGATGATGATGTCGATGATGATGATGAGGATGATGATGATGATGATGATGATGATGATGATGATGCTGATTCTGATGATGATGAGGAGGAGGAGGTGATGAGTAGGAGGAGGAGGAGGAGGAGGAGGAGGAGGAGGGGGATGATGGTCATGGTGGTGATGGTCATGATGGTCATGGTAATTGTGATGATGATGATGATGCTGATGATGATGATGATGATGATGGTGATGATGGTGACGATTATAGTGACGATGCTGATGATGCTGATGATGATTGTGATGGTGATGATGGTGTTGATGATGCTGATGCTGCTGATGATGATGATTTTTTCGATGATGATGATGATGATGATGATGATGATGATGATGATGATGATGATGATGGTGATGGTGACGGTGGTGGTGATGATGATGATGATGATGATGATGATGATGGTGGTGGTGATGATGATGATGATGACGATGATGATGATGATGATGATGATGATGATGATGATGATGATGATGAGGGTGAGGATGAGGATGAGCATGAGGATGAGGATGAGGATGAGGAGGATGAGGAGGAGTAGGAGGAAATGGAGGAGACGAGGAGGATGATGTGGAGGAGGAGGACGATGATGATGAGGAGGAGGAAGAGGAGGAGGCGAAGGAGGAGGAGGAGGAGGAGGAGGTATAGAAGATGTGTTTGGGTAGCAGCTCGGTCGGTGCCCGACCCCGCGACCAGCCTGGGCGGCTGAGGTCTCGAACCGGGACGAGGCGGAGAGGTGCAAGGAGATCGCGCGCAGCGCGCTGGCCGCTGGCGACGCCGAGAAGGCGGTGAGGGTCCTGCAGAAGGCAGTCGGGAGAGAGGGCGGCATAAAGTCGGGCCGCTGAAGAAGGAACCTTTTCTGCCTGGGAGGGGCTCCGTGTGCCTTCATTGCTGTTCAGTTTGTCTTAGGTTTTCTTTCCTTGGGCTTTCTGTGGGAAGTCGAAGCTTCACTTATGTAGAAGAGGGGCCTCGCTTCTCATTTAGGGTTCCTTGCGACAGCGTTTCGATTGTAAGCATGAAGTCCCGGTGGTCCTCGTGGAGTCCTTGGATCGGCGCAGGGCTTCTTTGCTTGGCGCGCGGAGCGCGCCAGGGGCGGCGCCGGAGGCGCCGACAGAAGAGGGCCAACGCCAATCCAAGAAACCCATGCGGACCTCCGACGTTATGTTTCTGTTGCCGCTTGTAGTTCTTTCCGTAGGCAAAGCGGATGTGCCCGAGCGATGCCTCCATCGACGGCCTGATCGCCCAGGTCCAGTCGGGTGGCTCCACCGGCTCCAGCGCAGCCGGCTGCCGCGGAGGTGCCTTCCTGCTTTTCCTGCTGCTTCTCCTGCTGCTTCTCCTGCTGCCGCTGCTGCTGCTGCTGCTGCTGCTGCTGCTGCTCATGATGATCCACCGTGCTGATCCTCCTCCGCCTGCCTTTTTGCTTACCTGCTGATCCTCCCCCGCCTGCTGCTCCTCCTCCCCGTCCTCCTCCTCCTCCTCCTCCTTCTCCTTCGCCTCATATTTCCTTCTCCTTCTCCTTCCTCCTTCTCCTCCTTCTCCCTCCACTCTTCTGTAGCCATTTTGGCTTAGGCCATTTTGGCTCAAGATGCCTTCGTCCCCCAAGCAGAGAACAGATACCTCTCACCCCAGGCCAGAATAGGAGAGTTGTTGTGTGAGCTCCTGTCGGAGCGACATCCACCACGACCACCTCCGCATCAGCCCGCACGGGTAAACTTAGGTATTTCAAACTCTTGACGCTTCGCGTATCCCCACAGCCAATCCAGAAGCAGGTCGCCAGGCGAGTTGCCTTGCTCAGGGAAGTGTAGAAACATGCAGTGCAACAACCGCCTTGGAAGTATTTTCTCGGAGGTCTCTTGGAACCATCTTGGGTCTCTCTTGGGGTCCTCGCGGAGCCTTTTGAGGCATTCTTGGGGCCCTCTTGGGGCTCTTGTTGGGGTGTCTATGGGGCCCTCTTGGGGATCTTTGGGGGGGTCTGGGAGGCCTCTTGAGGCAAGTTTGGGCTCACTGTTTAAAAAGAAGGGGGTCGTAAGTTCAGCTGGGCACCCCTGGGGCTCGAGCGTGCCAGGCACCCCTGGGGCCCGAGCGTGCCAGGCACGCATCGGGAAACATGTCGGCCCCCACCATCCTTGTCGAACACCAATGCCTATCATTGTGTCTGGTGGGCCTGCGCACAGTAGGCCATACGCCACCACCCCCGCCGTCCCTGTCAAAAACCACTTGACAGTGATCGCGGGGTGGCCGCGCATCATCCAGATTTAGCCGCGAGGTGCATGTTGTATTGTTTTTGTTTGATGGAAGGTAGCCCTGCGCGCAGCAGGCAATATGCTGACACCCCCGCCGCCACAGACAAAAAACAAAACAACATGCTCGCGGGCCTCACGAACATGACTCAAGACTTTGCCCCAACTTGTATTTTGTATGTTTTTTTGACACGGATGGTGTGTGTGTGTGTGTGTGTGTGTCTGTGGGGGGCGCATCGGGTTGGCCGCGCATGCTCCAAATGTGGAGGCAGAGTGCGTTTTGTATTGTTTTTGAAAGGGATGGTGGGGGGGGGTGAGCATGGTTTCTGGTTGACAGCAGGTCGCCTGGGGGAGGGGGTGTATACTAACATGGGGCAGTGATGAGCCCCTCCCCCGAGCAGGGGAAGGAGGGATCTTGAGCAGAGAGAAGACAACACTCGTTAAACCACCTACGCCCAGAGGGCTGGTGGCATTCCTGCGCGGGCTGGTGCGCCCAGTTGCGGCATGGCGGACTCTGGTCATGATCGTGCTGCTGGCGCTGGCTGCGAGGGCTCCTCCGATGACGGACGCTCAGGCGGTCGCTTTGCGCGCTCCTCCGCCTCGGAAACTCAGCGCCGCTCGGACCGCTCTCGTGCCTCCGAGCGCCGCAGGGCCATGGAGAGGGCGAATGAAGCCGAACGTCGACACGCAGCTGCCTCTGTGCATTTTAGAGCCACTCGAGGAGGAGGAGGAGGAGGAGGAGGAGGAGGAGGAGGAGGAGGAGGAGGAGGAGGATGAGGAAGGAGGAGATGAGGTTAGTAGAGGAGGAGTTAGGAGGTAAATAGGGGGAGGAGGAGGAGGGAAGGAGAGGGTGAGAGGAGGAAGGAGGAGGAGAGAGCCTGTAGATGCTTGCTGGTCGAGAGGGCTGTCGTCGGGGCGCTCCTCACCGTGTCTCGCGGTTCTCCCGAACTGAGCCAGAGATGCGCCAATGGGCGGCCGACGCGGCCTTGGAGATGGAGCGCGACGGCGTGGACTTGGTCATCACCTTCCCCTCGCGGCCGACTCGTGGCAAGGTCGACTTCACGCCCTGCCCCCTCGCCGCGGTCAGGAAGCAAGGGCGCCCCGCCACGGCCGGCTGACCCCCCTTGGACCCGCGGCTGTCGCAGGGAGAGATCTGCCTTGACAGGTTCGGCATCGACGACGTAGGCTGGGCCCTCTCACCCCCGCCGATGGAGCCCGCCGTCGCTCTTGCGCTTCGGATGGCTCGCCGCGCCATGCCTGGGCCAGATGGGCTCGGGTCGACAGCGCGACTTGCTTCCAGGGTGGGCACGGGAGCCCTGGCTCTTGCGATGCGCTGGCAGATGGCTGGGCCCCCCGCGTGCAGATGCTGGGGCCACAGCGCTGCGGTCCTGCCAGCCGACCCCAAAAGGTCGCTGTACCTGATGGGGGGCGACAGCAGCATCGGCGCCCATTCTGGTCTGCCAGCCGACCCCAAAAGGGCGCCGTGCCTTGTGGTGAGCGACGGCAGCGTCGGCGCCTTTTCTGGTTCGCCAGCCGACCCCAACAGGGCGCCGGGGCTCGGCGCGGACCGCCGCCCCGATGCTCATGTCCCTTGACTTCGGCCAGGCCCTCCCGAGTGTCGAGCATGCCTGCATCTTCCTTCCCCTCCAGAAGATGAGGGCCCCGCTCGGCCTTCAGGCGGCCCCGCGGGGCAACTTCGAGGGGGCGCAGCGCTTCGCCGCCGCTCAGCCCGGGCATCTTGCAGGGCGACCCCGTCGGCGGCGCGCTGCGCGTCGTGGCAGCTCACCTCTCTGGCCGTGACATGGAGACCCACGTTGGCCCGATGGGCCGAGGCCGCGCGGGACTGCGCGCTGATAATCTTGGACCTGGAATGCTGGATCCTCCGCCTCCGCCTCCGCCTCCGCCTCCTCCTCCTCCTCCTCCTCCTCTGCGCCATCGCCCGTGCCTTCAACATATGGCGAAGGCGCTGGCAGGCCTGCAGATCAAAGCAGCCGGGTGCTTCGCCATCCCCTTCGGGGAACCTTTCGCCGAGCTCCAGGCGCAGCAGGCGTGGCTCCCCCTCTCGAGGGCGCGCGAGCGGACTGGCGCGACTTCCGTATCTGCGAAGTCCTCGAGTATCTTGGCGAGCCGCTGGGCCCCGGGGCGGAGCCGGCGGCCCCGTGGCAGGCGCCGCTCACCAAGCTCCGGGAGCGCGCGGGGGAAGGGGCTTGCTCGCAGGCGGACGCCCGTGCTGCTGCCCTCCTGCGCGCCGAGCGCTGCAGCGCAGTCCTGAGCTACAAGGCCCAGCTGCTCGAGCCGCCGATGGAGCTCAGGGAGATCGAGCGCTCCCTGCTGCCGGAGCTCCTCTGGCTCCCCGGCTTATTCCTGGGGGGGCTGCAAGTGGCGCCGGCCCCCTGGGGTGGGCGGGCCCGTGGGTCCGCTCAGCCCCGACGCGTGCCAGGCTTGCCTCCTCCGCGCGGCTTCGACGACTGTCTCGTGCTGGAGCTTCAGGCAGGGCTGGACCTAGGCGGTGTTTTGGCGATTTAGTGGGCCGTTTTCGTTTCGACCTCGTTTTGCGGCAGAGACGTGTTGAAGACAAAACGAGGGAAAACGATAGCAAAACGAAAATGAAAAAGACCGTTTAGGTGAAGCCCTGGTTTCAAGGCCACGGCCCTGCGTAGTACTGCCCGCAGGGCACCTCCCCATGGTCAGTTTGCTCGGCGGCCTGCCGTGGCCTCCATGGTGGTGCTCCGAGGCGATTGCCGTCGCCCTCGAGCGAGCGGTCGGAGCTGGTGACTCCAACCCGCGGGAGCGGGCAGTTCGTGGCTTCCGAGACGTGCAGCGTGCTGGTGATCGCGGTGGGCCTCCTCCTCCTCCTCCTCCTCCTCCTCCTCCTCCTACTTCTCGTCCCTCTTTTCTCCTCCTTCCTGGTCCTGCCTCCTCCCTCCTCCCTCCTCCCTCCTTCCTCCTGCTTCCTGCCTCCTCCCTTCTCCCTCAGCCATTCCGCGCCCGAGCGGCCCCCCCCCTGCACAGGGCACGCAAGGGCGTTCCGCGGGCAAGCTTCGAAATGGCCCTGCTCGCGAGAGCTGACACCAAGGAGCGTGACGTTACACGTCGGATGCTACAAGGCTGAGACCAGGCGCGTGCGCACCCGCCAGGAGGCATGGTACCCTCCGTCACCCCCCTTCTCCCGCCCCTCCTTCACCTCTCGGCGGGCCGTGGCGCCAGGTGCGGCGCCGCTGCCGCAGGGCAGGCGCGTATGGGGAAGCCGGAGCAGCACATCAGCAGCTACAATGTTGGGAGTGGTGCGTGCGAAGGCAGGCGGGCAGGGGCCAGCCAATGTTTTTTTTTTTTTTTTTTTTTTTTTTTTTTTTTTTTTTTTTTTTTTTTTTTTAAAAAAAAAAACACCAGAACCTTGAATCCCCCCTCACAGAAAACAGCAGCGTAATCAGCTACAGTGCTGGGAGATGTCCGTGCGTGGTAGCAGACGTGCAGGAAACCGCCAAGATCGGATGTGTCATCGGCGACAAGGCTGGGAACGGCTCGTGTGAGAAAGCAGGCAGTGCAGGGACTGCACACGTGAGATTGCAAGAGAGAGCCGGCAGTGCAGTGGCATCAGCGCTTGCCGCTGCCCAGCGGCCACGCAGGTGCCACATCGTCAGCCACACTGCAGCGGGGGTCAGCCTGTGCGAGAAGGCGGGCAGTGGAAGCAGCTGTTGTCGGTGCCAAATGGCCATGCAGGAGCATAATCTCCAGCTACATGGGCCAGCTCGCGCGAGAAGACAGGCAGTGGCAGCAGTGGTTGTCGGATTGCAGCGAGGGTCAACTCGTGCGAGACGGCAAGCAGTGGCAGCAGCGTCTGTCGGGGCGAGGAGGCAGGCAGTGACTCCAGCAGTTGTCGGTGCCAAATGGCCACGCAAGGACACTCCATCAGCTACAAGGCTGCTCGGGTCGGCTCGCGCGAGGGAGCAGCGGCAGCAGGGACTGGCAGTGCGGGAAGGCAGACAGTGGCAGCAGTGTCTGCCTGTCGGTGCGAGTACGCAGGCAGTGGCAGCACCGGTTATCGGTGCCCGCTTGCGCAGCGAGAACACCTCATCAGCTACAATGCTGTTGGGATCAGCTTGTGCAAGAATGCCGGCCGTCATCAGCTACAACGCTGGGATCCGCTCGTGCGCAAACGGCAGTGGGCGCAGGGTGTGCACAGCGGATTCTCGCACTGCGAGGATGCGGCAAGTGCAGGAGCGAACGCCATCAGGTTCCAAGGCTGGGAGCAGCTCGTGCGCGCGGATAGGCAGCGGCAGCGGGAGTTGGGTGGCAGCGGGGTTGGCACGGCGTGCGGAAGGAAGCGCACGTGCAAAAGCCGTCCGCTACGGTGCTGGGATCCGCTCGTGCGGCGCGGCAGGTTTTCCCACGGAAGGCAGCAAGCAGCGGCGTGCGCCCGGGCGCGCAGCAGGCCGCCGCAGAGGGCTACGCTGTGGAAGGACGTGGTTCGGCAGATGGGTCAACCACCTGGGGAGGCTCATCCCCTCCGTCGTCGCTCGTCGTCACCACGGCTTGGCCCTCGCTGCCACGTGGGAGCAGCGGCAGGGGGAAGGGGTAGCTGGTCTGCGCGCCACCGGCCACAATTTTGGAGGTCAAACCTGGTCGACGGGGACAGGCATGGGGGGGAGGGGTGGTCTATTCCGCCGTTGTTGTTTGTGATACGGATATCTGGAAGTCTGGCCCGTAGAATCCCGTAGGATCCCACGTCCCTCCTCCCTCGTTTGTCCCTCCTCCCCCGCCTCCCTCCTCCCTCCCCCCCTCCTCTCTCATTCTCTTCGTGCTCCTTATGCTACCTCTCCTCCTCTTGCTTCTCCTGTTCCTCCTCCTGCTCTCATTATCATGTTTTTTTATTACTACTACTACTATTATTATTCTTAGTATTCTTATTAGTATTGTTATTCTTCTTCTTCTTATTATTATTATTTATGATTATTACTATTATTATTACTATTATTATTATTACTATTCTTCTTCTTATTCTTCTTCTTCTTCTTCTTCTTCTTCTTCTTCTTATTATTATTATTATTAAATTATTACCATTAATAACAATCATATTAGTATTAGTATCCGTATTATTATTATTATGATTCCTCCTCCTCCTCCTCTTCTTCCTCCTCCTCCTCCTCTTCCTCCTCCTCCTCTCACTCTTCCTCCTCCCTCCTCACTTCTTCCTCCCCCGGCAGCGGCGCAGGCGACGCCCACGGCGCAGCCGCACCCGAGGGGATGCGGCAGCGCCCTGGGGCTGCCGGTGCAGCTAGCGCCGTTCGCTCTGGGAAGGACTGTGCCTCCTGCGCCGTCCTTCCTCCTCCTCCCTCCTCCTCTTCCTTCTCCTCGTCCTCCCTCCTTCTCCTCGTCGTCGTCGTCCTCCTCCTCCTTCTCCTGCTCCCTCCTCCTTGTTCTCCTCGTCCTCTCTCATCCTCCTCATGCTCCTCATGCTCCTTCTCCTTCTCCTGCTTCGCTTGCTCCTCCTCCTCCTCCTCCTCCTCCTCCCGCTCTCTGCTTCTCCTCCTCCTCCTCCTCCTCCTCCTCCCTCCTCCTCCTCCTCCTCCTCCTCCTCCTCCCTCCTCCCGCCGAGTCTTTTTTCCATGCAGAGAACTCACCGTCGTACCCCCGGACGTGTCGGCAAAGCGGGCCCGGCGTTTCGCCAGAGACTTTCGCACAAGTTTACATCATTTCGACGGATGGGGGGCGCCTCCTTGTCAAAATGGTGCTCCCGTCCCAGCGTCGCGCACGTCCGCGCAAAAGTGCTGAGGGCCATACTTTCCGGTCTCGAGTTGCAGCCATCCTCTTGGTAATTTTGCCGCGCCGTGCGTTGCACGGTGCTCCCGCTCCCGGAGCGTCCGTCATGCTGGCTCTCGCTCGCATTGCAGCCCTGAACAGTTCCTCCCTCCCTCCCCGCCTCGGCATTCGACGAAGAAGCTTTCGGAGGTCCGCGCGGGTTTCTTGGGTCGGCGCTGGGACTCCCCCCCTCCGTGGCGCCCTCCAGCGCCGACCCAGGAAACCCGGGCGGAGCTCCGAGAGTTTGTGTGCTGGGCTTCTCTGTTCCTCCTTATGACATCCTCCTGCCCCTCCCTCGTCCTCAGAAGGACCGCTCGAAATCTGGTCTCCAGTGGGAAACGGACAGCACGGGGCCCAACATGAGGCGCCCTGCTTGCGCCCCCCTCCTTGCCTTTCCCTCTCTGCGAGCCGCGCGCACCCGCGCTCCAAGCTCGTGGCTCGTGGCTCTGTCAGGAGTTCTTCCTCCCGTTCACACCCTCCTGCCCCTCCATCCTCCTCCTCCTCGTCCTCCTCGTCCTCCTCCTTCTCCTCCTCCTCCTGGTTCCTTCCTCCTCCTCCTCCTCCTCCTCCTCCTCCTCCTCCTCCTCCCTCCTCCTCTTCTCCTCCTTTCTCCCCCCTCCTCGTTTTTCTCCTCCTCCCCCTCCTCCTCCTCCTCCTCCTCCTCCTCCTCCTCCTCCTCCTCCTCCTCCTCCTCCTCCACCTCCTCCTCCTCCTCCTCCTCCTCCTCCTCCTCCTACCTGCCTTTCTCCTCGCGGCAGCCGCCGCCGCAATTCAGTTGCCGCGGGGGAGGATGACCTCCCAGGCCGAGTTGGCCCCTCAGGTACGCTTGTCTCCTCCCTTTCCTTCTGGGGCCGGCCACGGCATATTCATAGTACGGCACGGCTTCGCGCCCGCGGTTGTGCTCTCGTGAAAAATATAGGTACGCTCGTCTCGTCATCGGCGTCGATCCGCCTCCTTCCTCAGCCCTCGGCAGGACGGTGCCTACACGGCCGACCAGGCGCGCCTCGTTCAGCGAATCTTGCGGACGAAGGACTATCCTGCCGCCTGCGGCAGCCCTCGCCGCTTCGCCAGGGCAGCGCTGGCATGCAGGACGGGTCTCCAGCGAGGCGGAGCGCTCCACAAAGCCAGAGGAGGGCCAGTTGAGACATCTGCAGCTGGGCGTCGGGGAGCCTCGTCGTCGCCACGGCTGGCCACAGCTCGGGGGGTGCGTTCCCCAACGTGCGACAGGAGGCGGAGGAGGAGGATGAGGCGGAGAGGAGGGTGGAGGGAAGAACGTCGCAATATACTATCAGCACTTCCCTGGCTTGGCGTTTAGAAGTAGCTGTCCGCTGCGGATCCTCGCTTACATGCTCCTTCTACTCGTCCTGCGCACGCAGGCGCTGTGGGTGCACCACCGCTGCGTTGCACGCGGGTGCAGTGGTGTGCGCAGGCGCCGCGGCGTGCGCAGGCGCTGCGGTGCACGCAAGCACTGGTGTACAGAGGCGTTGTGTTGCACATGATTGCTGCGGCGTGCACACTCGGTGTACACAGTCGCTGTGGTGTACACTGACGCTGTGGCGCACGCGAGCACTGGCGTACACAGGCGCTGCGTTGCACACGGCTGTTGCGGTGTACGCAGGCGTTGTGGTGCACGCGCGCGCTGTGGCGCACGCGAGCACTGTGGTGTACACGGTGTACATAGGCGCTGTGTCAGGCGCTGTGGTGTACACGCGCGCTGTGGTGCACGCGAGCACTGTGGTGTGCACAGGCGCTGTGGTGCAGATGGCGATGTACGTGCTGTTCCTACTTGGCCTCGGTCATCCCTAGGCATTCCCGGACGCCGCCGGCGCGGAACGTGACGTCATCTGGCGGGGTGGGGGCGCCGATGACGGCCGCTGTCCGGGAACAAAAAAACAGTCTCTTGCGGAGCCATCAGAGATTTCAGATTTCCCGCTGGTAACTTTGAAATCGGCGGAGATTGCAGGGACTCCCCCTGGAGCTTCGTGTGAAGCCTCCCGCCGAATTTGCGGACTCGCCGCCAGGGCGATCACGGAACCGATTGCGGATCCGTGGGCCGCTCTTCGAGCTTGTGGAACCCCTGGGTGCGCCCTGCGCGGTCTGTGGCTCCTCTTGTGGCCGGAGCCCCGTCTGCTTTTTTTTTTTGCAGTGGCACCCCCCCGGCGGGTTTGTGGGCACCCCCTCTGCGGGTTTGTGGGCACCCCCTCTGCGGGTTTGCGGACACCCCCTCTGCGGGTTTGTGGGCACCCCCCTGCGGGTTTGTGGACGCCCCTCCGGCGCTCGCGGGGGGAGGGCCGCGCGCGCCGCCACCGCGCGGAGGCGTTTCGAGCACGGCCGCCCGCGCAGATCGGCGCGCTGCGCCGCCGGCTCGCGTGTCTGTTGCGCAAGGTTACGTCGGGCCTGTCCCCCGACAGGCGGGTCTCGTGCGAAAACTTGCAAACATACCCCAAGCATGCCCCCCAAAATGCCCCCCAAGAGTGCTCAGACGTAGTCAAAAAACAGAGTCCCCTGATTGTTTTTCGGCTATTCTTGAGTTTTCCCCCTGTAGAGGGACAGGCCCGACCTGAGCGTAAGGTCGCCATCCCGTCGCGCGATGGGTTCGCATCTCCTCCGGCCCCCAGGCCGCCGGGGCCGCGCGCCTGCGCAGGCTCGTGCCAAGCAGCAGGCCGCCCCCGCGCGCCGAGGGCGCGGCGGCGGGCTACGAGGTCCTGGAGGTCGACCGGGGCGCCAGCGAGGACGCCGTCAAGAGGGCCTACAAGAAGCTCGCCCTGAAGGCTGCGTCTGCGCGGCGGCGACGACGACGACGACGAGGAGGACAAGGAGGAGGACGAGGAGGGGGACGAGGACGAGGACGAGGACGAGGACGAGGACGAGGACGAGGAGGACGACGACGACGACGACGACGAGGACGAGGACGAGGACGACGACGACGACGACGACGACGACGACGACGACGACGACGACGACGACGACGACGACGACGACGACGACGCCGCGGGGGCCCTGCACGAGCTCAGGTCGACTTCGCGCAATTCCACGTCGAGCGAGGGGGGGTGAGCGAGCGTGAAGTCGGGCCTGTCCCTCTACAGGAGGAATGTTCAAAATAGCCCCCAAAAAATACGGGGACGATTGTGTCGACTATTTTTGAGCATTTGGGGTGTGTGTTTTTTAGTCCAAATCCGCCTGTAGGGGGACACGCCCGACTTTGAAGCAAGCGGAGGCCTTCTCAGAAGGCGGCGGGGCTTCAGAAGCCCTCCGGCCTTCTGAGATGTTTTCGGCGCCCTCGGGGAAGGCTGCGGGACACTGACTCCAGAAGGCCCGAGGCCTTCCGAGCCTGTTGGCAGGGCCCGCCCCTCCTCCCCCGCCCGCCCGTCCGGCGGTGGCTCGCCGTGTTCCCGCGGTGTCCCGCGGTGTCCCGTGGTGTCCCGTGGCGTCCCGTTGAGTGCTGTCGATAGCGTGATCGATAGTGATATCGATCGTGAGAGCGGTCGTGAGATCGATCGCGAGACCGATGCTGAGATCGATGGGGTGCCCCGAGGTGTCCCGTGGTGTCCCAAACAGTGAGATCGACAGTGAGATCGATGGTGAGATCGACAGGTGTCCCGCTTTCCCCGGGTGCGCCGCTGGTCCCTGTTTTCGCGGCGCGGCGCTCCTCGTATCAGGCTGTTGTGCTCCCCTGCTGCATCTCCTCCTCGCATCTCCTTCCTCGTTCCCTGCTCCCCCCGCTCTCCTCCTCCCCCTTGCTTCTCCTCCCCTGCTTTTCCTCCCCTCCTCATCCTCCTCTCCTCCTCCTTTCCTCCTCCTTTCCTCCTCCTTTCCTCCTCCTCCTCCTTCTCCTCCTCCTCCTCCTCCTCTTGCCCGCCTCGTTCGCCGTATTTGGAGCTTTTGCCGACGACGTAGGCCTATCGGCCGGGGATATCGTTGCGAGCCTCACCAGATCCCTGGGGATATTGGCCTTGGCTGGCGCCGGGCTCGGCCTCGCCGTCAGTGAAGGAAAGACCGTTGCTGCTCTCCTCGGTGAGCTCTTCCCCGAAGCCTTCGGTCCGGAGATGGCGCGGAATGGGTACCCCGATTTGGCCGTTGTGATCTCTTCGAATGGCCGTTACCTTTAAGTCGGGCCTGTCCCTCTGCAGGGGGAATGTTCAAACATAGTCAAAAAAATAGTCTGGGGACTATTTTTTGAGTATTTTTTGACCATGTTGGAATATTTGTTGCGTATTTTCTATTTTCCGTCGAAAATCCCCCTGTAGGGGGACATGCCCGACTTAACGTTACCTTGGGGTGTTCCTCGGGTGCGGGTGTCGGTCCGAGACTTGGCGTGCCCCCCTGACCAAGTACCGACCCCGCGTGCAGCGGGTGCGGGTGCGCGCGCTTGGCCCAGGGCTGCAGAAAGCGCTCGGCCATGACGGCATGTCAGCCCTGTCGGCGTTGACGCATGCCTCCCAGTTCTGCCCTCTGAGTCCCGTGGTGGTTCGGGCCGGACGAGAGGGGGGGATAGAGAAAGGGGGGGGTACGAAATCTGCTGCATGCAGCTGGTTTCGGCCCCACCGAGGGGCCCATTCCTCGAGACATGGCCGCCTCTGGCGCCAGGAGGCGCCGGGAAAATCATCTACGCGAGCTGATTCTCAAGACCCCCCTTTGCTATCCCCCCCTTTCGCCCAGCCCCAGTGTTGCGCATCGAGCGCGAGGCGTTGCAGCGTGTCGCGTGCGCACCCCGGGACGCCATACCCCCCTCCCTCCTCTGCTCCCTGCGCTCCCTTGGCTTTCCTATCCAAGCACGGTCTGTAGGGCACGCTGGCCGGGCTGCCATGTTTAGAGCCGCTAGTCGTTCCAAAGCCTTCCAGGATAGCATGGCTCTGTTCGCTGACTCTGAAGATGATTGGGAATGCGTGGTGGCTTGGAGGAGCCATCCCCCGTGGAAGCACTCTCTTTCCCGGGGAATGGTTGACAACTACGCGAGTCTGACCACCCTCCCCGCGCTTCCCTCCGAGAGCAGGCATTTGCAGCACCAAGTTGAACAGTATCTCGTCTCTCCTGCACACGACCCGCGCGGGGAGATTTTGATGAGACAGGCGGAGCGCTTCCGTGGAGCCGTGCCGCTACTAACCGGCGAGGAAGGCATTCTCGTCAGCACCATTTTTGGCCGCATTGTTCCTCACCTCCCTCTCTGCTCTCGTTCCTCCTTCCTGCGGACTCTCACGAACTCCTGGTGCCCTTCTGGGCGATTTGGGTCAGCCAATTCGTGCACTGCTTGTCGAACTCCCAGGCGTGACCACATTCGGCATATCATAGAGTGCCCTCTGTTTATCGCGATTGCGATCGCTTTTCCCCATCTCCTCAGTGATTTTTTTTTCATCGGGGATGGCACTTCAAGACTGTGCTACTGGCGCCCGCTCCCTCTGCCCGTGGAGGTCCTCTCGTCCGTTGCACGATATCGCGTGTAAGGCCTGTCACGACATCCGACATACGACTCCTCTTTCTCGTCGTCGTCCTCCTCCTCCTCCTCCTCCTGCTCCTCCTGCTCCTCCTGCTGCGCCTCCTCCTCCTCCTCCTCCTCCTCCTTTTCTTCCTGCTCCTCCTCCTCCTCCTCCTCCACCTCCCCCCCTCTCCCCGTGCTTCTCTTCTCTTGCTTCTCCTGCTCCTCCAGCTCCTCCTCCTCCTCCTCCTCCTTTTCCTCCTCCTCCTCCGTTTCCTCCGTCGCCTCTTCCTCCTCGTCGTCGTCCTCCTCCTCCTCCTCCTCCTCCTCCTGTCCTCCTCCTCCTGCTCCTCCTCCTCCTGCTCCTCCTCCTCTCCTCCTCCCTCCTCCTCCTCCTCCTCCTCCTCCTCCTCCTCTCCTCTCCTCCTCCCCCCTCCTCCTCCTCCCTCCTCCTCCTCCTCCTCCTCCTCCTCCTCCTCCTCCTCCTCCTCCCTCCTTCTTCTCCTCCTCTCCTCCTCCTCCTCCTCCTCCTCTCTCCTCCTCCTCCTCCTCCTCCTCCTCCCCCCTCCTCCTCCTTGTCCTCCTTGTCCTTCTCCTCCTCCTCCTTCTTCTTCTCCCCGTCCCACCTGCTCCTACTCCTCCCATCGTGCTCAGCCCAGCCTGTGCCCGATGGAATGCCCTCACTGATCAGACGCCGCTGGTCCTGTTTCCTTTTCCGCCCGTGCTGGCTCAGCGCAGTCATCACCTTCGAGCCTGGCCGGGAGCGATGCCACTCATCAGGAGGATGCTGCACGGTCGAGCAGGGCACCCAGTGTCTTTCTGTACCCGAGCCAGTAAAAAACAATTCGCGCCGAAGCTCCACCCCGACAAGAACAGCGCTCCGGGCGCCGAGGAGGCCTTCAAGAAGCTGTCCAAGGTGGTGCAGTGCCTCACGGATGCCGAAAAGAGGGAGATGTACGGGAGATATGGGGACGAGGACCTCGAAAAACAAGCACCGGCATCGTAACCAATGTTCGGACGTTCGCGCGCATATCTTGTTGTTGTTGTTGTTGCTGCTGCTGTTGTTGTTGCTGTTGAACATTATTAATTCTAAAGAATAATTATTGTTGGGACCCCTGGTGCACGGCCCCCCTGCGCCGCCTAGGCCGCAGCTACATTTTCATCATTTTCGTGAGGAAGCCTCAGGTAATTCGATGTGATCAAGATCCGGTTGTTTTGTTCCCCCCCGCTTTCCCTTGCAAAAAACACTATAAAATGACATTTCTTGTTCTAATATAATCAAATTTCAAGAATCCCTTGCAAAAAATAAGGTAAAGTGGACATTCGCGCGCGCAAGACGAAATCCTTCCAAAAGCTTAGTGTTCGGAGCGATTTTAACATAAAAACATCAAAAAACCAATGGTTTTTCAACAAAAAAATGTCAAAATCTCATCCCGCGCGCTCTTGCGGATTCGTAGGAAACCCAACACTTTTTAAACATTTCTGTCAAACGGGCTTTTGCGAGCAACTTTTTCGAACTTCTGCGACAACGGTTGCGCACCTGCCAGGGCCATCATCCCTGTCAAATAATACCATGCGGGACACATTCGTTTTTTCTTCGCGCGCGCACGCCGAAATCTCCAAAAACCATTTGTCCTGCTCCTCCTCCTCCTCCGGCGGGGGGCGTGAGGATCTGGCATCGCTCACAACCATCGGGACAACCATCGGGACAACCATCGGAACAACCATCGGGACAACCATCGGGACAATCATCGGGACAGTCATCGGGACAACGATCGGGACAAGCACAACCATCAGGACAACCATCGGGACAATCATCGGGACAACGATCGGGACAACCACAACCATCAGGACAACCATCGGGACAACCATCGAGACAACCATCGGGACAACCATATCCTCTCTCTCTTGTGTATTCCCACATCCCTCAGGAATTTGCCCTAAAGATGTGATCAACTATCTTGTGAGTACGTATCATGTGTATCATGTGTATCATGTACCATATGCATCATATGCAACAGATGTTCTGTGGAAGGCTTAACAACTTCTGTGGGTTAACAAGGCTTAACAACTTCTGTGGGTGTACGAACGTAGGCTTAACAACTTCTGTGGGTGTGTACTCCACGCCAGTGTAGTAGCCACGGTCGTCCGCAGGCCACGAAGTGAAGTGTCCGAACGTCATAGGGCGGGAAGCTGGGTGTGGGTGGTGGCGAAGAGTCGTGTGGATATTTGGTAGAGCTTGCACTGCCCCCCCACAAAGTGGGGGTATTGGCTGGCGTCGCATGAAAACCCTGGCACTGGTGAGAACACTGAGCGTTCGGGTAAAGTGATTGCTGTTGTTGTTGCTGTTGTTGTTGTTGTGTTGTTGTTGTTGTTGTTGCTGTTGTTGTTGGGCTCTCTGCGGCGGCGCTTCTGGCGCCGCCCCTGGCGCGGCCCGCGCGCCAGGGAGGGGGGGCCGGCGCCGACCCGAGAGATCCGTGCGGACCTCTGAAGCAGGGTGTTTACGCTGGTTTTCATGCCGTAACGACGCGACGGCGACCCCAGTGCACGGGGTCAAGGTTGAACGCCACCGGCGGGATGGAGTCGGCCGATGTTGAACGAGCTGCGCCATCGGAAGGCCGCGATCGCTCGAGATCGAACGACTGACGCGGTGTCAGGAACCGTCGCGCAGGTCGTCAGGACACGGTCCCGCCGCATGCAGTTTTTTTGGCCTTACGAACAATGACATGAACATCAAAACTCGGAGGTCCGCGTGGATTTCTCGGATCGGCGCTGGAACCCACTCCCTGGCGCGCGGAGCGCGCCAGGGGCGGCGCCGGAGGTGCCGCCAGGGGGGTCCAGCGCGGATCGGAGAAATCCGCGCGGACCTCCGAGTCTTCATGTTTATCTCATTCTTCGTGCTTCTGTCTTTGGCTCTTTGTTTCGCGCAGGACAGGATTCCCCAGCAGCACCGCCGCCATTACGAACAGGACTTGGCGGCGAGCACAAGGGGGCGAGGCGAGCGGGGCTGCCTTCGAAGAAGGCGGGGGCCTTCTCGGAAGGCAGGGGGCCTTCTTCTCGAAGGGCTCGGGGGGGCTTGTCGGATGGTTTCTTCGGGGCCTGCGGGTCCTCCTCCTCCTCCTCCTCTTCCTCCTCCTCCTCCTCCGCCTCCTCCTCCTCCTCCCTGTCCCTCTCCTGCTCATCTTCCATGTCCGCCTCCCTCCTCCTCCTCCTCCTCCTCCTCCTCCTCCTCCTCCTCCTCCACCTCCTCCCTGTCCTCTTCCTCCTCCTCCTCCTCCTCCTCCTCCTCCTCCTCCTCCTCCTCGGAAGCACCCCCCGCCCCCTCAGAAGGCGGCCCCCCCGTCTGCGCCGCCCCCGTGCGCGCGCCGCCGGAGGACTTCATGGGCCCGGAGGACCTGTTCAACGCCTTCTTCGGCGGCGGCTTGGCCCCGCAGCGGCGCGGGGGGCAAGCCGGCGGGCAGGGCGGCGGCGGACTTCAGCAGGGCGCGCTCTTTCAGGCGTCGCGCATCTCCGTCCTTCTCTCTGCTCTTTTTCTTCTTCTTCTTCTTCTTCTTCCTCGTCCTCCTCCTCCTCCTCCTCCTGCTCGTCGTCCTCCTCCCTCCCTCCTCCTCCCTCCTCCTCCCTCCTCCTCCTCCTCCTCCTCCCTCCTCCTCCTCCTCCTCTCCTCCTCCTCCTCTCTCCTCTCCTCCTCCTCCTCCTCCCTCCTCCTCCTCCCTCTTCCTCCCTCCCCTCCTCCTCCCTCCTCCCTCCCTCCCTCCTCCTCCCTCTCCCTCCCCCCTCCTCCTCTTCCTCTGTCCTCTTCTTACCTCCTCCTCCTCCTCCTCCTCCTCCTCCTTTCTCCGCCGTTCTCGATCCTACATAATCCTCCTGTCTTTCGCTCCTCTCTCTCTCTTTCTCTTCTCCCCTCTCACAATTATATGAACACTTTTTCCCTCGCTGCCCGCGTGCCGTCTCTCCTCGCCGCCTGGTTATCCCGTGCACATTCTCTGCGCACGCAAGGTTGCCCAAGTGCGATGTTTCCCCAGACAGTGCCTGCAGTATGGGGCTCTTATTATATCTCTAAGGAGCTGGGCTGCTGTGCCAGTCCTGGCGGCTATGTAGCCGCCGTCGCCGCCGCCGCGTCGTCGCTTCGTCGCCGCCCGTCGTCCGTGCCAGTGTGCCGCTCTGGCGTCTGTGTAACCGCCGTCGCCGCCGCGTCGTGGCCCACTCGCCGCACGACTTCTGGGCCGGTTTGCCGCTATGGCGGCTACGCAGCCGCCGTCGCCGCCGCGTCGTCGCCTCGTCGCCGCCCGTCGTCTGGGCCGGTGTGCCGATCGGGCGGCTACGTTGCCGCCCGTCGTGTGGGCTGGTGTGGCGGTCTGGCGGCTATGTTGTCACCACCGCCGCCCCGTCGCCGACTCGTCGCCGGCCATCGTCGTTGCAATACATGTGGTGCATTTAGATGTGTACATATACATATCTAGATACACACACGTTTCTCTTTCTATGTATGGATGTATGTGTTTTTATATATATGTATATATATATATATATATATATGGATGTATGTGTTTTTATATATATATATATATGTATATATATATGTATGTAACACGAACTGGGTGCACAGCACACACGCACACACACACACCTATATATACATATATATATATATATATATATAATATATATATTAATATATATATATATGCACCATATACATTGTATCACGCAGATTCTACCTTCCAGATTGCACAACAATTATTGCACCACGTATGTTGCGCCACGTAGATTGCACGACATCGCTTCCGCAACACATCTATCTATCTATCTATCTATCTATCTATCTATCTATCGATCTATATATATGTATATATATATATATATATATATATATTCTCCCTTCTAACAAGAGAATAGACTCTACCCCCCCCCCAAGACTTATCGCTTCCCCCGGGGATAATATAATTTCATATATATTCTGCACACTCGTCCATCCTAAATATGAAATCGTACCATCCCAGCCAGGCCGGGTTCCCCCCCCTGTAACAAAAACACTATGCGGTGACATTTTTTGTTCTAACATAACACTTGCTCGCGAATCCCTTTGCGAAAAATGGGACGAAGTGCGCACGCGCGCGTCGTCGCGCGCGCATGCCGAAATCCCTCAAAAACCCTCGGTGCCGGAGGGATTTCGCAATCGAGTTTCCAAAACACATGCGAAAACACAGGGTTTCGCATCACTGATTTGCTAAAAAAACTTCCGCGCGAGCTCTTGCGAAATCTTAAGAAAACCATAGGTTTTTCCAGATTTTCACAACATGCTACCAACCGGGCTTCGCGCGCGCGCATGTCGAAATCTGTCGAACGCCCTTGCGCGTGTGCCGTCGCGAGAATCCTCTGCAAAAAACGAGACGAAATGCGCGTCGTCGCGGGCGTATGCCGAAAACCTTCAAAACCCATCGGTTTCGGAAGGATTTCAAAATCGTGCGTCCAAAAAACCTACAAAAACCCAAGGTTTCGCAACACGGATTTTCAACAAAAGCGTGCGCGCGCGCTCTTGCGTCGTCGTCGTCGTCGTCGTCGTCCTCCCTCCTCCCGCGTCGTCGTCGTCGTCGTCGCCTACGTCGTCCTCTGTCTTTTCTCGTGTTCGTCGTCGTCGTCCTCTTTGGCGTCGTGGTCGTTTCCGTCGTCGTTGTCGCCGTGGTCGTCCTTCCTCCTCCTCCCCGTCGTCGTCGTCGTCCGTCGTCGGCGTCTCGTCGTCGTCCCTCCTATTTCGTCGCCGTCGTCGTCGTCGTTGTCGTCGTCGTCTTCCCTCCTCCCTCGTCGTTGTCGTCGTCGGCGTCGCCGTCCTTCCTCCTTCGTCGTCGTTCGCGTCGTCGCCGTCCTCCCACCTCCTTCGTCATTGTCGTCGTTGTCGTCGTTGTCGCCGTCGTCGTCCTTCCTCCTCCCTCGTCGTCGCCTTCGTTGGCGTCGTCGTCGTCGTCTTCGTCGTCGTCGGCGTCGGCGTCGTTGTCGTCGTCGAAGTCGTCGGAGACGTCATCGGTGTCGTCCTAATCGTTGTCGTCGGTGTCGTCGTAGTCGGTCTTAACAGGTTTTGCAAACCAAATTGCGGGTGGGTGGGTGGGATGTTTGCGCGAGCACTGGAGATGACGACTTCAAGTTCAGCAGAGTGGATTGCACAGCGTAGATTGCACAGCGTATATTGCACCACGTAGTTTGCACCACATAGGTCGCACAGCATATACTGCACACAGTAGATCGCACAACATTTACCTTATCACAACTATTCTTTTGTGAGGTACAGCAATAACCCGAATTTACCTCCACCTTTTTCAGTTTTTTTGGTATGACCCCCTACGGGACAGTCCAATTTTCGTGTGTATATTTTCCACCATGCATTTCAAATATATGTTTTTGTCATCCCAGCCAAACCGGTATCGTCCCCCTGAGAAATATTTTAATGTCGCGCACTCGTTTATCAAACGTTGTCAGTTGCCAAACACATTTTGCAAAAGTAGACAACGTCCACGCGCGCGGCCTCGCGCGCGGATTCCGCCATCCATCAAACACCCATACTTTCGTACGTATTTCAAGATGGAGGTTCCCGAAAGTAGATGAAAGCCAAAACAGGGATTTCGCAATATGAATCCTCAACCCAAAAATATGCGTGCGCCCGTGCAAATACTCACGAAGACCATCGGCTCTTCAACATGTTCATTACATGCGCCCAAGCGGGCCTCTCGCGAGCACATGTCGAAATCATTCGAGCGCCCTTGCGCGCTAGCTGGGGGCACGGGTCCCGTGCAACATATGTGTTCAAGTCCACGCGCGCGCTGCGTCGCGTGCGCATGCCGAAATCATTCAGTCAAATTCACGTTTCGCGCGGATTTCAAGATCGAGTTTCCCGAAGGCATATGGAATACCAATATTTTGGCAACGCGCGCGCACTCTTACGACTTCTCAAGGAAGTCATGGGTTGTCCCACGCATTTTGATCAAGTGCGACCACGCGGGCCTCTCGCGCGCGCATGCCGAAATCATTCGAACGCCTTTGCGCGCTTGCCGGGGGGTGGGGTGGGGGGGCGGCGCGATCCCTGTCAAAGAACGTCGCCTGGGCCACTCGCGCCCGTCGGCCGCGCGCGCGTGCAAATCCTCCTAGAACCTCCATCGTCGACGCGTGGACACCATTGTCGCCATCGGCGCGGCCAGCATCGGCGCCGTCATTTGCCCCCCGTTGCCAGCGTCATCATCGTCAACAGCATCTCAGTTCTCATCGTCGCGTCTGCCGTTATCGATGCCGGCACGATGCCGCGCCCGCCCGAGTCAACGACGCTCACTGAGGCGCCCGCGCGTCGGCGCGGCCGGCGAGACGCGCTGGGAAGCCCCCGGCGGTCAGGGATGCTGCGGCCGCGGCGACGCGCCAAGCGGCGCCGAGCAGTCCTCGCCAACGCTGCCGCATTGGTTTTGCAAACCGAGTCACTGGTGGTTTGGGGGGGGCGATTTCGCGAGCAGTGGAGTCGACAATTTCGCGTTCGGAAGGGCGACTTGCGCCGCGTCTGTTGCGCGCCATATATGTGTAGTGCACCGCGTAGACTTGTGCAGTTTACATGTGATTCTGCCCCATCGTTCATGCCAGATATGATATCATGCCCTCCCTTGCCCCCGACAAATTGTAGTTTGCGCGCGCTCTAGTTTACAGGGAAAAAAAACATCAGTTTCCCACAGCCTCTTGCAACGACAAAGACAGCCCACGCGCGCGCGGCGTCGCGCGCGGACGCCGAAACCCTTTCTATAAGCCGCAGGGAAAATACGCCCGCGCTCTTGCAAACATTCCAATGGACATCATAGGTTTTCCAACGCGTTCATCAAGTGCGACCAGACGGGGGGCCACTCGCGCGGGCACGTAGAAGTCACTCGAGCGCCTTTGCGCGCTTGCTGGGTGGAGGGAGGCGGGGGGGCGCGGCCCCTGACAAATAATGCCGCGCCGGCCACTCGCGCCCGTCGGCCGCGCGCGCGTCAAATCCATCCGAAACCTTCGCCGCCGACGCGTGGATGCCGTCGTCGTCGCCGGCGCGGTCAGCATCGGCGCCGTCGTTGGCCTCGCCGTCGGTCGCCTGCGAGACGCGCTGGGAAGTCCCCAGAGGCCGGCGCCGCCGCGGCCACGTCGGTCGCACCAGACTAGCTGGCCGCTCTGCGCGCGAGCTTGCGCGCGCTAGCGCGGACGCAGCGGCGCGCCAGCCAGCGCCAGGCAGGCGTCGCTATTGCCGCTTCGTGGCCCCGGCACATCTCGCGAGCAGGCGGGTGGGATGATTGCGCGAGCGGTGGGGTTGACAACTCGCTGCAAACAGAAATTTGTTGCGCCGCATGTAGCGTCTTTTCTTCAAAGACGTTCGGGCCCCCCCGCCCCGGCCTTCGCGGCCCCGCTGGGGGCGTAAAATTCACGCGCGATTCTGCCCCATCGCCCAGTGTAGAAACGAGCTCGCGCAGTCGCAGGGGGTGCCCATATCGACCCCCCCCTCATGCATGACAGATATCGCTATGCGCGCGCGCTCGCCCATCGCTCGTCATGAGTTTCCAAGCGTCCCTTGCAGCGCTGTGTGCACAGTAGACTCGCGCGCCTCGTCGCGGGCGCGTGCCGACACGTTTCAAACGCCCCGGGCTTCGCAGATTTCAAGATCGAGACTTCCGCAAACAAATGCGAAACAAACGATGGGTGCGCAAGGCGGTGCTGACACCCATGCGCGCGCGATCTTGCTAATCCTGACAACCATTTGCTCTTTGACAATTTCGCCGAATCCGACCAATCGGGCCTCTTGCGCGCGCGTCGCAATCGCGCGAACGCCCTTGCGCGCTTGATGGGCGGGCGCGAATCCCAGGGCGCGAAGTCCACCCTTGCGCGGCGTCGCGCGCGTGCCGCAATTTTGTAGAATTGCAGGCGCCGCGCGGGTTCCAATATTCAGGTTGCTGAGCGCGCGTCTATTACAGCGGTTTTTGAACCTGGTGGTTCCAGATTTTCTCTGCTGGCGCCCCAGCGCATTCCAGCGCAGCTCTCGCCCGCGAGTGTCGGAATCATTCGAGCGCGCGAGCGCGCTTGCTGGCGGGGGCGGGGGGGGGGGGCGGGCCGACCCCCGCCGGACGCTACCGCGCGGGCCACTGACGTCCGTCGGCCGCGCGCGCGTTGAAATCCCCCGAATCATTCGTCGCCGACGCGCGGGCGACGCCGACGTCGTCGGCGCGATCAGCATCCGCGCTGCCATTGGCCTCGCCGTCGCGATTGCCATTTTCGCCACCATCGCTCCCGATGTCCTCTCGTCAGCCGTCGACGACGTGCCCGCCCGCGCCGCCGTCTCGCGCCGGCATTCCCGCGCGTCGGCGCGGCTTGCGAGACGCGCCAGAAAGTCCCCGGCGCCCAGCTCCGCCGCGCCCGCGCCAGGTCGCGCCAGACTAAATGGCCGCTTTCCGCGAGCCTGCGCGCGCCGGCGCGGCCGAAGCGACGCGCCGGGCAGCGCCGGGCAGTCATCGCAACGCCCCCGCGTGGGTTTTGCAGACCAAGTTGCCGGTGGGTGCGCAGGGTGATTGCTCGAGAAGAGAAATCTGCCACTCGCGGTGAACGACGTTTCATTGCGCCGCGTAGGTTGCGCCGCATATATTGGGCGACATAGTCTTCGCGGCGCGCGTTGCGCCGCGCATTTTCTCCGCGCAAACTACGAGGCTCGGATCTGCCCACCGCCCCGCGCGCGCGCCTCCGGAGTTAACGGGCCACCTTCGCGTTTTGTTATCGCGCGTGATTATGCGCGCTCGCCCGTCCTAAATGCGCATTCATGCCGCCCCAGGCAGTCGGGTCATCGACCCCCCCCTCTTGCCCTGTCAGATAGTTCTAATCAGGTCCCAACCTTCACCGCCGAAGCGTGGACACCCTAGTCGGGGGGATCAGCGTCGGCGCCGTCGATGCCCTTGCCGGCGTCATTGTCATCGTCGCCACTGGCGCTTATCCTGATGTCACCATCGAGCCCGCCGTTGTCGACGTCGCCGCGATGCCGCGCCCGCCTGAGTCAAGGACTCGCAATGCTGCGCCCGCGCGTCGGCGCGGCCTGCGAGACGCGCTGGGCAGCCCCCGGCGGTCAGCGCCGCCGCGGTCGCATCGGTCGCGCCAGACTAGCCGGCCGCTCTGCGCGCGAGCCTGCGCGCGCTAGCGCGGCCGCAGCGACGCGCCGGCTGACGTCGAGCAGTCGTCGCAGTCGCCCCTGCGCGGGTTTCGCAGACCCAGTTGCGGGCGGGTGGACGGGGTGGTTGCGCGAGCGGTGGAGTTGGCAATTCATTGCCAGCAATGACTTTCTCCTCGCCAAATGAGTGACAGATCCCCCCCTCCCCCCCGCCTGCCTTGGAATTGACGATCATTTTTTACGCATTGCAATGCGCGTGCGCGTCTGCCCCATCGCCCATCTTAAATCTGAATTCACGCCGCCCCATCCCAGCCAGCATCGACGCCCCCGCCATCCTGGGTAACGGGTATTACGCGCGCGCTCTCATTTATCAGCAATCATCAGTTCTGCGGGTTCAAAGATATCCCTTGCCGCGCGTGGGGCGAACTGCGCGCGCCCGCGTCGTCGCTCGCGCGTGCCGAAATTATTGAAAACTTAGGTCTCGAGAAAAATCAAAGTAGAGCGTCGCGGAAACATATCAAGCGCATGCAATTGGGCAACGAGTGGTCGGGCCAACAAATATTGCGCCCGCGGGTTCTTCAGGCAATCATTTTTTATGTATTTCTTTTTTTCTTTTCCCCGAACATGTTCATGACGTGTTTCCAAGTTGGCCTCCCGTGCGCGCGCGTGGAAGTCGCGCGAGCGCCCTTGCTCGCGGGCTGCAGCAATCATCCTTTGCAAAAGACGGGGCGACATGCACGCGCGCGCGTCGCCGCGCGCGCGCCGAAATCCTTGGAACAACACTGGGTGTAGCAGGGGTGTCACAACCGAGAGCCCCGAAACATACATGCTATTGCGCGGTTTTGCAACGCCAGCTTTCAAGAAATATTGCGCTCGCGCCCGTGCGGGTTCTTAAGACAACCATCGGGTTGCCAACATTTTCATCGCATTCTGCCAAGCGGGCCTCTCTCGCCGCATGTCGGATTTGTTTGGGCGCCCTTGCGCGCGTTTTTTTTTGGGGGAGGGCTTGATCTGTGCCAAAAAACACTACGCGGGACCATCGCGCGCATCGGCCGCGCGCTCATGTCGAAATCGATCAAAACCTTCATCGCCGACGCAGGGACGTCGTCATCGTTGCCGGCGGGCGTCATGTACATCGGCGCCGTCATTGGCCTTGCCGTCGTCATCGCCACCTTCGTCACCGTCGCTACTTTCGTAGTCGTGTCTACCGTTGTCGGCGTCGACATGATACTGCGCCCGCCCAAGTTACCGACTCGCACTGAAGTGCCCGCTGGGATCTGCCCAACGGTCAGCGCCGCCGCGGCCGCGTCGGTCGCGCCAAACTAGCTGGCCGCCGCGCGCGCGAGCCAGCGCGCGCTAGCGCGGCCGCAGAGATGCACCAGCCAACGCCAAGCACTCATCGCAATCGCCGCCGAATTGGTTTTGGAAACCAAGTTCCGGGTGGGCGGGTGGGATGTTCGCAAGAGCATTGAATTTGCCAGCCCGATTGTAAAGCCACGTACATTGCACAACATGTGTTTAGCAACATGTCTCGTGCTACACACTTATATATATATAGAGAGAGAGATCGCGCCACAGCGATTCGTATTTCTACACAGGAAGTATCGGTACCATGTCTAGGTGTGTAACATTTACGTATGATTTTGCCCTGCCGTGCATTCTAACAATGAATTCATTACGCCCCAAGCAAGCCGGTATCGACACCCCTCCTATGCGCGCACACCTGTTTATCAAAAACCACGCATGCGCAATAACCTTTTGGACAAAAAGCAAACAATGGCGAGCGCATGCCGAAATCACTTCAACACCCAAATGGTTCCCTAATGCTTTGGCAAATGAGTGCCCCGAGAGCATGTAACACAAATGGTTGTGCAACGCGACGTTACCAAAAAAGGTTTGCTCGCACGCCCATGCGAATTCTTGAGGACAGCGGCGGCTTATCGATATTTTCATCAAGTGCTGCCAAAAATGCCTCTCGCGCGTGCGTGTCGACATAATTCGAGTGCTCTTGCGCGCGTGCTGGGGGGGCACGACTCTTGTCAAATCTTACCATGCGAATCACTCGCGCGCGTCGGCCGCGCGCTCATGTCGAAATCCGTCAAAACCTTCTCACCGACGCGTGGATACCATGATCGGCATCGGCGTGATCAGCATCGGCGCCGTCATTGGCCTTGCCATCGTCATTGTCATCGTCGTTGCCAGCATCGATACTATCATGATCGTGTGTGCCGTTGCCTACGCCGCCATGATACCTTGCGTGCCCGAACTACCGAGTCGCAATGAAGTGCCCGCGCGACCGCCCGGCTTGCGAGACGCGTTGGGGAGTCCCCGACGGTCAGCGCCACCGCGGCCGCGTCGGTCGCGCCGGACTAGGTGGCCGGTTCGCGCGCGAGCGTGCGTTCGCTGGCGCGGCCCCAGCGATGCGCCAGCCAACGGCAAGCAGTCATCGTAGTCGACCGTGCATGTTGCAAACCAAGATGCGGGTGGGCGGCTGGGATGGTTGCGCGAGCAGTGCAGTTGACAATTTCAAATGCGACAGGGTGAATTGCACCACGTGTAAAGTACAGCGCGGTTGCACCACATCATCTGCACCGCGTAGGTTGTACTTATCACATCGCTTGCACAACATGTATATATATATATCATCGTACATGGCACAGTGTATAGTGCACCACGTATATGGCATCGTATCGATTGCGCCACATCGTTTGTGTAACATGTGCTGCACAACTTAGATTGCGCAGCACACGCACACGTATACATACGTACAGGCATACAGGCATACATACATACGTACATACTCACGTACGTTCAGAATCCATACATGCACACGTGTATACACATACCTACGTATGGATCATCGTACATACATGCATATATATATGTATATATATATATATATACATACGTATGTACGTATACATATGTGTGTACACATATACACAGCTATGAACACATTGCATCACGCGTCTTGCACCACATGTTTCGCCCCATTTCTTACTGCAAGGGGTAGTCAGCTATAGACACAGTTTGGGGTCCACGCTAATCCACATTGACATGTTTCTTTCCATCAAAGCGTTTTCGGGCCTTAACAAAATGTGCTGTTGCTGGCTGGAACTCAGGAGTTCCATCTAGTCTCCGTCTAACGAAACTTTGCTCTCGCCGCATCGTTGGCCGGATTCTTGCATCGGCAAAATTGGTTGTTTTTTCGGAGAGTTTGCCACGCTTCAGATTTTCCATTGTTTTCCGTCCAATGGGACGACGTTCTCGGCGCGACGATGGCCATAGTCTCGCATCAGCACAAGTGGTGCTCCCGCTGTTCCGTCTGCCACACTTCATGGCAAAATGGCCCTTTTGAGGTCCATGTCTTCTTCGACGGTCGACTCTGCGAATAGAGTGGACTCAACTCCATGGTAGGTAAATTGGAGTTGGGGGGCGTCAGATATTTCGCGAGCGCACCAACCTTGTCTCTCCACCTGTCTCTATTCTCTCATGCTCCTCCTCCTCCTCTATTCTCCCCTCCCCCGCCTCCCTCCCCCTTCTCCTCTCCTCCCCCCGCCCGCTCCTCCTGCTCCTCCTCTTTCCCCTCCCCACCCCTCTTTCTCCTCCTCCTCCTTTTCGTCCTCTTCCTCGTCTCTACTCCCCCTTGGGTGGCTCCTCCCTCCCCCCCTCTTCCGCGGAGGAGCGGGAGGCGGGGCTTGCCCTCTTGCAGGCCATATGCATGGTCGTGGTCATCCTGACCATGAGCTCCGGTCTGGTGGGGCGCGACAACTCGGCCAGGAGATTTTCAGTCTCGCGATCTGGCCAGTACCGCGTGGAACGGGTGACCGACACCCTGGCAGCGGCCTCAGCAGATCCCGATCAGTCGGGCCTCGGCGATGCCCCCCCCCTGCACAGCAGCCTGGAGTCGTTTGATTCCCGATAGGCCTCCAAACGAGGAACAGCAAAACTATGAGCCCCGCGCGACCCCGATTAGAGGAGAGCTTCCTAAGTAGGTAAGTAAGCCAGGGAGCCATGGTTTGGTTTTGCTTTGCCTTGCTTGGCATTGCTTTGTGCTGTTTTGCACTGCTTGGTATCGCTTGGCGTTGCTTGGCCTTACTCGGCATGGCTTAGCATTGCTTGGCACTGCTTGGCACTGTGTGAACGCCTCTTCAAAAACATGCCGAATGGAAACAAGGCCAAGGAACCAGGGGGGCCACGGGGGAACCCGAGTCAGGTTGGCCTTTCAGGAGCAGCAAGGCGCCAAGACCAAGGACCCTGGAGAATCTGGGAAGCGCCAGCCGCCAACACGCAGCTCAGCAAACCAGAGGAACAGGGGCGCCCTCGAGGGCGCGAAGTCATTCGCGCTTCGCGCTTCGGCTCCGACTCCTCTTTGTTCTCCTCTTCTCTTTTCGGGGCGGCGCGGGAGAGCGCGAAGTTGCTCCGCGCTCCGCGCGGCGCGAGGCGCGAAGCTGGGCGCCCTTGGAGCCAGGACCAGAGCACCGAAGGAACCAGAGCCAAGGAGCCGAGACCGAGGATCCACGGGATCAAGACGAAGGAACCCAGAAGCTGTGTGTGAAATCCGCTCATAGCATCATTCTCTCCATATATACTGCAGGCGTCTCGGCTCGGGTACTGGAAGCAGGAACAGCGCCGCCTGCCCGCGGCGCGTGGGAAAAGGGATCGCTGCCCTCTCCCTTACCTTCCTCTACCTACGGCAATCCTTGTAGGTTCGACTCTTCGGTCGTCAACCTACATGCCAAGAAGCCAAGACCAAGGAACCAACACCGCGGAAACGAGACCGAGGAGCACCGTGGAACCAAGAGTGAGCCAGGAAGCCAAGACCCAGTCAGCCAGGGAAGCAAGAGCCCACGGGAACAAGAGACCGAGGAACGCTGGGGAACGCCCTCGTAAGGAAGCGGGGACAGGGAACCCTGGGGAACCCTTGCGCCATTGGGCCCCGCACCCACTGGCTCTTCAGCAACAGGTGAGCGACGCACAAGAAGTGGTTTCGTCTTCCCTGGCGTTGACGCGCAAGCTGCTCGCGTATAAGGTCGAGCGCAAGCGCCGCCTTCGTCTCCACGGCAGCGTGCCGCGCCAGCGGCCCGCGTGAGCCATCGCGGAAGGTGGCTATGCCATCTCGCGTGAGATCTGTTGTCGATCGTCGCGCAAGTAAGACACCGACGCAAAAACCCAGCTGGGGAATAGCCATCTCGCGCAAGATCCGTTGTCGATCGTCGCGCAAGTCAACGACCTCAGGCAAAGCCCAGCTTGGGAACAGCCACGAACTTGTGGAGGCCCGCGCGGCTTCCCTGGGGGTCGGCGCCGGGCTCCGCGCTGGCGGACCTCGTGGCGCCGCCCCTGGCGCGCCTTCCGCGCGCCAGGGGGGGGGGGTCCAGCCCCGACGGGGCCTCCGAACGGTGGTGCTGATGCCACTGCTGTTCTCTGCGGTGCCCGGCCTCTGGGGGGCCTCGCCGGGTCCCCTCCTGGGAAGGCGGGCGGGGGGCTCTTGGTCTATGATTTTCCGACCTACTTCGGCCTGGATCGCAAGCAAGGCTTTCGAGCACCAGGGACGCAACAACAAGGTTTAGGGCCTTTTCGTGTCGGGCCCTTCGCTGGCGTGTCGGGCAGACACTGCTTCGATACTTCTCTGGGTGCTCGACATGTTTTCTGGGATGTGGGCCTTACGCCTTAAGCACGATGGGGACAACGTAACTCTTGGAAGGCAGGTGCCTTCCAAGACGGGCCCAGCGCGGCTCCTCAGGAGGCCCCCCAGGAGCCAGGAGAGCGCCACCACTCCCGAGGGCGAGGAGGTTGAGGAATATCGAGCAGGATCGAGCATCGAGGATTGAGGATCCAGGATCGAGCAGGATCGAGGGTCGAGGATCGAGGATCGAGGACCTTCCAGGACGGGCCCGGCGGCTCCGCGGGAGGCTCCCCAGGAGCCAGGCCGAGGGCCTGCAGGGAGCCGGGGAGGCCGCCCCGCGCGCCACCACTCCCGAGGGCGAGGAGGTTGCGCAGGATCGAGCATCGAGGACCGAGCACCGAGCATCGAGCGTCGAGCATCGAGGATCGAGCATCGAGGATCGAGCCACCACTCCCGAGGGCGAGCGGGATCGAGTATCGAGGATCGAGCATCGAGCATCGAGGATCGAGGATCGAGGGTCGAGCTTTTGCTCTGGCGGCCTGTGGGGGCCGCCAGCGCGCGGCAGCGCGGAGGGCCGCCCGCTCCGGCTCGACTGCTCCCGCAGTCGCCACGCACCTCGTGGAGCTCTGCGCCCCAGCTCGCGCCGGTCGGAAACGCCGCTGCGGCGCCTTGCCACCGGCTGCCTGCTGCGCGCAGGGAGGAGAGGAAAGGAGGAGGAGGAGGAGGAGGAGGAGGAGGAGGAGGAGGAGGCGGAGGCGGAGGAGGAGGAGGAGGAGGAGGAGGAGGAGGAGGAGGCGGAGGAGGAGGAGGAGGAGGAGCGACCCCAAACTCCAAACGACTCCATGCCAACGCATCGGGGGCGGGGCAGCCCACCGATCTGTCCGGCCCGCTGGCCTGGCCCGGTCCGTCGGTCGGGCCCTCGCTCGCCGGGGCGCTCCGCTCCGTGGCGCGGATGCGGGGGGCAGCCAGCCCACCAGCGGGAGGAGGCCGTGGAGGTCCCCCCCAGCGCATGCCCGCGTCAGGCCAGACACCGCGGCGGAGGGTTTCTGCCAGTGTTCCGCCTGCGGGGCCCTCGACATATGGGCCCCGGGGCCGTCCGAAAAGGGCTCGCCCCGAGGAGCTGGCCCCGGGGAAGGGGTCGGGACCTCTGGGGGGCCGTGGGGGAAAAATCCGGACATCGCATGTCTGGGTCTGGGAGTCTGGGGGCTTCCAGGACGTGACCTACTTCGTCACGGACGCCTGGGAGGAGCTCCACCCGGACGGCACGGCCGCGCAGGCCGAGTTCGAGAACCTCGTGTTGGTGAACCACATCAGGAGCCCCTGGTGCGCTGATCGCCCCACACGCGGCCGCTGTCGCTGCAACCGCTCGCCACCAGGAAGTTGGATACACACGAGCGACGCAGAAGAACGGGGTCGTCTCCAGCGCGTGTCTCCAAGTGCGAGTCCAGCCATGTGAGGCGTTCCAGAAAGGGCCTTGCCTTCGAGGATCGAAGGACCCAGACATCATCGCGTCGTTAGAAGATCAGGACGACGGTTTTTCGCTATTTTCGGCCCGTGGGGGCCCTCGCTGGGCCCCGGGGACTTCAAATTATCCCGGCAAAGCAACCTAACAGCGATGTGTAGAAGCATATCTGAAAGCATTCCCCTTAAGATTCAGATGAAAATCCAGTTGAAGAATTCTGCTGTTCTCGCAGTCGTAGTCGCATTCGCGATGGCAGTCGCAGCGGCAACGGCAGTCGCAGTCACAGCCTCAGCCTCAGCCTGCCTCAGCCTCAGCCTCAGCCTGCCTCAGCCTCAGCCTGCCTCAGCCTCAGCCTCAGCCTGCTTCAGCCTCAGCCTCAGTCTGCCTTCAGCCTCGGCCTCAGCCTCAGCCTGCCTCAGCCTCAGCCTGCATCAGCCTCAGCCTCAGCCTCAGCCTGCCTCAGCATCAGCCTGCCTCAGCCTCAGCCTCAGCCTGCCTCAGCCTCAGCCTCAGTCTGCTTCAGCCTCAGCCTCAGTCTGCCTTCAGCCTCGGCCTCAGCCTCAGCCTGCCTCAGCCTCAGCCTGCCTCGGCCGCAGCATCAGCCTGCCTCAGCATTCAAAATGTGGCCCAGGAATGGAGTTCTGGGAACTAGAAGAACACGAAGTGGCCTACAGTTGGCTCCGGGCATTCAAAATCTTGCCCAGGAATGGAGTTCTGGGAACTTGAAGAGCACGAAGTGGCCTACAGTTGGCTCCGGGCATCCAAAATGTGGCCCGGGAATGGAGTTCTGGGAAGTGGAAGAGCACGAAGTGGCCTACAGTTGGCTCCGGGCATCCAAAATGTGGCCCGGGAATGGAGTTCTGGGAAGTCGAAGAGCACGAAGTGGCTTACAGTTGGCTCTGGGTATCCAAAATGTGGCCCGGGAATGGAGTTCTGGGAGCACCAAGAGCGATTTTGCGAGGATGTCCCAAGCGATTTCGGCTTCGGCGGCAGCCTCCCCGGGTCCCGCCCAGACCCCCCTGTGGAGTCCAGATGCTCTCTTTTGAGACCACTAGAAACCTATGAGCAAAAGCTGTTAGGTAAAAACGATTCAGGATGACAAATAGGTCCTGGGGAAAGGGTCGGGACTTCTGGGGACGTCGTCCTGAAAAATCAGGACGTCGCACGTCTGGGTTCGAGGATCGACGGAGTTGTCATCTCTTCCTCGGCGGAAAGCGGCGGAAGGGCGGCGGAATGTCGGTGGAAGTAAAACGAGGCAGCCTCCGCCGGCGGAAGCTGGCGGAAGGTGGCGGAAGTAAAACATGGTTTCAAGAGATGACAACATTTTTGGGTTCATGGTTTCCGGAATCCGTCGAGTTTTCGGCGGAGAGCGAGGGGGATACACAATGACACACCAGGTTGATTATGCTGCTTGTGTTGCTGCTCCTATCCCTCCTCCTGCAAGTTTCTCTCGTGCTCCATTATTCTCCCTACCCCTTATCTCTTCACTCTTCTCCCCTTTCCCCTGTTTTAGGAGTTGCGCCAACTACACGCGGCAGGTAGGGCAGATGTACCCCCAAGTGGGGGCACGATTGAAGACGAAGAGTGCGGGTACCAAGGGTTTGGGATATACGTGTTGAGTGGCACGCGGGCAGGTAAGTGCGAATAGTCTTAAACTGATGTGTGTAGCTGTAGCTGTTGTTGTTGTCGTTGCTGTTGTTGTTGTTGTTGTTGTTGTTGTTGTTGTTGTTGTCGTTGTCGTTGTCGTTGTCGTTGTCGTTGTCGTTGTCGTTGTCGTTGTCGTTGTCGTCGTCATCATCGTCGTCGTCGTTGTTGTTGTTTTTGAATTCTTCTAAAGAATAAATGTTGTTGATCCCCCTGCCCAGTAAACAGTGCATGTTTCAATTAAAATGTTTCTCCCGGTGCTCGCACCCTGATTTTTTTGGCAAGGGCAAGCGAGGTGCCACCAAACTGCGCCCTCGGCCCTCGAACTACAACAGCAATAACAACAACCACAATAACAACAACAACCATTTTAAGACTGTTCGCTCCTATCTGCCCACGTACCAATCAAAACGTATCTCCCAAACCCTCGGTACCCGCCCTCGTCGTCTTCGATCGTACCCCCTTTGGAGTATATATTCCTTACCTGCCACGTGCGTGTAGTGGAGCCCCTAAAACAAGAGAAAAGAAGACGGGTGGAAGGGGGAGGGAGAAGAATGGAGCACGAGAGAGAATAGCAGGAGGGGGGCAAGGAACAGAAAGCAAGTGGTAGAACCAGACGGGCAGACCGGGTTGGCAGACCCATAGCGGGCAGGTCGGGGAGGCGGGCCCAGGTGACCAGGTCGAGCAGGCGGGTTGCTGAAGCGTGGGTCCTGCATGAATCGCGAGGAAGTCTTGAGCGATAGCGCGATTCCCAAATAAATCGTGAGAAAAGCCCGAGCGAGAGCGTGATTCCTGAGCGCAGAGGGCGCATCGTCTGAATAAACTGCGAGGAAGTCCCACGTGAGAGCGCGATTCGTATACAAATTGTGAGGAAGTCCCGCTCGAGAGCTCAATTTGGGAATCAAGTGTGAGGAAGTATCAGGCCGGAGCCGTTGTTGTTGTGAACCGGGGGCCAACAACATAGTTTGAGCCCCGTGAATTTCCGTGATCAAGAATCAGGGTGCGAGCCCCGGGGGAAGCATTTTAATTGAAAAAGTACAAAGGTCACCGGAGGGGGGATCAACAAGATTCATTCTTCAGAAGTGAGAGTTCAACAACGGCCTCAGCCTGATACTTCCTCGCAATTAATTCCCAAATCGCGCTTTCGCGCGGGACGTCCTCACAATTTATAAAGGAGTCGTGTTCTCGCGTGGGATTTCCTTGCAATGTATTCAGACGCCGCGCCCTCGCTCTCGCTGTGGATTTCCACGATTTATTTGAGAATCGCGCTTTCGCTGGAGACATCCTCGCATTTCATGCAGTAGTTGCGCTTCAGCAGCCCGCCTGCTCGACCTGGCCGCTCGGACCCGCCTTCCCGACCCGCCTGTTATGGTCTACCCGCCCATCTGCCCGTCTGGTTCTGCCACGTGTTTTCTGCTCCTAGCCCCCCTCCTGCTAATTCTCTCTCGTACTCCATCCTCCTGCCTCCCGCTCGTCCCTTCCTTCCATCCGTCCTCTCTTCTCTCGCCTTAGGGGCTGCACGAAATAATCGTTGCAGGTAAGACAGATGTATACCCCCAAGGGGGGGGCTACGATCGAAGATGAAAAGGGCGGGTATCGAGGGTTCGGGGTATACGTGTTGAGTGGCCCGCGAGCAGATAAGAGCGAACAGTCTTAAATTGTTTGTTGTTGTCGTCGTCGTCGTTGTCGTTGTCGTTGTCGTTGTGGTTGTTGTGGTTGTTGTGGTTGTTGTGGTTGTTGTGGTTGTGGTTGTGGTTGTGGTTGTGGTTGTGATTGTGGTTGTGGTTGTGGTTGTGGTTGTGGTTGTGGTTGTGGTTGTGGTTGTGGTTGTGGTTGCTGTTGTTGTTGAACATTATTACTTCTAAAGAATAATTATTGTTGGGACCCCTGGTGCACGACCCCCCCGCCGCGCCTAGGCCGCAGCCTCATTTTCATCATTTTCGTGAGGAAGTCTCAGGCAAAACGGGGGAGTCCGGATCCGGTTGTGTTGTTACGATCGGTTTTCCCTTGCAAAAAATAAGTTAAAGTGGACATTTCTTGTTCTAACATAACCAAACTTCAAGAATCCCTTGCAAAAAATAAGGTAAAGTGGACATTCGCGCGCGCAAGACGAAATCCTTCCAAAACCTTAGTTTCGTAGCGATTTTAACATAAAAACATAAAAAAACCAATGGTTTTTCAAAAAAAAATTGTCAAAATTTCATCCCGCGCGCTCTTGCGGATTCGTAGGAAACCCAACACTTTTTAAACATTTCTGTCAAACGGGCTTTTGCGAGCAACTTTTTCGAACTTCTGCAACAACGGTTGCGCACCTGCCAGGGCCATCATCCCTGTCAAATAATACCATGCGGGACACATTCGTTTTTTCTTCGCGCGCGCACGCCGTCGTCGTCGGCCGCGGGGCCCTGAATAGTAGCCACGGTCGTCCGCATGCCACGAAGTGAAGTGTCCGAACGTCATAGGGCGGGAAGCTGGGTGTGGGTGGTGGCGAAGAGTCGTTTGGAAATTTGGTAGAGCTTGAACCGGCCCCCCCACAAAGTGGGGGTATTGCCCGCCTCCTATGAAAACCCTGGCACTGGTGAGAACGGAGTGTCCCCACGTGCTAGTAATTGTTGTTGTTGTTGCTGTTGTTGTTATTGTTGTTGTTGTTGTTGTTGTTGTTGTTGAGTTCTCATTTATGAAGAATAAATGTTGTTGATCCCCCCCCACTGGTGCATATTGTTTTCTCAATCAAAGTGTGCCCCTCGACGCTCGCACCCTGTGTTTTGACAGGGAAAGTCTTGATGCTCAAACTGGGCCCCTGGCCCCCGGGTTGCAACAACAACGGCTCCCGCCTGAGACTTTCTTACAATGCAGCCAGGGCCCCCGCTCCCGCCCGAGACTTCCTCGCATTTTATCCTGGGATCGCGCTCTCGCTTCGGACTTCCTTACAATTTATCCAGGAATCGCTCTCCCGGCGCTCTGGAGTCGCACTCTCGCTGGAGACTTGCTTGCAGCTTACTGAAGAATGGCCTTGCGTTGGAATTTCTTGCAATTTGCCCAAGAGCCGCGCTCCCGACACCCAGGCGCCCAGGAGTCGCGCCCGTTGTGGCCCCATGTGCATGCCCTTCGTGGCCCCGCTGTCGCCATTTGTGTCCCCTCACTGTCCTACGCGGCCCAGTTGCTACCCTCAGTGGCCCCATGGTTGCCTTCTGTGGCCCCGCATTATCTGCACTTCGTGGCCCCCGCTCGTTCGCGCTCTTCGTGGCCCCATACGCATTCCCTTCGTGTCCCCGCCGTCGCCCTTTGTGGCCTACTTCGTGCCCTTCGTGGCTCTGCTGTCGTTCTCTCTCGCTCTCGCTTTCGCTCGTCGTCGCCGTCGTCGCCGTCGTCTTCGACGTCGTCGTCGTCGTCGTCGTCGTCGTCGTCGTCGTCGTCGTCGTCGTCGTCGTCGTCGTGGTCGGTCCCCTGTCCGTCCCTCCTGGGGTCGGGTCGACGGTCCGCGGCCGCCCCGCCGATCAGCGCTGCCGCTGGCCAGGCCGACGGTCCGCGGCCGCCCCGCCGCTTGCCGGGGCCCGGCCTGCAGGGAAGAAAGGTATACCCCCCAAAAGGGGTTCGATCGAAGGCGAAGAGGGCGGGTATCGAGGGTTTGGGAAATACGCGTTATTGGGCACTCGAGCAAATAAGGGCGAACAGCCTTAAAATTATTATTGTCATTATTATTATTCATATTATTATTATTATTATTATTATTATTGTTTTTGTCATTGTTATTGTTATTGTTGTTGTTGTTGAATATTATTACTTCTAAAGAATAATTATTGTTGGGCCCCCTGGTGCACGCCCCCCTCGCCGCGCCTAGGCCGCAGCCACATTTTCATCATTTTCGTGAGGAAGTCTCAGGCAAAACGGGGGAGTCCGGATCCGGTTGTTTTGTTGACGCCCGCTTTCCCTGTCAAAAAACAATATAAAATGACATGTCTTGTTCTAACATAACCAAACTTCAAGAATCCTTTGCAAAAAATGACACGAAGTGCACATTCGCGCGCGCAAGACGAAATCCTTCCAAAACCTTAGTTTTCGTAGCGATTTTAACATAAAAACATAAAAAAAAACAAAAAAAAAAAAAAAACAAATGGTTTTTTCAAAAAAAAAAAAATGTCAAAATTTCATCCCGCGCGCTCTTGCGGATTTGTAGGAAACCCAACACTTTTTAATCATTTCTGTCAAACGGGCTTTTGCGAGCAACTTTTTCACGTGCTTCGAACTTCTGCAACAACGGTTGCGCACCTGCCAGGGCCATCATCCCTGTCAAATAATACCATGCGGGACACATTCGTTTTTTCTTCGCGCGCGCACGCCGAAATCTTCAAAAACCATTGGGTTTCTTAGGAATTTTAGCACCGCGCAACATAAAATCATACGAATCGCACCGTAGGTCCTCGAAAAACATCTGTACGAATTTTCAAAATTTCTACCCGCGCGCGCTGTCCGAATCCTAAAAACCAATGGTTTTTCAACATTTATGTTACATGCGCTCGCGCGCGTCAGGAACACGTTACCACCAAAAACCAGTACAGGTGTCCAGTGTTGGAACAGGGGGAAAAGTCGTATACTAAGCTAGCGTCCAGAAAATGTTACCACAACAAGTCACTGTACCCATGCGCCAGTGTAGTAGCCACGGTCGTCCGCAGGCCACGAAGTGAAGTGTCCGAACGTCATAGGGCGGGAAGCTGGGTGTGGGTGGTGGCGAAGAGTCGTTTGGAAATTTGGTAGAGCTTGAACCGGCCCCCCCACAAAGTGGGGGTATTGCCCGCCTCCTATGAAAACCCTGGCACTGGTGAGAACGGAGTGTCCCCACGTGCTAGTAATTGTTGTTGTTGTTGAATATTATTACTTCTAAAGAAATATTATTGTTGAGACCCCTGGTGCGCGACCCCCCTCCAAAACCTAGGCCGCAGCCTCATTTCCTTCATTTTCTAGCGAAAGCTTCAGAAAAGTGGATTGTCACCGGATCCGGTTGTTTTGTTGTAATCCGTTTTCCCTTGCAAAAAACACTATAAAATGACATTTCTTGTTCTACTATAATCAAATTTCAAGAATCCCTTGCAAAAAATAAGGTAAAGTGGACATTCGCGCGCGCAAGACGAAATCCTTCCAAAAGCTTAGTGTTCGGAGCGATTTTAACATAAAAACATCAAAAAACCAATGGTTTTTCAAACAAAAAATGTCAAAATCTCATCCCGCGCGCTCTTGCGGATTCGTAGGAAACCCAACACTTTTTAAACATTTCTGTCAAACGGGCTTTTGCGAGCAACTTTTTCGAACTTCTGCGACAACGGTTGCGCACCTGCCAGGGCCATCATCCCTGTCAAATAATACCATGCGGGACACATTCGTTTTTTCTTCGCGCGCGCACGCCGAAATCTCCAAAAACCATTGGGCTTCTTAAGAATTTTAGCACCGCGCATCATAAAATCACACGAATCGCACCGTAGGTCCTCGAAAAACACCTGCACGACTTTTCAAAATTTCTACCCGCGCGCGCTGTCCTAACAACTTCTGTGGGTGTGTACTCCACGCCAGTGTAGTAGCCACGGTCGTCCGCAGGCCACGAAGTGAAGTGTCCGAACGTCATAGGGCGGGAAGCTGGGTGTGGGTGGTGGCGAAGAGTCGTGTGGATATTTGGTAGAGCTTGCACTGCCCCCCCACAAAGTGGGGGTATTGGCTGGCGTCGCATGAAAACCCTGGCACTGGTGAGAACACTGAGCGTTCGGGTAAAGTGATTGTTGTTGTTGTTGTTGTTGTTGTTGTTGCGTTGCTTGTTGTTTGTTGTCGTCGTCCCACCAGCGATCCGGCCCGCGACCCATCCGCGACCCACCCGCGACCCACCCGCGACGACCCGGCCCGCGACCCACCCGCGACCTGGCCGGCGACCCACCCGCGATTTACCCTCGACCCACCCACGACCCACCCGCGACCCGTCTCTGCGCTTTGCCGAAAATTCGGCGCCCTCGGCGGCATCGTTGTGTAACGCGTTTTTTGTTTCTGTTTCGTTTTATATATATATATATATATATACAAGACTGCAGTAGCGCTTCGCGCCATGCACCTTGGTCCTTGAAGTTTGGCATGCAGGCGGAATAGCAGGAAGGTCAAGCCGACAATTTAGCGATAACTCTTTGTTGCCTTTTCTGGCATCGCCGCTATAATAATGTTATTCGTTATCCTTCCTCCATGTTTCTTTTTCTTCATTCTCGCCATACTCTGCGCATTCTCCCTATCCTCCTCGGCTCTTTTTGCGGATGCTCCTCCTTGGAGAGCCTCTGGGGGCCTCGCAAAAGTTATGTCAAGCTTTCTTAAGGCCTTCTGGAGGCCTCTTGGGCCTGTTCTGGGGGCCTCTGGGGGCTTCTTCGGGTCGCCCTGCCTCCAACCGCGGTCTCCCTGAACGACCGGGTCACGATTTGGAACGCTTCGGAGGGTGTCTTGGGGCCATCTTGGGCCGCCATGGGGCTCTCTGAGGGCCATCTTGGACCCCTGTTGTGCCGTTTTGGGGCTCTCTTGGACTGCCTGGAAGCCCTTTGGAATTGTTATGGGGCGATTTAAGAGCCTCCCAGGCGGCTTCGGACGCCCAGAAGACCGCCGTCTTGGAGCGTCGGGAAGCCCCAAAGAGGAAAACCTCAAAATTCACCAAAAACCAATAGAAAATCAATATTTTTGCCTCCTCTTGGGGCCTTCTTGGGAGTGCTCTTGGAGGCCTCTTGGGACGTTTCGGGACGATCTTTGGGGATATGATGGCTTCTTGGGGGTCGTCTTGAGGTCACGTCGGTCACTCTTGGAGCGCTCTTGTGCTGTCTTCGGGGTCTCTGGGATGTCTCCGATGACCGCCCCGATCGCCCTAGGTGTGCTGGGAAGGCCTGGCAAGACGCCCTGCGAGGCCCGGGGGACCGCTTGAGGCCCGTCCAGAGGTCCCCAAAGCCCCAGATCCCGGGAGCCCGGTTTTGGAGAAGAGGTCCGGGGAGTAGCGGTATCGGTACCTTCAAAATTTCCCCAGATGCGGGTGTTTGGGGCGGGAGGATGTGTTGTAGCATCGCTGACGCTGCTTGGGTGAAAGCTGGTCCTCCTTTTCCTCCCTCTACTCGTCGTCGTCGTCGCCCTCGTCCTCCTCTTCCTCTTCCTCCTCCTCTTCCTCTTCCTCCTCGTCCTCCTCCTCCGGCTCCTCCTAATATCCGCCTCCCTCTTCATATCTCGGTCCAGTCGTCCTATCCCTCCCCCCATCCCCCCATCCCACTTGCTCTCTCCCTCCTCCTGCCTCCCCTCCTTTTTTCTTCCCCCCCTGCTCCCTGGCACCTTCGGCCTCTTTCTTCCCTCCCCTCTGCGTCCCTTATGAGTACTAATTACTTTCTCCCCTGACTTTGTCCAGAAGATGTCCCGCCCTTTCCGCGTATTGCTTGTCTCACCAGATGTTTAAGAAGGCTGGTCTTTATCATATGTCTTCTTTCTAATCCGAGCGTTTTCGGTCCTTCAATATGTTGCTGCCGTTGCAGTTCAGGCATCTTTTCCGCGTTACCGGGCTTTCGAAATCGTGCTCCTGCTGTAGCAGTGGAAGCCTTGCTCTGCAGCGCCGTAATGTGCAACGCTGGGCTACGCGGTGCCATGCCGTGCAATGACATTCTATTTATTTTTTTGTTATGCGCTGCTATGCGATGTCATGCCTTGCGCTGCAATGATGTGATTTGCAATGCTTGGCTACGGCATGCTATGCCATGCAATGCATCGCGTATTTCTGGGGATGGGGGTCCTCTTTGACATCCGACCGTAAGAAAAATAAGGCCTCTACGCAATGGTTAGGGCTGGGAGGGAAGGATAGGACGCCAGATATGACGCGACCGCACCTACGGTAGGTTCGCGTCGCGTCGACTGGTGGTGACTCCGCCGCCAGCGTTCAAGGTTGAACGCCGCCCTTCCCAGACATCCAGCTGCTCAATTTTTTGGGGGGCGTGGACCCCAGAGGTCTGGACCACTTCCCTGGGGCCGGTTTTTCGTCCCGAGTTGTTTTTTGACGCTCCCGAGGCCTGGCGAGAGCCCCCAGAGGCCGAAAACGGCCAAAAACCGCCTGCTCCAATTTGGTTGGAGCGTCGGATCTCAGGGTCGACCCAGGACCGGCCGATGTTCAGCGATCTGACGTTTCGGACACGGCCGATCGTTCAAGGCGGAACGATCCCCGCGGCGTCAGGAACCACGGCCAGGGTCGACACGACACGACACGAGCCTGCTGCAGCTGGGCTCCTCCCCTCGGCTTCCCCGACGGCCCCGCCCCACACTGCCTTTTGAACAGGACCCTCGCCAACGACTGCGAGTACCAGAAGCTCATGGGCAGGCGAAGAGCCGGCAGGAGCGAGCGACCACGCACCACCTTCCACTCCTCCTCCTCCTCCTCCTCCTCCTCCTCCTCCTCCTGCTCCTCCTCCTCCTCCTCCTCCTCCTCCTCCTCTTCCTCCTCCTCCTCCTCCTCGTCCTCTTCCTCCTCCTCCTCCTCCCTCTCCTCCTCCTCTCCTCCTCCCTCTCCTCCTTCTTTTCCTCCTCCTCCTCCTCTCATCCCCTCCTCCTCCTCCTCCTCCTCCTCCTCCTCCTCCTCCTCCTCCTCCTCCTCCTCCTCTGCCGCCCCCTCCTCTTTCCCGTTCGTCCCCCGCCCGCCTCGCCCTCATCTTCCTCGCTCTCCTCCTCGTCGTCGTCCTGTTCCGCCTCCTCCCCCAGCCTCCCCTCCTTGACCGTCCTCTCTCCTCCTCCCCCGCACTCCTCCATCTCCTTACAGTCGAAACCGATAGCAAGGATGGGTGACCTTCCTAAGGGTACCCTTGCATCTTTGCCATTTCGGTCCATCCGAACCCCCTTTCGGTGGCCGCGCCCCGTTCGAAAAGCTTCAACAGGGGCGTCCAGGGGGCTTGCATCCTTATCGCGCATCCTCGTCCTCGTCGTCCCCTGAGATCCGACGTTGCAAAAAAATGCAACATCGCAAAAATCACCACGCCCAGAGCCCCAGACCCCATCTATCTGCGCCATTTTCGAGCCGGATCGATCTGTGAGGGTCCTGGGGCCCGACATGGAGCGAAAACGCCCATTGTGAAGAAGCTGCTACGCCAGGATCTCAGGGTCCTCCTCCTCCTCCGCAGGAAGGACAGGCCCGCGTGCGACCAGCTCGGAGAGATCCACAGGGACCACCCCAGGCTGTACAGGTCCCGCGGGCGGGCCGGGCGCCCCCGCAGCTCTTGGGCCCCGTCGGCCGCAGCCTGGGGAGGACGGCGGGGAAGGGCGGCGGGCGCAGACTTCCCCCGTCATGCTCCGGGAGGTCCTCCTCCTCCTCCTCCTCCTCCTCCTCCCTCCTCCTCCTCCTTCTCCTCCTCCTCCTCCTCCGCCTCCTCCTCCTCCTCCCCTCCGCTCCTCCTCCTCCTCCCTCCCCTCCTCCTCCTCCTCCTCCTCCTCCTCCTCCTCCTCCTCCTCCTCCTCCATCCAGCGGATTCTCCTGGATTTCGGCCTCTGGGGCCCGCTATCGTTAAATCGAGCATCCCCCTCGACAAGAATGAGCATTCAAAGATAGCAGCATAAATGGTCGGGGGACGATGTTTTTACTTTTTTGGGCTATTCTCGAACCTGTTTTGACTTCTCAATTCCTCCTTCAAAATCCGCCTGTAGCGGGACATGCCCGACCGAACGCCATCGGGCCCGGGGACCATCAAGAATGGATCCAGAACGAAAAGCCACCCCCCGGGGCAGGGGTCGGGACCTCCGGGGCCGCGGATGGGAAGCCTCATATCGGTGGATGTCTGGGCTCGCGTCCTGAGCAAATCAGGACGGGAGGTCTTTGGCCGTTTTGGGCCTCTTGGGGCCCTTATTGGGCCCTAGGACCGTCAAAAACGGACTCAGGATGAAGCACCAGTCCCAGGGAAGGAGTCGGGACTTCCGGGGGCCCCGTACTAACAGAAATCAGGACATCGCATGTCTGGGTCTGGGGCTCGCACACGGAGGTTTCGGGCGTTTCCGTCGGCTCCTGGGGATTTTCCTGTCCCGTTTTTTTTTTTTTCCAGCGGCTGCGCTTCGCCGAGAGCGTTCCGGATCTGCCCGAGGTGTCCCGAGCGGCCGCTGGGGGCCCGGGCTACGACCGAAAGCCAGACCTCCCTGGCTGCGAAACAGCGCGACGGGAGTGTGATCGTTTTCTTATTCATGGTTTTGCCGATCGGCGCGGGCCCTCGCCCCCCCCCTCCCCTCCCCCCACATGGAGCAGATCTTGGCTGTTTTTGGCGCCTATCTCAAGCTGGTGGAGTCTCCCCCATAGGGTGGCACTGTTGCAAACAGTCGCATTAAGCAGAGGTCCGGAGCCAGAGCCCCCCCTCCCCTCCCTTCCGTAAAATGTCGAAGCGCCCAATAATAGATTTGTTTTGCAGTTTTTTCATTTCTTCTTACATTTTCGGCTCTGCGGGGCCCCTGCCGGGCCAGAAAGGCCGCCAAAAACCAGCTCGAGACGGAACGCGAGCCCCGGGGAAGCGATCCAACCCTCTGGGTGGTCCACGGTGCGAACAGAAACACTACGTCGGAGGTCTGGGGAGGGTAGGAGCGGGAAGTGGGGTTGGGACTGAGAGAAGAAAGAATACGGGTAGAGCAGGGGGGATGGGGGGAAGGGGTAGGGCATTGGAGGTGGATTTACAGATGATGGGGACAGGGTGGATGAAGGAGACAGGAGATGTACGGGTGAGGGGGGGATCGCCGAGAATGTCCTTACTGATGACGTCGGTGACGGTATGCTATGGGATCCCTGCAGGACCAGCTTGCGGCCGATGGGGAGGTTGGGGAGTGGGAGGAGGGGGAGGAGGGGGAGGAGGAGGAGGAGGAGGAGGAGGAGGAGGAGGAGGAGGAGGAGGAGGAGGAGGAGGCGGAGGAGAGTAGGAGAGGTGAGGAGGAGGAGGAGGAGGAGGAGGAGGAGGAGGAGGAGGAGGAGGGAGGAGGAGGGGGAGGAGGAGGAGGAGGAGGAGGAGGAGGAGGAGGAGGAGGAGGAGGAGGAGGAGGAGGAGGAGGAGGCGGAGGAGGAGGAGGAGGAGAGGAGGAGGAGGAGGAGGAGGAGGAGGAACCGAACTGAGAACCCCGATGTGCAAGCATTTTTGGGGCAGTCAGGAAGGTCGTGGAGAAGCATGCATGCGCCTGCTGTTTTTTCTGCCCCAGAGGCCCTGGCCGCTTCCCCGGGGACAGTTTTTCGCCGATCCTTTCTCGATGGCCCCGAATCGAGGCGGGCTCCCGGGAACCGACATCGAAAGGAAAGGCGGCTGGATCTGAAAAAAAACAATTCGCCGGAGATCTGGGTCAGGTCAGCCGTCGCGGGCGTGTACGGAGGCATGCGCTGAGGTCAGGGGCAACGCTAGGGGGGATCGGTTGAGGGGGGATGCATCGACCCCATTCGCCTACTCGTCGACGATAAAAGGGCCTGATAGCCCACCCCGCCCAGGAACATATTGACTTGATCGGCAGTGTATTGCCGATTCCAGGTCGATGCCCCCTATTGGCGTTTGGGTCACTTATTGGCGTTTGGGCCAGCACTCGGGCCTCCAGCGGCCCCTCGGGACGTGCCGGGAACTCCCGGAACGCTCTCGGCGAGGCGCAGCCGCTGGAAGGCATGCCGAGGGCGAAAAGCCGCCGAGAGCTAGCGAAAGTGTAGGACTACCTCGGGAGACTTCGATTCTCGAAAGGTCGCCCCCCCCTGCTCCTCCTCCTCCTCCTCCTCCTCCTCCGCCTCCTCCTCCATCCTCCTCCTCCTCCTCCTCCTCCTCCTCGTCCTCCTTCCCATCTCCTCCCCTCCCTCCTCCTCCTCCTCCTCCTCATCCTTTCGCTCCTCGCTCCTCCTCCTCTCCTCCCCCCCTCCCTCCTCCTCCTCCTCCTCCTCCTCCTCCTCCTTCCCTCCTCCTCCTCCTCCTCCTCCTCCTCCTCCTCCTCCTCCTCCTTCCTCCTCCCTCCTCGCCTGCCTGCCCTCCTCCCCTCCTCCCTCCTCCTCCTCCCTCCTCCCTTCTCCCTCCTCGCCTGCCTCCCTCATCCCTCCTATCCCCGCCTCCCCCCATCAAAATTCCTCCTCCTGCCCTACCGCCTCCTCCTCCTCCTCCTCCTCCTCCTCCTCCTCCTCCTCCTCCTCCTCCTCTCCTCCTCCTCCTCCTCCTCTCCGTCCTCCTCCTCCTGCCCCCGCTCCTCCGCTCCTCCTTCCCCTCATCCTCCATCCTCCTCCTCCTCCTCAGTCCTCCTCCTCCTCCTCCTCCTCCTCCTCCTCCTCCTCCTCCTCCTCCTCCTCCTGCCCTCTCCCCTCCTCCCTCCTTCCCTCCTCCCTCCTCCCTCCTCCCTCCTCCCTCCTCCCTCCTCCCTCCTCCTCCTCCCTCCTCCCTCCTCCTCCTCCTCCTCCTCCTCCCTCCCCCTCCTCCCTCCTCCCTCCTCCCTCCTCCCCTCCTCCCTCCTCCCTCTGCTCCCTCGCTCCTCCTCCCTACCCTCCCTCCTCCTCCTCCCTCTCCTCCCCCTCCTCTCATCCTCCTCCTCCTCCTCCATCCCTCCTCCTCCTCCTCCTCCTCCTCCTACTCCTCCTCCTCCCCATCCTCCCTCCTCCTCCTCCTCCTCCTCCTCCTCCTCTTTTCTTCCTTCGAGCTGGCCCCCCTAACGTTGCCCCTCCGCCGGGGGGCCTCCGCGCCCCCGCGGCCCTGCCCGCGAGCGCCTAGACGAGGCCGCCGTGCCAAGGCGCGCGGAGGCCTCGCCCGCCCCGCTGGCGGCCGCCACTGGGCGGCATCGCTCCGTCCTGCCCCCGCCTCCCTCGCGCCCTCCTCCTCCCTCCTCCTCCTCCTGCCCCTCCTCCGTCCTCCTCCTCCTCCTCCCTCCTCCTCAAAAAGAAAAAAAAAAAAAAACTCCTCTCCTCCTCCTCCTCCTCCTCTTATTCCTCCTAGTAATCCTTTTTCCTGCCCCTCGTCTCCCTCCTCCTTCATCCTCCCCTCCTCCTCCTCCTCCTCCTCTTTCCTTCTCCTCTCCTCCTCCTCCTCCTCCTCCTCCTCCTCCCCTCCTCCTCCTATCCTCTTCCTGCCCTCATCTTCCTCTCCACCGCCTGCTCTTTCTCCTCCTCCTCCTTCTCCTCCTCCTCCTCCTCCTCCTCCTCCTCCTTCTCTTCCTCCCCCCCTCCCTCGCGCCCTCCTCGAGGTCTGCGCTCTGAGTGTGGTCCCCCCGCCAAGGCAGGGAAGGATGTGATTTCCAGGTTGGGTCGGGGTCTCCCGCCGAAGGCGGGAGGCAAGTTCCCCGATGTGTCATTGATTTGAGAGCGCGCCACACCTGGAAGCAGGTCCCCATGCACACAGGTGACAGAATAGAACCGTCTCCCTCCCTGCCTCTTCGTCCCTGTCGCGCTCCGTCGCGCCCCCACACGCGTCTGTAGGGCGGACTGGGCGTTTCGCCTGAGACGTCTCCACCACTCATGATCCTGAAGCTTGAGATGTGCAATAGTTTCACCGGTGGAGGGCGGATCGTTTTCCAAATGTGGTTCTCGCCTCAAGTTCGCAGCAGGTTCACGGATGGAGGGCGGACCGTTTCCAATCACTGTTTTTTTTGTTTTAGCGCCAAGCGCACTCGGTGTAAGAGTGTGCAACAGCTTCAAAGATGGATGGAGGGCAATATTTTTGAACTGTGGCTCGCCCTTCAGCGCCGCACGCGTTAGTCCTAAAAGCTTGCAGCATATTGGAGGTTTCGTATGGTTGAAGTCCCATGAATTGAGTTCAGGCACGGTTTCACTAGGACTGTCAGAACGCAACAGCCACGCTGATTCGCGGCGTTGAAGTTCCCAAAACAGATTTTGGCACGGTTGAAGATTCTCAAACAGTTGTCTCGTAACGGGGCGTCCCCACAGTGATAGTATTTTGTTGTGTGGACTTATGGAAAGGAAACGACAGGATATGGTTTATTGCAACATAGTTGGGACATCTTGTGTTTACACTGGTCCCCTCCTTCTCTTCTTCCTCCTCCTCCTCCTCCTCCTCCTCACCCTCCACTTCACACCCCCCTACTGACCTACCTACCTATGGTTCCTTGACCTCCTCCTCCCCTCTCTCCCCCATCCCTCTTCCCTGTCGGTAGTAGTCCATCGCTCGCTCTATCATCGCCCCAGTCTCTGTTTTTGCGCGCGCGTGAAGTGGGCAGTGTCGGGCGGCGAGCGTCCTCGCTGCCGTCGTCGTCGGACGATGGGCTCCTGTGCTCGGGCGTGCGCTGTCGCCTCTGTCAGAAAGCGGCGGGGCTTCTCGGAAGCCCTCGCGCCTTGTGGAGAGCCGCTTCTGTCTTCGGAGAAGGCTCAGAAATCGGCCACTCGCAAAAGGGGGGTAGGGGGAGGGGGGAATGCGTCTTAGAAGCAAGCCCGCTCCTTGGATGGCGCGGGCCTTGTCTGTAGGTGTAAGGCTGCGCCTTCCAATCAGCAGCCTGCTTCTACGAAGCCTTCCCCGTGTGCGCGCCGCCAAAGAAAGCTTCTCAGATTGCGGGAGGGCCTCTGAGAGGCCCCCCCCGCCTTTGCCAAAGCCTGCCCCCGGGCGCCGCCAAGCGCGGCTGAGCGGGCCCTGCGGCCGCTCGGGACGATCCCTGGACCCGCGGCACGCTCTCGGCGAGGCGCAGCTGCTGGCGCTCGCCCCTATAGGCTGGAGAGCCTCCGGGAACCGACGCAGTTGCCAGGAAGCGTCGGGTCACGATTCAGCGGGCGAAGCGCAGTAGAACCCTGAGATCCGACGTGGCAAACAAGTGCAACATCGCAAACAATCGCGCCCGGAGCCCCGGACCCTATCTTTCTGCGCCCCTCTTCGAGCCGGATATCGATCCGTGAGGGTCCCGGGGCCCGATGATTGAGCGAGCGCGCCCATTGTGAAAAAATGGCAACGCCAGGATCTCCGGGAACACAAGCCTGGTCCGCCAGCGGGGGCGCCTGTCCAGGATTGCTGCCGTCGCATCGCTGCGTTGCTAGCCGGCAGCGCTCCCGGACCTGGAGGGCGCACGGGGCGGCGAGGCAGACGGGGCGCCCGAAGTGGAGGAGCACCCCACGGAAGCCGCATCCTCCGATGTGGACTTTTCTTTTTGTTCTCCACATCCACTAGGAAGAGGAGGAGGAGGAGGAGGAGGAGGAGGAGGAGGAGGAGGAGGAGGAGGAGGAACAACAACAACAACAACAACACCAATCATTTTACCCGAACGCGTGGTGTTCTCCCCAGTGCCAGGGTTTTCATACGACACCAGGCAATACCCCCACTTCGTGGGGGGGCATTACAAGCTCTACCAAATATCCAAACGACTCTTCGCGACCACCCAAACCCAAAGCTTCCGAGTGGGGACGTGCCCAACGAACTTCACTTCGTGGCGTGCGGATAGAACCGTGGCTACTACACTGCGTGCGTGGGTACACACTCCCACAGTAACTTAAGAAGCCCAATGGTTTTTGGAGGTTTCGGCGTGCGCGCGCGAAGAAAAAACGAATGTGTCCCGCATGGTATTATTTGACAGTGATGATGGCCCTGGCAGGTGCGCAACCGTTGTCGCAGAAGTTCGAAAAAGTTGCTCGCAAAAGCCCGTTTGACAGAAATGTTTAAAAAGTGTTGGTTTTCCTACGAATCCGCAAGAGCGCGCGGGATGAGATTTTGACATTTTTTTGTTGAAAACCATTGGTTTTTTGATGTTTTTATGTTAAAATCGTTCCGAACACTAAGCTTTTGGAAGGATTTCGTCTTGCGCGCGCGAATGTCCACTTTACCTTATTTTTTGCAAGGGATTCTTGAAATTTGATTATATTAGAACAAGAAATGTCATTTTATAGTGTTTTTTGCAAGGAAAAACGGATTACAACAAAACAACCGGA
>CAUYUJ010003382.1:55000-79670 GCA_963575745.1 Prorocentrum cordatum | reverse complement strand
AGGAGGAGGAGAACGAGTAGGAGAACGAGGAGGATAACGAGGAGGAGACCGGTGAGGAGGACGAGGAGGAGGAGGAGGAGGAGGACGAAGAGGAGGACGAAGAGGAGGAGGAGGAGGAGGAGGAGGAGGAGGAGGAGGAGGAGGAGGAGGAGGAGGAGAGCCGTGTGTCTCCTCGGGGCGGGCGTCTGGGAGGCGACATGGCTGGGGCCGGGGCTGGGGCCGGGGCCAGAGCCGGGGCCGAGGCCGGGGGTTGGGGGCTAAGGCCGTGGCCTGCGGGACCGGGGGGCCAGGGCTGGGGCTGGGGCTGGGGCCGGGAGCAGGGCTGGGGGCCAGGGCCAGGGCCAGGCCAGGCCAGGGAAGGGGCTGGAGCGGGGGCCAAGGCGGGGGCAGGGGTCGTGAGGGAGACCACCACTTGCCGCGTCCTGCGGCTTTTCTTGGCCGCCGAACCCCCCGAGGGGGAGTCGTATCTGCCCTGGGATCTTCCAATGCCTTTCTCCAGGACCCTCCCGGGACACCCCCCTGGGACTCCCCCCCCCTGGCGGGGAAGGGATCAAAGGGAAGGGGCTTCCCTTCGACTCAAGGCGCCTCTTCCACTCGCCGACAGGGTCGGCTGACTTTTCTTCGCAAATCCGCATGTAGGGGGACATGCCCGACCTAAGCCTTGTCATTGGGCGCTCGTGGCTTGTTTGTCCCGGTGGAGAGGGAGGCCCTGGTCTTTCGGCCCTGCTGCCGCAGGGACAGTCGCTGCCGTCGTCGTCGTCGTCGTCGTCGTCGTCGTCGTCGTCGTCGTCGTCGTCGTCGTCGTCGACGTCGACGTCGACATCGTCGTCGTCGACGTCGTGGCGAGCTCTCCAATCGTGCCGCAGTTGCTGTTTCGTCTGACCCCTGTGATCGACTCAGCTCGCCCTGTTCTGGCTGTCTGTTTCATGAGGAGGAGAGGAGGACAGGGAGGATGGATAAAGAGAGGGGATCATGGCTTTGTCATCTTGGTGTTCCGTGGCGTTATTTCTGCAGAGGGTACTTCCGTGATCTCAGTGACCCGCTCGCTGTCGCCGCGGTTTCCCGATGTTGCAGCTCCTGTCGTGGTCGCCTTTCTGGATCTTCGTCAGCGCAGTTGCAGTCGTCGTCGTCGTCGTCGTCGTCGTCGTCGTCGTCGTCGTCGTCGTCGTTGTCGTCGCGGTCGTCGTCGTCGTCGTCGTCGTCGTCGTTGTCGTCCTCGTCCTTTCCCTCCCAAGCCTTCCCGCAAGGTGAGTGACGACGACTTGGTTACTGACTACGCCCTCCTGCAACTTGCGCAGGCGAGGGCGTTCCCCACTCCCCAAGGGGCCGCCCACGATCCGATTCGACGCGATTCGATTCGCGATTCGCCAGCATCAGCCAGGCCAAGCGGCAGCCAGGTGCGGAGATACGATTTCGATTCGAGAAGGGGCGGTTCGCTGGCTATACGATCGGTTTCCGATCCGATCAGATTTCGCCATTCGATCCAGTTCAGGCCTGCCAGTATGATTTACCAAGGGGGTCTATTGATAGAAGCGACTTGCTCAGCGGACGTCACTCCTGACCACCGCGCAACCCATACAGATGTAACTGGGTCTCTGGAGCCTCTGGGGGCTTCGGAAGGCCCAGGACCGTTCAAACTCTTCGATCCCCGATCCTCAATCGTCTTCGTCGTCGTCGTCGTCGTCCACGTCCTCCTCTTCCTCCACCTTTGTGGCGAATTTCGCGTTCAATCTGAAGCTGGTTTTAGTATGCTCTCGAATTCCACAGGCGCTCTACCATCACCGACTCTTTGGAGCTCTCTCTGTTGAGGGCGGGGGAGGGGAGGGGGAGCGGAGGGGAGGGGGCTCCTCCCGTCCTCTTCGGCAATCGAGGATCGAATATTCGAGGTTCGAGGGTCGGCTTTGGTTCGTTTGGCCTTTTAGGGCCTCGGGGGGCTTCCAGATGCCCCCAAGGACCTCCGAAGGCCTTGGGGGACCTCGGAAGCCTTCTTGGGACTTTCAGATTCCCATGGGGGCCTCTAGGGATTCAGGGAATGAGAGACGGAGGCCAGTCTTGGCCGTGGGTGCAGTGGCGGGGACGGGCCCTCCTCATGCCATCCTCTCATCCTTCTCCCGTTCATGCTCCTCCTCTTACTCCCACTTCTCTGACATAATAGCGACCCGTCAGGCTTTTGCGACCAGCAACCGTCGCCTTGCCGCGGAAATCGTGCGGCTGGGATCCACGATTATAGGGAAACAGGACCGCGCCCTCAGCTCCTATACCCCATCCCGCCGTCCTCCTGGTCCGCCTTCGGCCTCATACCCCCTATGTCCTTATACCCCCGCGCTTCTCTGTGCCGCTGCTGCTGCTTTCAGCTGCCTTTATTCTGCTGCATCTTTCGCCGCTGCCGCCCTCAGCTGACGCCTTTGCCGCCTTCCGCCGCCGCTGCCGCCGCCTCGGCCGCTGTTTCGCCTTCGTTTGCTCCTGTTGCTGCTGTGGCTGTGGATCATCCTCTGCTTTTGTTTCGTCTGATGCTTTTCTGCTGCCGCCGCCAGTCGATCGTCTTCCCCACGCGATTTGACGGCAAAAAGCATGTTTGCCCATGGCGCCCTGCAGACAGCAGCGCGCACACGGCGCGCGAGCGCGGAAGGCACAGCGCAGGTCATTTGGGGCTGTTCGGGTATGGAAGATGCACCCCGCCCTCCCTTACTCGTCCGTGTCCCTGTGGAGAACATCCCGCGCTCCACACCCGCATTCTCGTCGATCGTTGTGTGCAGAAATTCTATGTGTTTTGTTTTCTCTTTCGTTGCGTGCAACATAAATCTGTATAGTGTATAGTTGCAAGGCCAGATTTGCGCTTCGCGCCATGCACCTTGGTTAGTCCTTGAAGCCTGGCATGCAGGCGGAATATGGCAGGAAGGTAGTACAAACACAACGATCACCCTTTTTATCCGACATCGTTGTGATCGGAGGTTTGGGGGAGGAGGAGGGGGAGGAGGGAGGAGGGGGAGGATGAGGGGGAGGATGGGGAGAGGAGGGACGCGGGGCGCTGTCTCTTCAAAACGAGGACCCAACACCACAGGATGCTTGGGAACAGAACGATCACCATTTTTATCCGACATCGTTGCGATCGGAGGTTGGGGGTGGCTGAGCTTGCAGTGGAACGGATAGCCCCCCCACGGGGAAATTGGTTTAGGTTTCGCGTCCGTGTCGTGCGTGCGGGCAAGGCGAGGCGTGCGTGGGCGCGCGAGAGGAAAGACGCGCCGTCACTCAAGCGATTCGGATGTAGTGGACCGCCCCTTCGCCCCCGGTGGGCGCGCGGTGGCCCGGGGTGTCCCGCCGTGGTGTCCTGTGGTGTCCCGTTGGTGTTCCGCTGTTGTCCCGTTGGTGTCCCGTCCATGTTCCGTCGGCCGTGGGCGGGGGGTGGTTGGGGGTGTCCCGCCCTGGTATCGGTCGTGAAGTCGATAGCGAGATCGATAATGAGATCGCCAGAAGGGGATGCATAGTGAGATCAAACGTGAGATCGACAGTGAGGTTGATTGTGACATTGGTTTTGTTCGCGCTTTCGGATGCGCAGGGAGGCGACGTCCCCTGGGTCGTGCCGATCTCGTGGGGACAGGTGATCTCCTTGGGGCGAGCACAATGGGATCGATCGCTGAATCCATTAGTATTAAGACTGGCCGTGAGGGCGATAGTGGGATCAATCGACTGAGACTGAAAGCGGGGACGAACGTGATATTTCATCGCAGCGCACCATCGTCATCACGCGTCGTCGCTAACTCGAGGGCGCGTCACCAGCATTCTCATCACCACATCCATCGCATTTTCCAGCAGTTGGTTCTTTCCCCTCCACCCTCCAACCTCCTTATCACCCGGAGGGTGGTCGTAGAGGTAATGATGTGTTTCGTTATCCCTCCCTCATGTTTCCAACCCCCATCCTGATTCTCGCCCTACCCTGCGAATTCTTCCTCGTGCTCCTCGGCTCTTTTTGCGCAGGCTCCTCCTTGGAGAGCCTCTTGGGGGGCTCACCAGAATTTCTAGGAGCTTCTCGAGACCTTCCGGAGGCCTGCTGGGCGCCTTCTCCCTCCCTGAGCGACACGGTCACGCTTTGGCATGCTTCGAGGGTCGTCTTGGGGCCATGCTGGGCCGTCCTGGGCGGCTCTCTTCGGGCCATCTTGGGCCCCCTGGTCGGCCGCCTTGGGGCTCCCTCGACTACCTGACGACCTGGGCGTCCTCCTGGAGCGTTTTCGGCCGTTTTTTGGGGCCTCCTGGGCGGCCTCGGACGCCGGTAAGACGAGAGAGCAGAGCAGTCCTAAACCATGCAGCAACCAATGGGACATCACTTTTCGTTTGCGTTTGTACGGCGTCGTGGGGTCTTATTCGGGTAGTCTTCGGGCGTCTGGTGGGTGTCTGGAGCCTTTGGATGCTCTCGCGGGGCCGTGCAGCCGCCCTCCTGATCGATTTTTGGACCCGTTGCCCAGGCCGAAAGCGCGGGCGTCTCGGAGCCCCGGAGAGCTTGGGGGACCTTCTGCAGGGGGCCCCCGGGGCCACAGATCCGGGGGGATCCGTTTTCGGGGGAGGTCCCACCCTTCTTGGCTTGAAAGCATGTAGAAGATTAAGGGCACCCTCAAGGGCGCGAAGTTACTCGCGCTTCGCGCTTCGCGGTTCGTCTGCGATTCCTCCTCATCCTCCTCTTCTCCCATGGGAGGCGGCGCGAGAGCGCGAAGTTATTCGCACTTCGCGCTTCGCGCAGCGCGAAGCGCGAAGTTGGGGGCCCTGGAAGAGGAGTACTTCTCCGTCGCAGCGCGGCAGAGGCAATCCGCGCTCGCGCTCTCAGTAGCCCAGGGGCGCAGTAACTGTCCGGCGGCACGAGGGAGGGAAGGAGGATGAGGAGGGGGGCGGCCGCGGAAGACGGGCAGGGGAGGAGAACACCTGCCGCGCGAGGAGCTTTGGCAGGAGTGGCTAGAGCGGCTGGCCATTGCTGAGGCACCCTGTCGGTGGACCTGGAACGGCATCGCACCCACACCCAGGAGCTGAGGCAAAGGCTGCAGTTGCTGAAAGCGTAGAGCAGCTCGAGACAGTTTTGGAGGGAGCGGCGGGCGAGCCCACTGAGGCGGGCAGCACCCGGTGTTCGTCGGGAGGCCGTGGTTGACTGGCATTGCTGTGGTACGTCGGCAGCTGGATGCGGGACGCCCAGCGGCCACGGGGGCTGGGCCAGCCCCAATTCGCAGCGGCAGAGTGGTGCTAAACTGCCGTGCTGCGCTGCTGAGGGCCGAGCTGCGGGACTGCTGGCTGCAGCGCCGCCGAGGGTTGCAAAGCAGAGCTGCGATCCACCTGGGGCTGCTGAGCATGGCGCCCGCCGCAGAAGTGGCGCAGCGCGGCGAGGGGCTGCCAGCCGGCGCACAGAGCGCCCAGGCAGCGGCGGGGTTGCGAGAGGCGGTGATGGCATTCCCAGCAGACCTCGAAAGTGGCGACTGTTTCGCAGGTCGCAGCCCCCCAGGGATGGCGAGGTCTAATTTGGATCCGCGGCGAGTGCCCATTTGCTCCCCCCCCGAGCAGCCCTCGAAAATGGCGGCAGTCTCGCAGATCGCAGCCCCCCATGCATGGCGAGGGCTACTTTGGATCCGCGGCGAGTGCCCATTCTGCTGGCACCCCCAGCAGCCTTCGAAAGTGGCGACAGTTTCGCGGATCACGGCCCCTACCCCCCCCAAGGGATGGCGAGGCCTAGTTCTGATCCGCGGTGAGTGCCCACTCAGCTGTCTTTCCCAGCAGCCCTTGAAAGTGGCGACGGTCTCGCAGATCGCAGCACCCCCCCAGGGATTGCGAAATCGAATTTGGATCCGCGGTGAGCACCCACTCAGCTGGCCTCCCCAGCAGCCTGCGAACATGGCGACAGTTTCGTACATCGCGGCCCCGCAGGGGTGGCGAGGTCTAGTTTGGATCCGCGGTGAGTGCCCACTTTGCTGGCCTCCCCAGCAGCCCTCGAAAGTGGCGACAGTCTCACAAATCGCAGCCCCCCAGTGGTGGCGAGGTCAAATTCAAATCAGCGGTGAGTACCCACTCTGATGGCCTCCCCAGCAGCAGCCCTCGAAAGTGGCGACAGTCTGGCAAATCGCAGCCCGCGAGGTCTAATTCTGATCCGCGGCGAGTGCCCACTCAGCTGGCCTCCCGGGCAGCCTTCGAGAAGGGGCGACAGTCTCGCAGATCGCAGCCCCCCTTGGGATGGCGAGGTCTAATTTGGATCCGCGGCGAGTGCCCACCGTGTTGGCTTCCCCAGAAACACGCGAAAGTGGCGACAGTTTCGTAGATCGCAGCCTCACTGCCCAGGGATGTCGAGGTTTAGTTCTGCTCAGCGGTGACTGCCCACTTTGCTTGCCTCTCCAGCAACCCTCGAGAACGGCGGCAGTTTCGCAGATCGCAGCCCCCCCCAGGGATGGCGAGGTCTAATTCTGATCCGCGGTGAGTGCCGTCTCTGCTGGCCTCCCCAGCAGCCGTCGAAAGTGGCGACTATTTTTTGGAGATCGCAGCCCCCCGAGGACGGCGAGAACCCACTCTGTTGGCCTTCCCAGCAGCCCTCGAAAGTGGCGACAGTTTGGCAGATCGCAGCTCCCCCCAGGGATGGCGAGATCTAGTTCAGATCCGCGGTGAGTGCCCATTCGGCTGGCCTCCCCAGCAGCCTTCGAAAGTGGCGATTGTTTCGCATATCGCAGCCCCCCAGTTGTGGCGAGGTCTGATTCAGATCCGCGGTGAATACCAATTCAGTGGCCTCCTGGGCAGCCTTCGAAAGTGGCGACAGTCTCGCTGATCGCACCCCCCCTTGGGATGGCGAGGTCTAACTTGGATCCGCGGCGAGTGCACATTCAGCTGGCCTCCCCAAGCAACCCTCAAAAATGGCGACAGTTTCGCATATCGCAGCCCCCGAAGGATGGCGAGGTCTACTTTGCATCCGCGGCGAGTGCTCACTCTGCTGACCCCCCGGCAGCCTTCGAAAGTGGCGGCAGTTTCGCTGATCGCAACCCCCCAGGGATGGCGATGTCCGCACTAGGCGAGAGGAAACAAGAGGGAAACGGGAGGAGGAGGGAGGAGGGAGGAGGCGGGGGGGATTGCGCGATTCCAGCGTTCTGTTTACAACGAGTACCCACCAGGGACGGTTGGGACGAACCCGAGAGGGGGTTCTTTGATCGGTTTCTCGGCCGATTCTTCCAGGAAGCCTTCCCGGGGAAAAGGTTGGGGAGGTTCCGGGGAGGTTCTTCCCAAAAAACCCTCTTGAGGAAGGTATCGGGGAGGTTTTCGGAACGGTTCATCCGAAACTCTGCCCGAGGAGTGTTTCAGGACGGTTTTGTGTTTTTCCCAAACAGCCATCGGAAAAAGGAAGGTTTTTTAGGAAGGTCTTTCTCAAAATGCCTTCTCGAGGAAGGTTTTAGAATGGCTTTTAGCGGTGCGTCCGAGCCGTGGGCCAGAGCGGGGGCCAGGGGCCCCGGCCCCAGCCCGGGCCCCAGCCCCTGCCCTGGCCCTGGCCCCAGCCCTAAAGCTCTCGTCAGGGCGTTTTTTGTTCTGGAAGAACCTTCCTTAAATCATTCCTACACATTCTATGAGTTTTTTCTTGGAAGAACCTTCTCGAAACCTTCCGAGAACCTTAGAACAAGGGGGTTCTTTGGAGTAGCCTTCCTAAAAGCTTCAGTGCCACATTCCTCAGGCATGTTTTATTGGAAGAGTTTTTTGTTTTTATATATATATATATGTATATATGAATTATTCATATTCATATATATATATATAGATTATAAAGAATCAGTAATTTATTTTATTTTATTGTTACCTTTTTTCTTTCTAGAAGCAGCCATCTTCAGTCCTCCCTCAGGAGTTTTTTTGGACGAGCCTTCCTAAGCATCTCCCCGAAACCTTCCCCAGGTTCTGTTGGGAGAGCTTTCGTAAACCAACTTTGGTAAAACATGCCTCAGGAGGTTTCTGTTGGAAGAACCTTCCCATGGGCCTTCCTACAACCTTTCCATTTTTTGTTTGTTTTGATGGCCTTCCGAAGTCCCTCTTCGTTTTTTTGTTTCTTTTTTGGGGGGGGAATGCCCCCCCTTAGAGCGCTGCTTCACCTTCTCCAGGGTTTTTACTGGAATGACCTCCCCCGAAACCTTCCTAGAACCTTCCTCCGGAGGGCTTGTTTGGGAACACTTATTTCAACGCCTTCCTTGCATTTACCACAGTTTTTTTTTTTTTTTTTTTTTTTTTTTTTTTTTTTTTTTTTTTTTTTTTTTTTTTTTTTTTTTTTTTTTTTTTTTTTTTTTTTTCTTATATTTATTTATATTTTATTATTTATAATATATATATATTATATAATATATATATATATATATATATATATATATATATATAATATTTTTTGGTAATTATATATATATTATCATGATTAAACAAATATTTAGTATATATATAAAACCTCCCTAAAAGCCTGGTCAGAACTTCTGGAGGTTTTATTGAAGGAGCCTTCCTAGAAACCTTCCTCCGACCTTCCTGTGTGTGTGTGTGGGATTTTGTTGGGAGCGTGTTCAGACGCCGTCCTAACATCTTCCTCGAGAGTTCATATTTGTATAAGTCTTACTAAACATCTTCCCAAAACGTTCCTCATGATGGTTTCTAGGAGGAACCTTCCTACATACCTTCGAATGTCCCTGCCTAGGACACTCTTCAGTTTGTTTTTTTTGGGGGGGGCCCTAAACACCTGTCTGAAACCTTCCTTCATTTTTCCCAGAAAAACCTGTTAAACACCTTCCTGAAACCCTCATGGGGAGTTTCTTCGATCGTCGGTGGTGGTGGTGATCGTGTGTGTGTGTGTGTGTGTCTGTGTGTGTGGCTTCTCAACGGCCTTCCTGAAACCCATTTTTTTTTCCTCTCTCTTTTTTTCTGTTTTTTTTTTTTGTTTGTTTTGTATGTTTTTTTTCTCTCTCTTGAAGAACCCCCTAGCAACCTGCCTCAGGATGGTGTTCTTCCCCAACCATCCCCTGTTGGGTTCTCGTTTGAAGAGCACCCCGCGTTCTCCTCCCCCCTCCTCCTGCTCCTCCTCCTCCCTTCTTCCTCCTCTCCCTTCTTCCTCCTTCCTCCTTCCTCCTTCCTCCTTCCTGCCTCCCTCCTCCCTCCCCCCCTCCTTCCTTCCCTCCCGCGTTTCGTGGCCCCATAAGGATCTCGGCCGAAGGCCCCAGGGGGCGCTTTCGCATGCGCCTCCCCGCCCGCCGCGTTCCCATTTCGGCGCACACCTTGCGCGTTTCGTGGCCCCATGGGGAGCTCCACCGAAGGCCCCGGCAGGCGCGTTCGCATGCTGCCCCCCGCCCACCGCGCGCTCATTTCGGCGCGCCACTCGCGCGTTTCGCGGTCCCGTAGGGGGGTGCACCAAAGGCCTCAGTGGGCGCGTTCGCGTGCGCCCCCCCGCCCGCCGCGTTCCCATTGCGGTGCGCCCCTCGCGCGTTTGGTGACCCCGTAAAAGGGGGCTTCACTGAAGGCCCCAGTTCGCGCGTTCGCATGCGCCACCTCCACCCAAGCTCCACCCAAGGCCCCAGTGACCCCGTTCACATGCGTCCACCCTGCCCACCGCGTGCCTATTTCGGTACAACCTTCACGCGGTTCGTGGCCGCATATGGGGCTCCGTCCAAGGCCCCAGTGGCCGCGTTCGCATGCGTCTTTCCTTTCTCCGCGCGCCGATTTCGGCGCGCCCCACGCGCGGTTCGCGGCCCCATAAGGACCTCCACCGAAGGCCCCCGTGGGCGCGTTCGCATGCGCCCCCCACCGCCCGCCGCGTTCCCATTTCGGCGCGCCACTCGCGCGTTTCGCGGCCCCGTAGGGGGCTGCGCCGAAGGCCCCAGCGGGCGCGTTTGCATGCGCCCCCCCCCCTCCCGCCGCGCGCGCATTTCGGTGCGCTCCTCGCGCGTTTCGTGGCCCCGAAGGGAGGTTCAACCGAAGGCCCCCGTGGGCGCGTTCGCACGCGCCCCCCCCGCCCGCCGCGTGCCCATCTCGGCGCGCCACTCGTGCGTTTCGTGTCTCTGCAGGGAGGTCCGCCGAAGGCCCCAGTGGGCGCGTTCGCACGCGCCCCCCCCCCCCCCCCTCCCCCTCCCGCGGCGCGCCCATTTCGGCGCACTCCTCGCGCGTTTCGTGGCACCGAAGGGAGCTCGCCCGAAGGCACCAGCGGCTGCTTTCCAATGCGCCCCCCCGCCCACTGTGCGCCCATTTCGGCGCGCCCCTCACGCGTTTCGTGGCCTCGTAGGGAGGTGCGCTAAAGGCCCCGTGTCTCCCGCGTGCGCAATCCACCGCCCGGCGCATCATTTCGCGGTCCCATAAATGGGGTCCACCGAAGGCCCAAGTGGGCCCGCCCGCATGCGTCACCCACCACCCACTGCTGCGTTTCGTGACCCCATATGGGGCCCCACCGAAGGCTCCAGTGGGGCCGCCAGCATGCGTCATCCACCACCCAGCACAGCGTTTCGTGGCTCCATATGGAGCTCCACCGAAGGCCCCAGTGGGACCGCCCGCGTGCGTTGTCCACCACCCAGCACAGCATTCCGTTGCTCCATAGGGAGCTTCACCCAAGGCTTCAGTGGGACCGCCCGCGTGCGTCATCCATCACCCAGTACAGCGTTTCGTGGCCCCATAGAGGGGTCCACCGAAGGCCCCACTGGGGCCGCCCGCATGCGTCGTCCACCGCCCAATACAGCGTTTCGCGACCCATAGGGAACTCCACCGAAGGCCCCAGTGGGGCCGCCAGCATGCGTCATCCACAACCCAGTACAGCGTTTCGCGACCCATAGGGAACTCCACCGAGGGCCCCAGTGGGACCGCCCGCATGCATCATACACCACTCAGTACTGCGTTTCGTGACCCCATCGTGAGCTCCACCGAAAGCCCCAGTGGGGCCGCCCGTGTGCGTCATCCACCACGCAGTACTTTGTTTCGTGGCCCCATGGGGAGCTCCACCGAAGGCCCCAGTGGGACCGCCCGCGTGCGTCATCCACCACCCAGCACAGCATTTCGTGGCCCCATAGGGAGCTCCACCGAAGGCTCCAGGGCTCCAGGTGGACCGCCCGCATGCGTCACCCACCACCCAGTGCAGCGTTTCGTGGCCCCATAGAGGGTTCCACCGAGGGCCCCAGTGGGACCGCCCGCATGCGTCATCCACCACTCAGTACAGCATTTCGTGGCCCCATAAAGGGGGCTCCACCGAAGGCCCCAGTGGGACCGCCCGCGTGCGTCATCCACCACCAGTACAGCGTTTCGTGCCCCGGCAGGGAGCTCCATCCATGGTCTCCGTGGCGGAACTCGCATGGCGGCCCGGTGGCGGAGTTTCGGTGGCGACTTCCGATTTTCGGAGGTTTTTCGTCCGTCGTTTTCGAAGTGTTGAGGCCGCTTTCGGGCCGCGCACCCTGGGCAGGAGCCAGCCTGTTCGCCTTCTTTGTCGTCTGCGCAGCGGACGACCCGCGCGCGTCGCCGGGACCCCTTCGGGGCGACCAGCGCGCGTCGCGGGGGCTTCGTGCGGCGCCGTGCCCGCAGCCTTGGACGCGGGCGTGCACGGGCAAAGAGGGAGAGAAGAACGGGAAGGATGCGGACGCGATCCTCGTGAGAGGCGCGCCGGCATGGGCGTCGACATTTATGCGCGTAGACTCACGCGCGCGAAGACTCATCCACAATCAGACTCACTCGCTCTCAGTCTCTCGCACGCAGACCTATCGTCTTCGCTCGCATTGTGCGCGCCGCCGCGCATGTCGGCGCGCTCCTCGCGCGTTTCGTGGCCCCGCGGGGGGCGCGGGCGAAGATGATATTCATGTAGTTGCGGTATTCACAACTGCATATGGTTGTGTTCTTTCTTCGCCAGGCAAATCGTTGGAATAACCTTCTTAAGCGTGCTCTCAAGTCCTTCCTCGTGATGGTTCTGTTGGAACTTTCCCAGGCGCTTTCCTAAAACCTTCCTCGGGAGGTTTTTGTCCAACGTTCCTGCGTTGGGTCTTCGTTTTGAAGAGAGAGAGCGCCCCTTCCCTCCTCTCCTCCGTCTCCTCCCCCCCTCGCTCCTTCCATGCGTACTTCGGCCCTCCGCGTGTCCATCTGGGCATTCTGCCCTCCGCTTGCCAATGTCGGCGCGCCCCTCGCGCGGTTCGTGGCCCCATAGGGAGCTCCACCCCGGGCCCCAGTTGGCGCGTTCGCATGCGGCCCCCCTCCCGCCGCGCTCCGATTTCGGCGCGCCCCTCGCGCGTTTCGCGGCCCCGCGGGGAGCTCCAATGAAGGCCAGTGGGCGCGTTCGCGCGCGTCCCCCCTTTCACCGCGTGCCCACTTCGGCACGCCACTCACGCGTTTCGTGGCTCCGTCGGGGGGTGCGCCAAAGGCAGTGGGCGCGTTCGCATGCGCCCCCCCGCCCGCCGCGTTCCTATCACTGTGCGCCCCTCGCGCGGTCGGGGGCCCCATAAAAGGGGGGCTTCACCGAAGGCCCCAGTTCGCGCGTTCGCATGCGCCCCCCCGCCCACCGCGTGACAATTTTGGCACGCCCCCACGCGTTTGTGGCCTCATAGGGGGGTCGCCCAAGGCCCCAGTGACCGCGTTCACATGCGTCCGCCCCGCCCACAGCGTGCCAATTTTGGCACGCCCCTCGCGCGTTTTGAGGCCCCATGAGGGGGTCCACCCAAAACCCCAGTGACCGCGTTCACATGCGTCCGCCCAGCCCACAGCGTGCCAATTTTGGCACGCCCCTCGCGCGTTTTGAGGCCCCATAAGGGGGTCCACCCAAGGCCCCAGTGGCCGCGTTCACATGTGTCCGCCCCGCCCACCGCATGCCAATTTCTGCGCACCCCTCACGCGGTCCGAGGCCCCATAGGGAACTCCACCGCAGGCCCCAGTGGCCGCGTTTACATGCGTCCACCCCGCCCACCGCATGCCTATTTCGGCACGCACCCCGTACGGTTCGTGGCCCCATAGGGAGCTCCACCGAAGGCCGCAATGGCCGCGTTCACATGCGTCCACCACGCCCGCCGCATGCCTATTTCGGCACACCCCCCATACGGTTCGTGGCCCCATAGGGAGCTCCACCCAAGGCCCCAGTGGCCGCTTTCACATGCGTTCGCCCCGTCCACCGCAGCCATGTCGGCACGCCCCTCACACGTTTTGTGGCCCCGCAGGCAGCCCCACCGAAGGCCCCATTTGCCGCGTTCACATGCGTCCACCCCGCCTACTGCATGTCCATGTCGGCACACCCCTCGCACGGTCCGTGGCCCCGTCGGGAGCTCCACCGAAGGCCCCAGCGGCCGCGTTCACATGCGTCGACCCCGCCCGCCGCATGTCCATTTCGGCGCACCCCTCACGCAGTTCGTGGCCCCATAGGGGGCTCCACCCCAAGCCCCAGTGGCCGCGTTCACATGCGTCCACCCCGCCCATCGCGTGCTCATTTCGACACACCTCTCACACGGTTCGTGGCTTTATAGGGAACCCCACCCAAGGCCCCATTGCCACCGCTCGTATGTGTCACGCACGCGCATTTCGGTACGCCGTTCATGCGTTTCGCGGCCCCATAGAGAGTTCCTTCGAAGGCTCCAATGCCGCCGCCCGCATGCGTCACCCGCGGCCAGTCGGGTACGCCCGTCACACGTTTTGTGGCCCCATCGGGAGCTCCGCCGATGGCGCCAGTGGTTGCGAACGCATATGCCCGCCGCACCAATTTCGGCACACCCATCACACGGTTCGCGGCACCATAGGGAGCTCTACCGACGGCCCAAATGGCTGCGTTCGCATGCGCCCACCGCACGTATTTCGGCCCACCCCTCACGCGCTTCGTGGCTCCATTGGGGTTTCCACCGACGGCCCCAGTGGCTGTTTTCCGTGCGAATTTCGGCACGCCCTTCACGTTTCGTTGCCCTATAGGGAGCTCTTCCGAATGCGGTGCATACAACGACGGTACTCGCAACTGCATGTGGTTGGGGCCTTCGCCAGGCTCAACTTTCCTAACAACCTTCCTAAAACCTTGCTCAGGAGTTTTTTTGAATAACCTTTTTTAAAACACCTTTCTAAAACCTTCCTCGTTTTTTGTTGAAGAACCTTCCTAGAACCTTGCTCAGGAGGGTTTTGTTTGGAAGAACCTTCCACGAAACCTTCCTAAAATGATGCCGGAGAAAAACCCCAATCATAATCGTTCTGGGGCTATAGGGCGATAGGGCTACAGGTCTATAGGGCTATAGGTCTATAGGGCTATAGGGCTATAGGCCTATAGGGCCATAGGGCCATTAGGGCCATAGGGCTATAGGGCTATGGGGCTCTGGGGCTCTCTGGGGCCATTAGGCTGTAGGGCTATAGGGCTGTAGGGCTATGGGGCTATAGACGTGTGGAGCTATAGGGCTTTAGGGCTATGTGGCTATAGGGCTATAGGGCTTTCGAGTTATGAGGTTACAGGGCTATAAGGCTATAGGGCTACACGGCTACAGGGCTATAGGGCTAAAGGGCTACAGGACTAAAGGGCTACAGGGCTATAGGGCACTCGGGCACCTGGGCACCCGGGCACCTGGGCACCCGGGCACCCTGGCATCCGGGCACCCGGGTACCCGGGCACCCGGGCACCTGGGCATCCGGGCGGGCCGCGGAAATCGACGGCAAAGCTCACCTAACCATATGAATCCGCTAGGACCTCATACAGAGGCAAGCTCTGATTGGGGAGCCTTCCTGTGGATTTTTTATTTGAAAGAACCTTCATAAACAAAAAACCTTCCCAACACCTTCCTCTAAGAGGGTGTTTTTTGAGAACCTCCCAAAAAACCTTCTTATAACTTTCCTCGGGAGGGTTTATTTTGCAGAACCATTTGCAAACAACTTATTACACGTTTCCTCAGGAGTTTTTTGTGGAAAAGCCTTCCTAAACATTTCCCTGAGACCTTCCTCAGGAGGTTCTTTTCTGGAAGAACCTTCTTGAACATCTTCCCAAATGCTTGTTCAGGAGGGTTTTCTTGAATAACCTTCCTAAAACCTTCCTCAGGAGAGTTTTTGTTGGACGAGACTTCTTTAAAACCTCCCTAACACCTTCCTCATGAGTTTTTTTTGTTCCTTTTGTTTTCTGTTTTGAAGAGCCTTTCTTAAAGCCTTCTCAAAACCTTTCTCGGACAGTTTTTTTTGTTTCGAACGTTTCTTTCCGAAGTTTGCTGGAAGGGCTTTTGAAGGTTTTCGGAAGGTTTCAGAAAAGGCTTTTGGAAGGTTGGTGGAAGTTTAATACCTACATCCATATACACTTATCTAAGAGTTTCTTGTAATGTTTTTGGACAGGTGTTTTTTCTCGAAGGTTGTTTTGGAAGGCTGTTGGAAGGTTGCTGGCAGGTTTTTAGAAGATTATGTTGAAGGTTGTCGGAAGGTTTTTTGGAAGTTTTTTGACATTTGTTTGGCGATCTCGCTAAATGTTGGAAGGTTTTTTGAATGTTGTCGGAATGTTGTTGGAAGGTTTTTGGATAGTTTTTTGGAAGGCTTTTGGAAGTTTTTTGGAAAAACCTTCCAAACACCTTCCTCGCTCCCCCACTCCGCCTCCCCTCAGAAACCGGGGAAAACCTTCAAACACTTTTCAAGAACCTAGAATCCAGGAGCATTTCCGCGAACTGCCGCACGGATCTCTTCGTTTCCCCACTCTTCGTCCACTTCGTTTTCCTTTTCCCGCCCCCCTTCACTCCAACCGCTCTGCCATCCAATCATACTGCGTCGTCCGTCGCCGTTATGCTCGAACCACCGTACGTCCCTAGCTTGAAGTATATCCTTACCTATACGACCGCCCTGCGGGCGATAAGGAGGTTGGGGGGGATTGAGATCAAATGCCCACCCTGACTGACCTCCAGCCTGTCACCTTGATGTCATCTCTCTCTTTCTCTCTGTCTCTCTCTCTCTCTGTCTCTCTCTCTCTCTCGCCCTCTCTCTCTCTCTCTCCCTCCCTTTCTATCAGAGTCTCCCTCCACCACAATGATGATCGCGATGACGATGACGATTGGATTGGGTGGGATAAGATGGGACAAGGTGGTTTGGATCAGATAAGACGTATTGGATTGGACAATATGGATTGGATAAGATAAGCTGGATTGGATAAGAAAGCCCGCCGCAGGGTCCGACAAAAGTGAATTGATGGATTGGGTTGGGTGGATTGGATTGGATGGGATAAGATGGATTGGATAAGATACGATGGGTTGGATTGGAAGAAATGTATTGTATAAGATAAGATGGATCGGATTGGCCCGCCGCAGGCGCAGAAACAAATGAATTATGAAGTTAGCGACATGCGTTAGCGCCGGGACGCCCGGGACACGCGGGACACACGGGACACCGCCCGGCCCAACCGGGACTTCTCCTAGCCACCGGCGGACGGGAAACGGACTTTCGCTCCTACTGACACCCGGGACACCCGGGACACCGCCCGGCCCAACTCGGACACCTCCCGGCCACCGGCGGGCGGGGAACGGTTTTTCGCTCGAACTTCGGCCTAGCTACGTACTTCGGCCTAGCTACAGAAGCTGGGCGTGATCCTTCTGCAGAAGGATCACGCCCAGCTTCGCCCCGCCCGCACGCACGACACGAACACGAAACCGAAACCGATTTCCGGGTGGGGGGTTTCCGTTTCACTGCGACCTCAACCGTCAACTTCCGATCCCTACGTCTGGCATCACCTCACTGCCTCGGTGCCGATTTTGATGGTTATCGCCTTGGGCTTGCTGATTTTAGTGATAGGGATAAGTTCGAGGCTGCACGAGATTGGCAGAGTCTGCCATGGACCAAGAGTGGCTGTTAGATCTCAGAAAGTGTTGGCGGAGACAACGACTACCAAGGGCGCCCTCGAGGGCGCTAAGTTATTCGCGCGTCGCGCTTCGCGGTTCGGCTCCGATTCCTCATCCTCCTCTGCTCCCCTGGGAGGCGGCGCGAGAGCGCGAAGTTATTCGCACTTCGCGCTTCGCTCAGCGCGAAGCGTGACGTTGGGACTCCTTGACTACTGACTTTGGATCCTTGCTGGCGCGTTTTGCCTGCATGCGGGTTCCTGCAGACCTGAAGGGTGCGCAAACTCACGAACGAACTTCGTCCTCGGCCCGTTGCGGTTTTTTCATTGCCTGCCGCATGTGAGGCGCGAGCCCTTCCCCGCCTGCCGCCGCGCCCTGCGGCCACATCGGGCAGGCGCAGCGAGCGAAAGTTGTGCGAGGTGATGCGCCCTGTACACTGTCCATGAGGGTCTGACGACTGTCTCCCGTCGACTTGCTGGAGCCAAGCCGAATGCACCGAGGTAAATCCAGATACAGTGGGGTATAATATAATGAAGCCAGGTGTTTCCGGGTAGATCCAGGGACCTCCAGGGACGTCTGCAGCAAGTCGTGGAAGTTCGAGAATGCGTCGAAAAGCAGCAGGAGTCGTTAAACCCTCAACGATTTCGGCTGGGGTGCAGAGATTTGTCCACCTCACAGCTTCTCTTCTCCCTGCCTCCTTCGCCCCGGAGTTCGCATTCTCGCGTGCTCGCGTTCTCAGCGCCAGGGCGCCGGACGCGCACCGGGATAGGGGTCGATGTCTCCGTGCATTTCTTTTGAGAGAGGCGGGGCTGTCATGTGCGCTTTGCGCGCTCGGTCCCAATATCGCCGCTCCTTGCGATCAATTGCGTTCTCCGCCTCTCCTTCTTCTTTCCTCCTCTTCATCCGCCTCCTCCCTCTCCTCTTCTCCTCCCTTGTAATTTGGGTATAAGTATCATGTTATTGGTTGTAGTGTGACTTGACCGCGATGCTGGATGATGCGTGAGAGGTGTATCTGGGGCTGCGCTTCGCGCAGACGAAGCAAATCCCCGATCCTCGTTCAGAGAAGGAGGGGGAGAAGGATGAGGTGGTGGAGGCATGCAGCCCTCCCCTTGACCGCAGTCGCTGGACAACATCGGCTACGACATCGATATGGACCAGACCGGGAGTCGACTAGTTGTAGGCGTGGCGGCTTTGTTTGGGGGGTGAGGCTGGCGGGGACAACGCCCTTCCCTCCTCCTCTTCCTCGTCCTACTCTTCTTCCTTCCCTTCTCTCCCCTTCTTCTCTTCGCCTCCTTTTCTCTTCCCCTCTTAGCTTCTTTCTCTCGCCTTTCCTCCCGCCGCGCCGCGCAGCTCGCAATGACTGGAGTCAGCTGGTTGACGTGATCCGATGAATGATTGAGCTCTCGACCCCCCTCGCCTTCTCTGCTCAGGCTGCCCTGGGTGCTCGGAAAGGGGGGAGGAAGAGGACGATGACGACGAGGACGACGACGACGGCGACGCCGACGACGATGACGACGACGACGGCGACGACGAGGAAGACACGTTCCGCTCCGGCTCCCTGAAGCACCGCAAGGCCACGCCACATCTAGAGGGAAGCGACGATTCGGAAGGCACCGTCGACGACGATGTTGTTTCGCTTCCTCCCTCCGTCCCCCTCCTCATCCTTCCTCCTCGTTCCTTGGGTCTCTCTTCCCTTCCTTGCTCCCTTCTCTCACTTCATCTCCTCCTCCTCCTCCCTTGCGCGCCCACATGGAAGACCCCACCACGCCACGCCAAAGGGGGGGCGTTTGGGCATTAGCATGAGGGGGAAGCGCCCGGACCATGGACCATATATACATATATGCATGTATATGCATATAACCATGGATGTAAACATGTGTGTATGTATGTAATGTATGTATGTGTGTATGTATGTATGTATGTATGTATGTATGTATGCATGTAAGTATGTACGCATGTATGCATGTATGTATGCATGCATGTATGTATGCATGCATGTACGTATGCGTGTATGCATAAATGTGTAGATATTTACATATTTGTTTATATGCATAGTCATTCACATATATACGCATGTGTGTATTGATGTACTGGATTGCATGTATACATGCATGCATGTATGTATGCATTTCTGTAGATAGGTAGGTAGGTAGGTAGACAGGTAGGTAGGTAGGTATACATATATGTATAAATGTGGGCAGTTGTGCACACGTATGTATATGTGTATGCATGTATGTACGTATGCATGTATGTACGTACGTACGTTTGCATGCATGAATGTATGTGTGTATGTGGTATGGATGAATGTATAGTTGCATGCATGCATGCATGCATGCATGCATGCATGCATGCATGTATGTATGTATGTATGTATGTATGTATGTGTGTATGGACGTATGCATCTATGTCTGTATGTGTGTATGTACGTATGTATGTATGCACGCATGTCTATGCATGCACTTGTGCATGTGTATGTGTATATGTATGTATGCATGTACACATGCACGCATGCTTGTATTTATGGATGTATGTATGTGTAAGTCTGTCTGTCTGTTGGTATGTCTGCATGTATGTATGTATGCATGCATGCATGTATGCATGTATGTATGTATGTATGTATGTATGTATGTATTCATGGATGTATGTGTTCATGCATGCATGCATGCAGGCATGTATGTATGCATGCATTTATGTATGTATGCCTGTATGCATGTGTGTATGTATGTATGTATGTATGTATGTAGGTAGGTAGGTAGGTAGGTAGGTAGGTAGGTAGGTAGGTATGTATGTATGTATGTATGTATGTATGTATGTATGTGTATGTGTATGTATGTATGTATGTATGTGTGTATGTGTGTGTGTGTGTGTATGTATGTATGTACACGGGGTCCGGGCTGGTGGCTCCCATGGCGGCCCCTCGACGCACCATGGGGCCCCAGGGCACTGGGAGCGCGGCGGGATCGCGCCTGGAGGCTTCAGACGATCTCAGGAGAGCGGGCCAAGAGGCCTCCAAATTAGGCCAAGAGCGACCCAAGACGCCCAAGGTGTCCTCAAGATGGCGGTCACGGGGACTTCCCTGGCGGTCCGGTTTGCCCCGCCATCCTACTGTTTTCCATTGTGCGCACTAGCGTGGCGAAGGGCCCAACCATATGCGGTTGTAAGCACCGTGGTTGTGTGCACCGCATTCGGAGGAGCTTCCTATAGGGCCACGAACGTGTGAGGGGTGTGCCAAAATTTGTCCGGTGGGCGCATGCGAAAGCAGCCACTGGGGCCGTCGGTGGAATTCCCTCTGGGGCCACGAAGCGCGTGAGAGGTGTGCCGAAATGCGTGCGGTGGGCGCATGCGAACGCAGACACTGGCGCCTTCGGTGGGGCTCCCTATGGGGCCACAAAACGCGTGAGGTGTGTGCCAGAATGGGCGTGGGTGACGCATGCGGGCGGTGGCACGGGGGTTTGGTTCGATCTCCCTATGGAGCCACGAAATGGGTGTGGGTAACGCATGCGGGCGGTGGCACTGGGGCCTTCGGTGGAGCTCCACATGGAGCCACGAAACGTGTGAGGGGTGTGCCGAAGTGGGTGTGGGTGACGCATGCGGGCGGTGGCACTGTGGCCTTCCGTGGAGCTCCCCATGGGGCCACGGACCGCGTGAGGGGTGTGCCGAATGGGTGTGGGTGACGCATGCGGGCGTTGGCATTGGGGCCTTCGGTGGAGCTCCACATGGGGCCACGAAGCGTGTGAGGGGTGTGCCGGAATGGGTCTGGGTGACGCATGCGGGCGGCTTCTGTGGAGCTCCACATGGGGCTACGAAACATGTGAGGGGTGTGCCGAAGTGGGTGTGGGTGACGCATGCGGGCGGTGGCACTGTGGCCTTCGGTGGAGCTCCCCATGGGGCCACGGACCGCGTGATGGGTGTGCCGAAATGCGTGCGGGGTACGCATGCGGGCGGTGGCACTGTGGCCTTCGGTGGAGCTCCCTATGGGGCCACGAAACGTGTGAGGGGTGTGCCGACATGGGTGTGGGTGACGCATGCGCGCGGTGGCACTGGGGCCTTCGGTGGAGCTCCACATGGGGCCACGAAACGTGTGAGGGGTGTGCCGAAATGGGTGTGGGTGACGCATGCGGGCGGTGGCACTGCGGCCTTCGGTGGAGCTCCCGATGGGTCCACGAAATGCTGTACTGGGTGGGTGAGACGCAGGGCGGAAGGAGGAGAGGAGGAGGGGGAGAAGGAGGGAGGAGGGAGGAGGGGGAGGAGGAGGAGTGAAGCGGGGCGCTGTCTCTTCAAAACGGGGACCCAACACCACAGGATGGTTAGGAACAACTATTTTCTAAGCTGTCCCCCCAGTTCTGGTGTTGTCATTGTTGTTATTGTTGTTGTTGCTGCTGTTGTTGTTGTTGTTGGTGTTGTTGTTGCTGTTGTTGTAGATGTAGTTGTTGTTGTCGTCGCCGTCGTCGTCGTCGTCGTCGCCGTCGCCGTCGCCGTCGCCGTCGCCGTTGCCGTTGCCGTTGTCGTTGTCGTTGTCGCTGTCGTTGTCGTTGTCGTTGTCGTTGTCGTTGTCGTTGTCGTTGTCGTTGTCGTTGTCGTTGTTGTTGTTGTTGTTGTTGTTGTTGTTCTTGTTCTTGTTGTTGTTCTTGTTCTTGTTATTGTTCTCGTCGTTGTTGTTGTTGTTGTTGTTGTTGTTGTTGTTGTTGTTGTTGTTGTTTTTTGTGGTCGTTGTCGTCGTCGTCGTCGTCGTTGTCGTTGTTGTTGTTGTTGTTGAACATTATTTATTCTAAAGAATAATTATTGTTGGGCCCCCTGGTGCGCGCCCCCCCTGCGCCGCCTAGGCCGCAGCTACATTTTCATCATTTTCGTGAGGAAGCCTCAGAAAAGAGGGTGTGTACAGGATCCGGTTGTTTTGTTGTAATCCGCTTTCCCTTGCAAAAAACAATAGAAAATGACATTTCTTGTTCTAATATAATCAAATTTCAAGAATCCCTTGCAAAAAATAAGGTAAAGTGGACATTCGCGCGCGCAAGACGAAATCCTTCCAAAACCTTAGTGTTCGCAAGCGATTTTAACATAAAAACATCAAAAAACCAATGGTTTTTCAACAAAAAAATGTCAAAATCTCATCCCGCGCGCTCTTGCGGATTCGTAGGAAACCCAACACTTTTTAAACATTTCTGTCAAACGGGCTTTTGCGAGCAACTTTTTCGAACTTCTGCGACAACGGTTGCGCACCTGCCAGGGCCATCATCCCTGTCAAATAATACCATATTGGACACATTCGTTTTTTCTTCGCGCGCGCACGCCGTCGTCGTCGGCCGCGGGGCCCTGAATAGTAGCCACGGTCGTCCGCATGCCACGAAGTCATGCCACAAAGTGGGGGTATTGCCCGCCTCCTATGAAAACCCTGGCACTGGTGAGAACGGAGTGTCCCCAGTCTTAAATGATTGTTGTTGTTGTTGTTGTTGGTGTTGTTGTTGGAAAAGGCGCGCGTGGGAGCCCCGGCCGCCCCCCCCCAGCAACCGAGCAACCGAGCAACCCTCTCTGGGGGTCTCCTGGGGTCGCCAAGGATTCCCTAATAGGATTGCCTAGGAATTCAATAGGCGTCCATAGGAATTCTATAGATCTCCCTAGGAATTCTACAGGCCCCCATCGGAATTCTATAGGCCTCCATAGAAATTCGATGGGCCTCCATAGGAATTCTACAGGCCTCCATTGGAATTCTATATGAGCCTCCATAGGAATTTTATCGGCCTCCATGATGATGATAAGTAAGACGAGGTGGACGATGATGCTGATGATGCTGAGTAGGAACATGAGGATGACGATGAGGGTGAGGACGACGAGGATGACGAAGACGTCGATGCGGAGGACGAGGGTGAGGAGGACGAGGACAGTGTGGATGAGGAGAACGAGGACAGGGTGGATGAGGCTTGGGGCGAGGACGGTCGTCGTCGCCGTCGTCGTCGTCGTCGTCGCCGCCGTCGTCGTCGTCGTCGTCGTCGTCGTCATCGGTGCCGTTGCCCCGCGTATAGGATCCTATACAGTCTGTATTGGATATGTAGAGGATCCTATACAGTCTGCATCGGATCTGTATAGGATCCCATCAGTCTGTATCGGATCTGTATAGGATCCCATCCAGTCTGTATCGGATATGTATAGGATCCTTCACAGTCGGTATCGGATCTGTATAGTATCCTATACAGTCAGTATCGGATCTGTATAGGATCCTATACAGTCTGTATCGGAAATGTATAGGGTCCTATACAGTCTGTATCGGATGAGTATAGTATTGTTTACAGTCTGTACCAGATCTGCGCAGGATCCTATACAGTCGGTATCGGATCTGTATAGGATCCCATCCAGTCTGTATCGGATATGTATAGGATCCTATACAGTCTGCATCGGATCTGTGTAGCATCCTAAACAGTCTGTATCGGGTTTGTATAGGATCTTAAACAGTCTGTATCGGATCTGTATAGGATCCTATTCAGTCTGTATCGGATCTTTACAGGATCCTATACAGTCTGTATCGGATCTCTACAGGATCCCATACAGTCTGTATCGGATCTCTACAGGATTCCATACAGTCAGTATCGGGTCTCTATAGGATCCCATACAGTCTGTATCGGGTCTCTATGGGATCCCATACAATATGTATCGGATCTGTATATGATTTCATACAGTCTGTATCGGATCTCTACAGGATCCCATACAGTCTGCATCGGATCTCTACAGGATTCCATACAGTCAGTATCGGATCTCTACGGGATCCCATACAGTCTGTATCGGATCTCTACAGGATTCCATACAGTCAGTATCGGATCTCTACAGGCTTCCATACAGTCTGTATCATTTCTTACGGATTCCATGCAGTCAGTATCGGATCTCTACAGGATCCCATACAGTCTGTATCGGATCTGTATAGGATACTGTACAGTCTGTATCGGATCTCTACAGGATCCCATACAGATACAGTCTGTACCGGATTTGGGTAGGATCCTATACAGTCTGTATCGGATCTGTGTAGGATCCCATACAGTCTGTATCGGATCTGTATAGGATCCCATACAGTCTGTATCGGATCTGTATAGGATCCCATACAGTCTGTATCGGATCTGTATAGGATCCCATACAGTCTGTATCAGATATGTATAGGATCCTTTACAGTCTGTATCGGAACTGTGTAGGATCCTATACAGTCTGTATCGGATCTCTACAGGATCCCATACAGTCTGTGTCGGATCTGTACAGGATTCAGTATCGGATCTCTACAGGAACCTATATACAGTCTGTATCGGATCTGTATAGGATCCCATACAGTCTGTGTCGGATCTCCGCAGGATTCCATACAGTCATTATCGGATCTCTACAGGATCCCATAGAGTCTGTATCGGATCTCTACAGGGTTCCATACAGTCAGTATTGGATCTCTACAGGATCTCATACAGTCTGTATCGGATATATACAGGATCCTGTACAGTCAGTATCGGATCTCTACAGGCTCCCATACAGTATGTATCGGATCTGTATAGGATCCTATACAGAGTTTGTATCGGATCTCTACAGGATCCCATACAGTCTGTATCGGATCTTTATTGAAGCGGCGGCACGCCAGCGCGCATACGTCTTCCATCCATAGGACCACGTCAAGGTCCGTAAGCGAATCCAAGGGAGTTCCAGGATTTGATTTTTTTTGTTGGGGGGGGGGGGTGCTGGTTGCTGTTGCTGTGGGGGGGGGGGGGGTCAGAATGCGTCCACGAGGCTCTGAGCGCAGCCTTCGCAATAAGGCGAGGGCGGGTCCGGACGGCTAGAGCTCACGGGGCTCTCACGCGCGCCTTTTCCTTGTTGTTGTTGATGTGATTGTTGTTGTTGTTGTTGTTGTTGTTGTTGTTGCTGTTCTTGTTGTTGTTGTTGATACAGGCGGGGCAGGCCCCCCCGGG
>CAUYUJ010003382.1:40000-52500 GCA_963575745.1 Prorocentrum cordatum | reverse complement strand
CTGAGGACTCCCTTGGGATTCTTAAGAAGTCAGTAGGGATTCCGGGAGAATTCTTAAGGATTCCTTAGGGGTTCTTGAGGATTCCTTAGGGATGCTTAAGGATGCCGTGAGGATCCCTGAAGGATCCCCTAGGGATTCTTGAGGACCCCCTATGGGATCCCTGAGGATCCCCGAGGGATTCTTCAGGATTTCCTAAGGATCCCGCAGGGATTCTTGCGGATTCCCGAAGGATTCCTGACATATTCCCAGAGGATTTCCTAGAGATTCCCAAAGGATTCCTTAAGGAGTCCTTAAGGATTCCCAAGGGATTCCCTAGGGATTCTGGATGATTCCCTAAGGATTCCCAAGGATTCCCTGAGGGATTCCCACGGAGTCCCGAATGATTCCCTAAGGATGCCTTCGGGATTCTTAAGAATTCCCTAAGGGTTCTCAAGGATTCCGTGAGGATTCCCAAGGATTCCCTAAGGATTCCCTGAGGATTCCTCAGGGATTCTTAAGGATTCCCTGTGGATTCCCAGAGGTTGCCCTCAGGATTCCTTAAGGATTCCTTAGGGATTCTCAAGGATTCCCTGAGGATTCCGAAGGATTCCCCAAGGATTCCCGAAGCATTCTAAAGGATTCTCTAAGGATTCCTAAGGATTCCGTAAGGATCCCCTAAGGATTCTTAAGGATTCCGTGAGGAGTCCCTGAGGGTTCCCCAAGGATTCCCAAGGATTCCTTCAGGATTCCGTAAGGATTCCCTAAGGATTCCCAAGGATTCTCTAAGGATTCCCAAGGATTCCTTGAGGATTCCCTAAGGATTCCTTGGGATTCTTAAGGACTCCTTAAGGATCCCCAAAGGAGTCCCTAGGGATTCTTAAGGTTGCCCTAAGGATTCCCATAGGAGTCCCTAAGGATTCCCTAGGGATTCTTAAGGGTTCCCGAAGAATTCCCTGAGGTTTCCCTAAAAAGATTCCCTGGGATGTTGTGTTGTGTTGTTCGCTCCCCCCCCCCCCTTTCGGACTGACCGGGGGGGCAGTGCCGGCCTCTTCCACTGTGGTGGAATCGGCGGATCCGCTCCCGCACCCCGGGGGGGGCATGCAGGCCTTCACCTTGTTGTTGTTGTTGTTGTTGTTGTTGTTGTTGTTGTTGATGTGGTAAATGTTTGAAGACATTCAGGAGTATACGAACCGTTATAACACTTCCGCTCGGAGGGCTATGTTCCCTTGTTGGCGAAAAATTAATTATTTTGCTTCGGACGACCACGACCGAATCCTTGGGTGTTTGTTCCCGAGTCTGGTGCTGTTTGTTTGTGTGGTCAGCCTGAACTCGGCGCCCATGTCGCGGTCGACAACATGCCATTGTTCGGCCGCTGCTGCGTTCTACTCTATCTGGCTCTGTTCGGTTCTGTTTTGTTCAATGCACATACTTTGAGTTTCTTAATCAGCGTCGGGGGGGCGTCACCCCGCCGACTGCCCCACATCGACCCCCGTCGCGGGCAGCCACCGCGCGCCGAAGGCGCTCTGACCCCCCGTCGCGGCGCGACGACGAGGCGAGGTTGACACCCTGTCGGGGGGTTACCCCCCCACGCTTATTAAGAAACCCAGAGTATGGTTTGTTCCGTTCTGCTCTTGACTGGGCGGCGTGATGTCTAATCGGTCGTTGCTGCGCCTGCTATTGTCCTGTGGCCAGCCTTACGTATTTCAGCGTATTCAACTAATGGCATACTCCATCATCTTCTAGAATGTGATACTCTATTGTGTTCGGCTGTGTTCTCGACGCGCAGTCGTGACGTCGTGACGTTTGTCACGTCAGATACGTCGTCCAATCGGCCGTTGCTGCGCCTGTTCGTTCCTGTAGGCAGCCTGACCTCGGCGCGCACGTCGCGGTTTATCTTATTATGGTACGGTCGATTTTGTCATGATATTCGCTTGCTGAGGCGCCACCAATTGGTGGCTGCTCCAAACACTGTGTTGTATCCTGTTCGCTTGGATTCTGGCCCAGTGTAGTACATGACATAATGTTCGGGTATGTTCCGTTTAGGTCGGGCTGGCAATATTATGTTTTGTTCTGTTCTGTCATGCAGTGTCATGGTGTGATCTGTCCTTTTATGCCGGGTCCTGCTATCATATCACATGTCATGCCGCGTTCTGTCATGGTCCATTTTTACCATGTTACGGTATGCAATGTTATACGATGATGTGTCATGTTATGACATGATGCGTTATGCTATGTTATATTCAGTTGTTTTATGTAATGTCATAGGACCTTCGCTGTGATGCTACGCTGTGTGATTGTATATCGTGTGATGTATGCTTCGCTCCGTCATAACATGCGTTGTTATGATTTGCTGTGTCCTTGTTTGTGATGACGTGTTATGTTATGCTCTGTCCTGCCATGCTAGGCTCAAGTGTTATGCTCGGTTCTATCACGCTATTTTCTGCTATGTTCTGTGCAGTTCGTTGTGTTCTGTCGTGCTCGCAGAGGCGGGAGATTCTGGGATTCTCGGTGGACCTGATGATCCGGCGGCCACCGTATGCAGAGTGTGCGGGTCGGGTCTGGAGGGGCGGGAGACTCGGTGGACTTGGGGATCTGGCAGCCGCGGTATACAGAGTGGGCGGGTCGGGAGGTCTGTTTTTAACATCTAACGATCGGGTTGGGGATGAAAGCGGAAGCTTTTTGACAATTCTTGGCCTCTTGGGGGCCCCCCAGAACGACACGGGATGAGAAGGTTGTCCCAGGGAACGGCTCGAAAGTCGGCCTGTCTTGAAAAGATCACGAGTTCTGGTCTGAGAGCCAAGACTCCAGCGTCGTGTTATGTTCGCAACGCGAGCCCTCCCCTGGAGGTCTCGATCCCTTCCCCCAACGGGCTGGCTTTGCGTCCTGTTCTTTAAGGGGCCGGTGCGGCCCCCTCCTGGAGGCCGAAGACCAGGAGGAACCTTCCGCCGTGATGGTCTACGATTCTCGTGGGGCTGGGAAGTGGGGAGGAGGAAGAGGAGGAGGAGGAGTAGGAGGAAAAGGAGGAGGAGGAGGAGGAGGAGGAGGAGGAGGAGGAGGAGGAGGAGGAGGAGGAAGAGGAGGGAAGAGGAGAGGAGGAGGAGGAGGAGGAGGAAGGAGGAGGAAGGAGGAGGAGGAGGAGGAGGAGGAGGAGGAGGAGAGGAGGAGGAGGAGGAGGAGGAGGAGGAGGAGAAGGAGGAGGAGGGGAGGGGAGGAGGAGGAGGAGGAGGAGGAGGAGGAGGAAGTAGGAGGGAAGAGGTGGAGGAGGAGGAGGAGGAGGAGGAGGAGAGGAGGAGGAGGAAGGAGGAGGAGGAGGAGGTGGAGGAGGAGGGAGGAGGAGGAGGAGGAGGAAGAGGAGGGAATATGAGGGAAGAGAGGGGAGGGGAGGAGGAGGGGAGGAGGTGGAGGAGGGAGGAGGAGGAGGAGGTGGAGGAGGAGGAGGAGCCCGGAAAGCTGAGCCAGAGGGGAGCGGTGGAGCTCAGCATCATCCAAACGATCCCCCTCCCGAGTGGCCACGGCACCTCAGCCCCGCCATCTCGGCCCCCCCCCCCGGTGGGGATAGGCCCTCCTCCTCCTCTCCTCCTCCTCCTCCTCCTCCTCCTCACAGGGAACGCTGTGCTCCTCCTCCTCCTCCACCTCTTCCTCCTCCTCCTCCTCCTCCTCCTTCTCCACCTCCGCCTCCGAATGGAACAGCGCACACCTCCACTTGGGGGGTCAAGTCGAGCCAGTGCGCCCAGGCCATGCCAGTGGGGATGAGGATCGGTGAAGCGATGCTCAGGAGAAAGGGGGGGCCCCTGGGTGCGGGCCCATGGGGGTCCCCCCAGTGTTGGCCTGCGCGCTCGGATTTGGCGTGCCCGCGGCCCTCTGAGGCCGCGCACCAGAGATCACCTCTTGCCTAGGGTCACTCCTTCCGTGTACAGTGGAGACCCATGCCAAGAGATACCCTGCTTGCCTCCAGGGTGCCCTGGGTTTCCTGGGCTCTCGATGGTTTTGCGTTGGTGAGCGTGGCGTACCCGCACCGCCAATCAGTGGACGCCCTGGCGTCTCGGGGTTTGGTTTCTTGTGGAAGATTTCTTGTGGTCGGGCCCCCACTATAGGGTCACTCTTTGCGTGTAGACGACTCAGGAGGGGCTCCCGTTTCTGGGTCGTTCCTTACGCGTGTAGGTCGGCGAGCCTCTTCGCTGCCGAGGCTCGCCGCGGTCACGAAAAAGCCTCCTCGTTCCCGACGCAGCTCTCTCCGTGAGGCAGCACGATGGGTGTAGCTCCTCGGGCCCCTGGCTGACGAGAGAGCGACATGATCCGAGGCGGGACTTTATCCATAACCACCGCCTGGGGGATCGATCTTCGCGGACCTCCACAGGCGGCGGATATGGATATATTCGGCCCCCCTGGGGCCAGAACGTATCCACATCCACCGCCCGCTGGGGCACCAGGTCGTCGGCTCCCAGGCGGTGGATCTGGATACATCCCCGCCTCGCATATGATGCGCAAGCCCACCTGAGGCATGGCCCTCGCGCGCCCGGCCCTCTGGTTTCGGAGCTGCCCCAGCAGCTGGGCCTTGCTGGACCAGCCAGCCTGAAACACCGTGATACGGTGGGGCGTGCATTCGGGAATGTGCCCGGGGGGCCCCAGGCTCGGGCGGACTCCCCATCCGACGAGGGCGGTGGTGCTACTTCGGGGCCGATCGACGGTTTGAGTTCCAACGGCCTCCAGACCCTGGGCTCCTTGTCCACTGCCCTCACCATGCCACGCCACAGTTTCGGGAGGCACGGCAGAGGCCACTCACTACGAGGCCCGCGCGCGCGGCCGCCGCCGGGCCACCCCCAACCGCCGCGTGTTTCTTTGCCTGTCCACGGCGAGGCTCTCCAGAGGCCTCTGCACTCTCCCCGGGGCCGCCTCGCACCCCGAGCGTTTTTTTTTTTGCTCTGGCCCTGGGGCTCGGCACGGGCCCGCAAAGCCCGAGAGTGCTCCAAGAGGTCTCGCTGCACTGTGGCCGTTTTCTGCTTTCTTCGCTGTGCTGCGGATCGGCGCGGGCCCTCGCACCCCCTCCCCCGCCCCATGGAGCAGGGTTCTGGCACCTCTTCCAGGCAGGTGGAATCTCCCCCACAGGACGCACCGTTGCAAACCGTCGCATTCAGCAGAGGTCAGGAGCCAGACCCCCTCCCGTTCCGCCCACTGTCAGAAAGCCGAAGAAGAGAACGTTCGCGCTTTTGAGCGACGCGAGGGGATCCCTGGATCCTCGCCTCGGCGGCGCCCAGGAGGCGGTGGCGCGATGGGCGCGGCTCACCAAACGCGCGGAGGGGGCTTCTGAGAAGGCATGGGCCTTCTGAGGAGGATGAGGAGGAGGAGGAGCAGGAGGAGGAGGAGGAGGAGGAGGAGGAGGAGGAGGAGGAGGAGGAGGCGTCGGGGAGCTTGTCCAGCAGGCTGGGGTCGACCGACGCAGAAGGCCTCTGGAGCCTTCTAAGGCCCGGGAGCCTCTCCAGAGGCCCTCTCAGAAGGCTCTGGCACCCTCCAAGACGAGGCCCCTGCCTTCTTGGTGTCTCTCTTTGTCTGCCTTCTCAGGAGGCCACCGTTTTCTCGCCACTCTGCCGTGGGCGCCGCCAGTCGACTGCGACGACGACGGCGGCTCCCGGGGAGAGGAGGCGGGGGTGGGTTCGGTAGCAAATCATGGGAGCCTTGTGTACCCTCGAAATTTTGTCTTTAGCGTCGATTAGCGTCGGGGAGTCGATGAGATAGCGCCGATTTAGCGTCGGCTAGCGACGATCAGGGTCGATTTAACGTAGCGTCGACTAGCACCGATTCGCAAGAGCCGACAAGATGGTATGGGAGGCTCCCATGAGTTGCCACCGAAGGGGGTTGGGCGACTCACAGGGTGCCTGTGGCTTTGTACCCCCCACAGCGAGGTGCTTTTCTCAACGATTACAGGAAGCTCAACTCGGGCGCCGTCTACGTCTACGATTGGGATGAGGTGATATCTTTCTCTCCTTCACCATGAATAAGTCGGCACCGTGCCAAAATTCCACCATGGGGTGGCGTTGAGCAACAGGGGCGTGGCATGCGACCAGTGCGGGTGTCAAGACGACCTCGTCGTGTGGAAATGCGGCGTGCAAGCGTGGGCTCCAGAACGTGGTATTGTTTTCCAGGCCATTAACATCCTTCGGTTTCGGCTCCAGTTTTTTCCAACCCATCAGGGTTCTTGTTTCCTCTCCCCCACGTGAGGCCCCTCCTTCTGCCCCCCCCTTTTGTTCATTAAAGCTGTGCGCGGCCCGCTTAGCTTCGACCGGACGAGGTGCGCTCTCAACCCGCGGATCAAAAAACAGTTTCCTCTCCCCCCCGCGCAGGAACCTCAACCCTCTCTTATTCTTCTCCTCCTCCTCCTTTTTTCTGCACTCGTGATGATGATGGAGATGATAACCATCAACATCGTCATTACCATCACCATCACCATCGTAATCACCAACCCTATCCTCATCCCCAGCCCCATAAGCATCACCATCACAGTCACTATCACCATCTCCCTCCTCCTCCTCCTCCTCCTTCTCCATTCCTCCCACTGATACATCGCTCCTCTCTGCCGCACCCCAGTTCGTGTCGGTAGGGCGGGCTGGGCGTTTCGCCTAAGGAGTACTCATCATTGATGACCCGTGAGATGAATTTTCGCAATAGTTTCACGGATGGAGGGCGGGCCGTTTTCAAAATGTGGCTCTCGCTTTAGCGCCGCGCGCATTCGTCTTCAAAGATGGAAGAATTCAACGAATGAAGGGCTGGCCGTTTTCGAAAATATGGTTTTCGATTAAGTGCAGCGCACATCCGTAGTGGAAATTCGCACCAGTTTTACAGATGAAGGGCGAGTGGTTTTGAACATGTGATTTTCGCCTTACCGCCGTGCGCATTCGTCTTTAAAGTTTGTAGGAATTTCACTGGTGCAGGGCGGTTATTTTTCCAAATATTGCTCTCGCATTGGCGCCGCGCACATTTGTTTTAAGAGTTGACTGCAGTTTCACGAAGTTCCACGGTTAACGTCGCAGACATTGTGTTGTTGCACGATGTCGGACGGTCAGTGGATGAATATGCATCCCGAGAAGCGGGGAAAAGGTTGAGACAAGGGCCGTATGACATTACAGCTCGAGCGCTTTGGAGGAAATAATCATGAATGGTAGCGGGAGCGGATGTCCCGCCAGCTCCCCCCGCGTTCCGAGGGCGACTGGGCAGCGCATCCGGCCGAGGAGCTGGACAGAGTGCGGGCGGCGGAGGACGAGTTCGACTTGCTAAACAAAAAGGTGGAGGTGATCTGGACGTGGGTGAGCTTCACCCGCAAGCGAGCCCGCCTGGCATTCAAGAGACGGTGCTGGGCACATCTAGGACGACTGCTGAACGAGGTCAAGCAGCAAGGTCGAGATGGTTTCAGTTCAGCGCGTTCAGGCCCTCCGCCAAGTCCTGCACAGGGTTAATCAGAGATGCGACGAGCAAGAGTGGAGGCGGACGCCGCAAGTAGAGCGGCGGGCGCCGCTCAGGCAGCAGCAGATCGAGCAGGTCATCTGGCAGCGGCTGCAAAGGCAGTTTTTGTAGACCCGGGACCCGAAAGGATGGCAGCTGATATGGAGATAATTGGCGAACCAGGTATGTTCGACGGCGCCGCGCCGCCGTGGCGAGAGTGGTCAGTGGTTTCCGAGGCCTTCGAAGGAGCAACGGACCCGAACATGGCCGCGGCGATGGCAATCGCAAAAGGATCTGCAGACCCAGTGATCGCAGCCAATCTCGAGGCCGGCGACGACCAGCTCGCGAGTGCACTCGGTTGCCGGCTCATCCAGACGTGTAGGGGCCAGGCGCTTGACGTGGTGCTGAATGCGGGCGCGCTAGAAGGAGTCGAGGCATGGAGAACCACGCCCACGGTTCGAACCCTAGGACTGGATCAGATACGCAGGGCAGATATGGGCAGATGATGACGCTACTGGCCTGGGACTTCAACGGAGAGATGATGGTCTGGCTCGAAACCTTCAAGCGAGAGATGAGCCTGTGCAAGTCAGCCTCCCTCGAGGCCCTCAGCGACGCGAGCAGGATATGCATTTTTCTTAGACACCTTCTCGAATCGCCGCTGAGAGTGCACGTGATCATAATCACGGAGAAACTGAAAGAGCGGCCGAAGTTTCGACGTGAGGTCATCAGCGTGAGGCGCCCCCGAGCAGCAGCGGTAGCTGTCGCCGATGGAATGGCGCCCATGGGCGTCTCGGCGCTGAAACAGCGGTGGCAAAGGTAAGGGTCGATTCAATGTTTGCCACGATGGGAACAACTGCTGGCATCGCAGAGGAGGCTGAGCTGGGCGCGGCCGAGGCAGCAAAGGAGACGACCGGGGCGGCGAGGGCAAGGGGCGTGGAGGCGGCGAGACCCACAAGTCTGGCATGGCGATTGACGGCGGGTCAGGTAAGGGGCCCGCGTGCTTCAACTGTCCGGACAGCAGTCGCGTCTCTCGGGACTGCCCGAGTGAGAATGACATCCGCGCGTGAGGGCCCTAGCCAGTGGAGTCGTTGCGCGGGCTAAGGCCTGCGCCGCCCACGGTCGACGAGAAGGGCGTGGCCCGGATGGCGTTCGACTTGATTGCGGATCGTGGCCTGATGGGCGACGAGCTGGTGCGCGAGCTGGGTGGGCTCGGCGCGGGCGCGCGCAGGGTCGTGATGGGCGTCGACTCGTGCGCGGCTGCGACGGTGGTGCCAACGGGCGCCGCGCCCGACTGCCCGACGTGCGCGAAAGACATGAGTGCCGAAGGCGAGGGCTACCGCGCTGCAAATGGTGGTTGGGTCGCCGCCGCGGGGTCGAGTGCGCGATCGAGCCCTCGGCCGTCGGCGAGTCTCAGCCGAGCGGTTTTGCCAAAGGGGCGGTTGGGGGCGTGCAGGGCCTCTCGAGGGCCCTCAAGCACTCGGTGGAGGAGATGCACGGCGTCGCGATGGCCCCGAGCCATCCGGCTCTGCCGTGACTGGCCAGGCACCGCGCGACCATGCGCAATGGGGGTCAGATGGGCTCGGGCGGCCGCGCCCCGTGCGAGCTGGGGAAGGGGCGCCCGTGCAAATGACCGCCCGCGGCGTTCTGCGAGAAGGTTTGCGGGAGTCGCGGCTGGCGGACAGGTGGCTTGGCGGCGTCTTCCGCGGCGTCGGCGGCGACGGCGACGAGGAGGCCCGGCGACGCCGCAGGGGGTGGTTCGGGCGAGGGGCGTCCGCGGGCCTCCGCTCTCGTCTAGAGAGGACGGGGTGCCCTTCGCAGAGCTGAAGGGTGCCCTTCAGCGGCCCGTTTTTGGGCGAGACGGGGAAGGATAGGAGGTGCTTCGAACGGCGGTCAAGATTCTTGCCGACCAGGTTGTGCCAGACGGGGCCCTCCCCTGGTTCCTGGGCCCGTGGGCCCGCCTGCGACGAGGCGCGTCTGCGCTTCTACGTCGGGGGGGGGGCGTGGAGCTGCGGCGCTACGGCCGCGCCCGGGGCTGTCGCGGGTGCGCGGCGGCTCGGGGCAACGATCGTGCGCAACGACGAGTTCAGGGCCGGGATCGAGAAGGCGATGGTGGACGACAGAGTGTTCGGCGGTGGCGCGCGAGTCGCGGAGGCGCGCGCGCGGCGTGCAGATCGCGAGAAGACCGATCGGCCAAAACCTGACGCGCCGCGGGCGAGGCGTGGCCGAGTAGGATCGCCTCCTGGCGCGGGGCGTCCCGAGGCGGGCTCATCAGGTGCAGGTGCGTTGGGTGGGCTGGCAGCGCATGCGGGCGCCGAGATGTCCGGCGTCGCGAGCGAAACCAATGTGCTGTTGGAGCAGCTGGGCATGGCCAGCATGGACCTGCAAAAGGAGTTCGCCCCGGGGGAGTTCGCGAGACGCGCCCCGAATATCGACCTGAAGCCTGGAGTTGCGATGGGCCTCGGAAGGGGCTGGGACTTCCAGGTTGTTGAAGGCCGCGAGAAATCTACGGGGTAGAAGTTGGCGGAGGCAATCCGGCGTTTCTCATCATGTCGCCTGTGTGCACTCCGTTCTCGCAGCAGATGGAGCTGCCGAGGGCGAGGGCCAAGAGGGGCGAGGTGGAGTTCCAGGGGCTCGTCGCGGAGTGCAAGGTTTACCTGGGCTTCTGCATGGGGCTGGCCGCTTGCCATCGCGCGAAGAAGAGGCCCCCTCTCTTCGAGCCCGTGGGCTGCTACGGGCTGGAGAGAGGGGGGCATCCAGGGGGTGAAGGCAACCAGTGCGCGTTCGGTGCTAAGTCGTGCTGGCGGGGTGGCTCGGAGGGCGCTGTGGCAAAGCTGGCTGGCTGGATGGCGAACGGCCCCGAAGTGGCGATGCGGGTCGGCGTCTTGCACCACGGGGGCCGCGAGCGCCCGCGGCTCCTGGGCGAGGGGGCGAAGGCGGCAGGGAGGTGCCCGGTGGGGTTGGTCAAGGCTATTATGCGCGGCCATAGGGGCGAGGCGAGGATCGGGCGCGGACTCCGCGCGTTCGACGGGGGCCAGACTGAGGGGGGGCCAGAGGCCTTGGAGCAGGCGAGCGAGGCGGAGATGGCGACCTTGCACGATGGGATCAGCGGGGCCGCGTTGGACCCCGCGGGCGTCAATAATGCTCGACTCGACGAGATGGGCGACATGACCTGGCCGGGCGCGTTCGAGAGGCGGAAGATCGGCGAGGCGCTGCGAGACGGGCGACGAGCCGCTCCCCAGCGGTGGGTCGACGCCGACATGGGCGACAAGTTCAAGCTGGAGTTCATGCGCCGGCTCGCGGCGACAGTGACGAGGGGGCCAAGTGCCTTTTGCCATGGAGATGCGCCGTCAATGTTCTCGGCGATCCCGCCGCTGGCGGGCCCGGGCGTGCTCCTGTCCATGGCCATGGCGGGCAGGAAGCGCGACCGAGTGCTGACGTTCATCGGCATGTCGAGAGCGCATTTGCATTCCGAGCTGAAGAGGCCAGTCTGCCTGACTGCGCCCGTGGATGATCATAACTGCACTGGGAACGAGAGCTGGCTGCTGCTGCAGGCAATGCCCCATCTGCGCGATCCTGGATCAGCGTTCGATCAGAAGGCGGGGGGCATCATGGCGAGGCCCCTAAAGGCGAACCAGGGCTTGTTCTCGCCGTTTATCTAGATGGTTTGCGAGGCGGTCGCATGGAGGCGTGGCGACGATGTCGTGATGTTGGATTGGGGAAGCTTCTCATCTTGCATGTTCGTGGGGCACTGCGGCCAGATTCGCCCCGTGGCGACATCGACGAGATCGCGGTGCTCAGCAGGGTCGCGGGGCGGGCATGGCCGAAAGGGTGGGGGGCGAGAAGATGCATTGCGAGGCCGACCGCAGACGCGTCGAGATCATCTTGGCGCAGCTGGACCTACCGGGCAGTGAGCGCAAGGGGGTGGCAACGCCTTGGGCGAGGAAGCTTTAGGTGGCCAGTGAGGAGCTTCAGGGTCGAGAGCGAGCTAATTGCATGGCCATCAGCGTGCGCATCCAGCATTTAGCTCGTTGCCCTAATCTTCAGTATGCGTTCGAAGAGAGCTCGAAATATGCAGGGTCCGACAGTTGGCGGGTGGCCAGACATGGGGCGGATCGGCTGGTACGTCATTGGCTAGCTGAGGGTGGTGGTGGAGTGCGCTCGACAAGCAGAATGGAGGGACCCGCGTCGCCGCCCGCAGCGTTCTCGCCGGCTGTCCACGAAAAAAGGAAATGCACATTATCATGTACTGCCGTGATAGGCCAACACTGGACTCGGAACAGCTCGACTACGCAGGGTGTCAATGCACTATCCACGGGGGAAGCGGAGCTCCACGCCAAAGTGAAGGGTGGCAACGTAGGGTTTAGATTCACGACTCTTGCGTCAGACAAGGGGATGGGCTTCGAGCCTCGAGGTGATTCTGATGTGCGACGCGACTGCGGGCGAAAAGTATCGCAGAGCGTGGTGGAGCGGGGCGCGTTTGCCCTCTGCGCGCGCCCCTGCTTCAGCTGCAGAAGGCAGTGCAGCATAATGAACTGAGAGTGGCCAAGATCGCTGGACTTGAGAGCCCGAGCGATACAGTGGCGAAGTACTTCGAGCTGTATCCAAGTTCGATAGGGATCCCACCTAGGGCTGCGTTGAGCTCTGTAGGGATCTATCTCCATAGCGCTGTATCAAGCTTGGTAGGGGTGCCCGTAGGGCTGTATCCAATTCTTCAAGGATTCTATTAGAGCTGTACGTATCCCTGCAGTGGACTTATCATAGCCGAATCCAGCGTTGTAGGGGCCTTATTAGGGTTTTTATCCAGCTCAGCAGGAGCTTCTTCAGGGCTGTACCGAGCTCTGTAGAGATCCTATTCGAGCTGCATCCAGCTCCGTAGGGATCCTGTTGGTTTGGATACAGCCCTGTAGGGATCTCTTTCGAGCTGGGTCCAGCCTCGTAGAGATCCCCACGGAGCTGTATCGAGCTCTGTAGGGATCGTTCAGGCACCACAGGAGGGAACGCGCTTCGCCGGCGCGCACACGTTTCATCGACAGCGCACGTCCATTGGGGTCCTTTGAGCGAGCTCCATAGCACTGGTCCGTCGCTGG